>JAIQCH010000010.1:0-293922 GCA_029691765.1 Entomobrya proxima | reverse complement strand
TGAGATGGGGTCATCATGAAATTCTGTGAGAATTCCAGAGCGTAATTTGTCTGGAAGGAAAACAACTGGCTTTTCTTTACCTGGTGGTAGGTACATGAGTACATTGTTTTCCATGAATGCGAGTTTGAGCTTTCCTTTTACCTTTTGTCCTTGGTCACATTGTAAACGAATGCCCATTAGTTCATCATCATTTTCTTGCATTTCTGCAAGTGTCTCAGCATCCATTGCCAATATTGGGAGGTCAACTACATTGGGATTTTCTGGGTCTGGTTCATCAACGGGAAAACGGCTTAGCGTGTCTCCTACGTGATTTGCAGAACCTCGTACATGATAAAAGTCACAGTCATACTCCGAGATTGCAAGGAGTAGACGGGTTAATTTACTGGGAAGATTATGTTTAGGACCCTTAACCAGGTAACACAGGGCTGAGTGATCGGTGTAGACTTTCACATTACGACCAAAAACGAGGTGGCGTAGTTTTTGTAATCCCCATGCTACGGCTAACGTTTCTTGCATTGTTGTTGTGTATGCTTTCTCCGCATCATTTAAGGCTCTTGATATGAAGCAAAGGGGTCTCTCTTCGCCTGATTCCTGGGTCTGGCTAAGGCAAAGGCCGATTCCGTCACCGGAAGCGTCACTCCTTAGTATTAATTGGCCATGGTCATTAAAATGTGCCAGGACAGGTGCTGATGATAACATGTCCTTGAGAAGCTGTAATATTTCTTCATGTTCTTCCCTCCAAACAAACTTTTCTCCTTTCTTCAATAACTTTTGTAATGGTCGCACAATGAGTGCATAGTTGCGCAAGAATCTTCGGAAAAATCCAAAAAATCCAAGCACCTTTTGCAGTTCTTTTCTTGTGCGAGGTGACCTCATTTTTGTCAAACCGGAAATATGTTCATCAGTGGGCATGATTCCATCACGTGTAGCTTTATATCCAAGCACACGAATTTCTGAGAACATAATTTTGCATTTTGAAGGTTTTAATGTTAGTCCTTCATATCTTAGTCGTTCAAACACCTGTTCTAATTTTTGCAGGTGTGTATCAATGTCACTAGTAAAGATGCAGATATCATCAAGATACACTGATAAGTGCTCATCAATGATGCCATTGAGTGTAAGATGGATAAGCTGTGAGTATGCTTGAGGTGCTGTACATACTCCAAATGGCATTACCTTCCACTGGTAAAGATGATCCGCAGTGGAGAAAGCTGTCTTTTCTCTGCTTTCTTCGTCCAAGAGGACTTGATGATAGCCACTTGCCATGTCAAGACAAGTAACATACTTGGCTCCACGAAGCTTGTGTATAATAGAGTCAATTCTGGGAAGTGGAAATGCTAATGGTCTGACATACTGATTTAATTTGCGATAATCAAACACACAGCGGTATTTAATTTTCCCATCTTCAGTGCGGTTCGGCACGAGAAATGGTGCTGCTGCCCATGGTGAGTTACTTGGCTCAATTAAATCTTTTTGGAGCAGCTCTTCCACATTTTCTTTTATGACCTTGTGCTCCCCTTCGGAAAGATTAAATGGTTTCATTCGTTGTGGTGGAGCGGAGCCAGTTTCGATATGATATCGAAAAGGTTTTGCTTGGCCCAGACGCTTTGGGTCGAATGCAAAAACGTCTTCGTATTTTTCGATGAGGTCATATATTTTTTCTTGTGTTTCAGTAGGTACATCTGAGCCTATTTTGATGTCCTTGTACTTTTTGCGTTTGTCTTTTTTCGCAGGGAAAGGTGAACCCATTTTTGCTGTAGTAGTTTGATCCACAGCAGTGGCTCTGATGAAAGATTTTTCACTTTGTCTGCATGGAATTGCTTCTTCCGGTGATATTAAATTAGAAAGTTTTCCAATGTGTGTTTTGGAGCAGAGAAATCTGCGTTCATTTGTGAGGTTAGTCAACACAACGGCTTTGGTGTTTTTTGTAATCATCATATTTGGTGTCAGTATCCCATTGGTTTTCATCAATCTGTTGGATGGAGTGATGACTGCAATGTCATCATCAGCAAGGCCAACTGTGCACACAGGTACCATGACTTGGCTCCTTGGAGGAAGTTCAACTTTCTTGGAAAGTCGAAGATACCAAAATGGTATCGATTTTGGGGCATCAACATGATGCACTTCGGCATAAATTGGTTCCTCCTGTTGGTCCTTTTTGACAAAATTATCATGATTATCTGTATTGGTTTGTGTTGATGATGATGTGGATGGGAATGGTGGCACGAAGGATTCTGATGATGTTGATGAGGATGGTGACACAAAAGAATCTGCACATAGTGATGATGGAGTTGGTTGTGGTTGTGCGGATAATGATTGCACGGATGATGATGATGGTGGAAATGACTGGAAATTCTGCGGGGTGATGTACTCCCACTTTATATATGCTGTGACGCCGTACTTAGCCCAAATGTGCTCTTTTTCTGATAGGTTTGTAGACCAGTTGTATTTTCTTGAATAGAGCAAGTTAAGCTCTCTATCCATTATCACGTCAAACATTTCTAGAAAATCATTACCTATCACAACGTTGCAATTTGGTACGTCTACTACCATCATAGGAAATGTAAACTTGACTCCAGCCATTTCGAATTCAACCATTGCAATTCCATCATCATGAATTGTGTTGTTTGAAATTGATGGAAGGATGAGATGATTGTTTTCAAATTTTTCGAAAGTTGTTGCCAATTCTTTATTGATGATTGAAGTCACCGCTCCTGAGTCTACTAAAGCCTGTAATGATTGATTAGTCACTTTTACACATGCTGTAGGGCCTGTGTTGCTTTTCTTCTTTAATGAATCGACATAATTCGTAATCTCTGCTGAATTTGTGAAAATTGATGCTGTGATTTTATCTGGCGGCACAGAAAGTTTGGCATCTTGGTGTTCTTTCTGTGGCCTTTCTAGTTTCCCGGATTATTCGCATTATTATTGTTGTTGTGATTAGGCGGAAATGTAACGTATGGGGCATTGTGAAACTGAAGAGCCGGAACTTGTGGCCACCCAAGTGCAATAGGGGCTGCTGCTGCTTGTTGCTGTTGTTGTGGTTGTTGTGGCACTGGGATTATCCATTGTTGTCCAGTCCATTGTGGCTGCCCGTTGAATTGTTGTTGGCCATTTCCGTTCCCCTGTTGTTGACTGTGATTGGAATTATACCATGAACGTCCTCTGCCACCGCCACGTCCACGGCCGCGGCCACGACCACCACCACGACCGCCTCCGCGTCTGTTTCCGCCTCCACCGTTATTGTGATAACGCTGACCACCGTTGTTGTAGTTGTTATATTTCTGCGTGTTCTGTCCTCCAACAACACAATCGCGAGCATAATGATTTGGACCACCACAAGCATTACATATGATGGTATTATTATTACTACTACTGGTCTGAGCTGCAGCAGTAGCGTTTGTGTTGGCAGGAGCTTTGGTATTGGTACTTGAGGACGGTTGAGTACCCACTGCCCGAATATCCGCGACTTCACGAAGAAGCACCTGCATGAGTGATTGCATTTCTGCAAGGTTATCGTTGGCTTGTGAATATGATGTTGATGTTGACGTTGATGCCACTTGACTTTCTACTTTTACTGTTGTTCCACCGGCTTTCCTGTCTGTGCCATGATTTTCGTATTCACGTATTACCGCGAGGAGGTCCTTAAAGGTTTGTATGTCGCGGCCCTTAAGGCCTATGTAGGTGGCAACACCTTTTGGCAAGTTCTTCAAAATGATGCCAAGGAAGCCCTCTTCTGTGTCACCGTTCCAATCATCACCGATTAAATAGCGCAGGCGTAAAACATATGATGAAGCATCTTCATTTGGTTTTGGCAACTGACTAAGAATTTGAAATACTTCCGTTGGTGTGCTTTTAGAAAGCGGGGCTTCTGCCAGGAAGGAAGCGACAAAGTCATCAAATGTGATGTCCGTATCCGTAACTTGGTTAGTTGCTGTCATGAACCAGTTTCTGGCATCCTCATTCAAAAATGCCATTACTAGCGACGCTTTTTTGGCAGTGTCTGTGAGCTTCTGCTGCCCCGCCCAAATTTCAAACTGCTTAATGAATAATTTGACATCCCTGGTGGTGAGGGATTTGTCATATTTGGGCATAAGAGAGTAGTCAGGCATGTCGTCGTCGCTATCGTCTTCTTCCTCAATATCAACTGGAAATTGAAAGTACTGAGATGAAAAGCGGAAGGGATAGAACGGATTGGCTTCTTCGTCACTGCTGCTCTCGTATTCGAATATATTTTCCTGAGCCACTCTTATATCTGGTTGACGATTAGCACTGGTACTTGCACAGGGCTGTGAACTTGGTGACAGGTGTGGCTGGGAACAAGAAGGTGGGGCTGTTGATGATGATGCCTGCTGGTGATGATGGTTTTCACGTATGACTTGTGGTGAAGGTAACCGTGTCGGTTGCGATGATGGCACGAAAGCAATATCAAATGGATCTCTCACAAGCGTATGCAGTATTTCGTTGTGTTTGCGTTGTTGATTGTAACTTTCACACGCGGGTGGAATGACAAAATTATTTATGTTTCGTACCTGATAGAAATTTGACGAAAATTTTTCCAAAACCCCTGAGCAAGAAAAAATGTTGTCAGGAACGTCTGGTAGTACTAGCCTGTTTTTTACTTCCTCGACGTGTGGAAGTTCGGCGTGTACAGCTACAGTAGTAACAGGATTTTCCTCAGGAACGTTTTCACTCGTGGAAAGTGGAGAATCTTTAGGATGATTTTCCGCTGACTGCTGATTTGAGGTGTGGTCAGGTGAGTATTCAAAAACGGATGATTCTCTTGAACCCTCTGCTGATGCAAATGACCCACTTGTAGAGACAATATCAGGCTGATGTGGTAGGGTCTTGTCAAGGTCCGGTACACTTCCAGTATATGAGTCGTCAACGCAAGGTTCAGTACTTGGTGCACGACTGTCGAGTTCTGATGCAGTCTCACTCTCAGAAAATTTTTCTGGATCTTTGGGTCTTTTTGAGAAATTAACGGTGAACGCCGCACTAGTCACCTTTCCAATCGAATTTCTAGTAACTTTCTTATTCTCATTTGGTAAGGGAGATAATGGAATAGCACGTGCACTGGTTGTAGGCACTTCACCGTCATTCACTGTGTTTTCAGTGTTATTTGCTTTCGGAGGAGATAGCTTTTTAATGAAATTTCTTGCACAATTTGAGAGGCGTGAAAGTGTGTTGGTAAGTGACACACGTCTCAATGGAGTTGGATTTTGATGAGTATCATCCTCAAACTCTGGTTCTTGATTTGGCACAAAATTATCTTGGAGTAACTCAACACTATGTGCATGAGATGAGGTTGTTGGTACTCTACGTTCTGGTGTCAATAATCTTTGTGATGGTGTTTGAGATGGTGCGGTTAAATTTGGTAAACTCACTGCACAATCACTATCAGTGTCAGAATTTCCGGTCGCAGTAGATGCACTACGTGTTCTAGTAGGAATAGGTAATTGTGAACCACTATATTCTGGTGGTAAACCGTGTAATCTGCGACATTCACGACGCTTGTCCATAACACCTTCCAAAATTAAATTATTAAATTTTGGTTTCTGGGGACGCTTCGACATTGGAAATTGAATGCAATTTTATAATAAGATGGTGAGCAACACGCATCTCCACCAATTTGTCACAGTTCTATTCGTGACAGAGTCTATGGCTTTGTGCATGTAATGTGTGTAATAATATGCAGCATACAAGAGAGATGTTAGCTCAATGCCGTTCGCCATAAGACTGGCTTTACTTTATTTCGCTTAAGTGTTAGTGCATCATGATGAGGTTAGTACATAGTACATCATATCATTTAGGTAATTAACTTATGCACTAACACTACATAATATATTACTCCGATTTACCTTACATGTGTGACCATACCATACCATACATGTGTGTACCTTGAGTACTTACAAGGAATGGAGTACTAGGAATGTATTCATGCATTGCAAAAAGAACAGTAAATATGCATTAATTCTTGACCAAATGGAGAGCGATGACTTAAAAATGCGATATAACATAAATTACGCGCATTTTCAATATCCTCTATCTTTTGGGGAAAAGCCTATTGCATCCAAGCACATGAAATTTGCTTGGTTTGGATTTTTCCCACTAATGTCCCTATCCCGTATGGAAGCTTTGTATCCTTCTGGTTTGATGGACTGGCACATGCAATGGCAAAACAATCGGAAGAAATTTTCAGGAAAACTAAATGATTTTCCCGAAAAGCGAGTATTCCACCCCTCAAATTTGCAAGGAAGCATCAATGTGGTGTTTATAATTCTGCCACTTGGAGTGTTTCCAGCATTATTTGTTATAATATTGGAACTAGTGTATAGAAGCTGTCATAGTGTTATCTTGTTAGTGAAAGAAGGAGTAAGAAATCTTTGCAATTTCACTGCTGAATTATTCATCAAAGCCTACCATTGCTTAAAACTTAACCTATCTAAGATATCAATAAATAATCAGGTTGTGCAAACACACTTTTGGATCCTGTCTAAATGGTTACTGTAAAGTAATGTCGCTGCGTATCCGTCGGTACATGCTAATCAAACAAAAACATGAAAGGCAAAACGATGCACGAAGTACGCAAGGAACAAATTTTGAAAATGATAATGGTATTTATACTTATAATTGTGTCATTAGAGAAACTTAAATAATTATTTGTATACATATAAATAGCTACTTTATGTTGTAAACCATTAAAACGCATATTTTTGTAAGACAACCACTCAATGGTAAACCATTTAAAATGCTCGCTGCGAAACACCTGTATTAGACCCCATTTAACCTGGGTTAACGTTCATTTTCAATGGGCCATTTAGCCTATCTACAATAGGTAAAACATCTCTATAATAGATAGTTATGGTACAATTACCCAGGTTTGCTGATTTATACCCTGTTATCCTCCAAATAGCCTGACTTGGACCCCAATTAACTGATTTTGTCCCCAAATAGCCTGAATGTGACCCCAAATGGCTTGGTATAGACCCCAAATGGCTTGGTATAGAACCCAAAAATAAAGTGGACGGACACACTACTCGTTAATAAGCTCCCCTGCTGACGCAGCGAGCTAATAAACTAACCAGAGAATGGTAAACCATTAAAAATGCTCGCTGCGAAAGACCTAGTTTAGACCCCATTTAACCTGGTTTAAAGCCTATTAACCTAAATTTATGCTGGTCTAGAGCCGATTTAGGCTGGTCTAGAGCCGATTTAGGCTGGTCTAGAGCCGATTTAGGCTGGTATAGACCCCAAAAATAAAGTGGACGGACACACGGACAGACGGACACACTATCCGTTAATAAGCTCACCTGCTGACGCAGCGAGCTAATAATCATAATTTATGTGACATAAAATAAGATGGTTAGTTGGTTATTTTGATTTTCTTTTGTGGCGTCGTTGGCCTTGGATTTTTAGTATCAACATACAGACAGCAATCAAGTATGCTGCATATTTATTGATATTTGATGCAAAGTGATGATTAGATTGGTGTTATATCAAGCTTAGTAAACAAATTAAAATCTAAATACCAAAATTTGGAATGACAAAAACTTGGAAAGGTTTAAAAACGGGTTTTCACATAAATTATGTCAACAAAAAGACACCTAAAGATATTCTCAAACTGTAAAATTATTTGTTTCAAAATAAGTATGAAATATTCAAAAACAAATATTATACTGCGACAAAATGTTTGCCTGCAAAATGTATAGAGCAAGGCTATAAATATTTGAAAAAACAAGTGCGGAGTTGTCAAGCTGTTTATATTTTTAAAATGTAATTACATGGATAGTTGTACTTATTTCTAATAATATATTTAGCAATAGCAATAAACAAATTTACAATTTCTCAAGCATGCAACCAGATATTGCTTCTTTTTATACAAGCGGCAAAATATGTTTAAATATAGATATTTTTCTATTGGCATATTTGTGGCTGCGAAGTAATTAATACCAACCAGTATATTGGTTTTCTGAACCAAAAAACTACTGTCGAAGGAAAACGTTTATCACAATGTACAACGCAGTGTACACCAAAACCCATTAATTTATACTGCGACAATTCATAATAGTTCTGTTTGAACTACAAAATAATTTTGAATTTAAATCCAAAGACCCAGATTTTTAGAAAACTTGCTTGTAGAAACTTGTGAAATATGTGGTGTTTAAATAATATCCGTAAAGCTTTTCAGCATTTTCAGATTTCAAATCATCAAGCCAGCAGAGAAATGATGTTCATTGCAACGTACTACAGATGGGCGTCAACGCTTGGTTGCTCGCCATACAGAATTTGTTTTTCTAAGCATGAAAAACCCAAGCTTTAAGAGTCTAAGTCTTTATTTGTAAAATCATACTTTCCATACACCATGCAGTTTTTTACATATTTGTTAACATGTACTGATTTGTTTTCAGATAATTTACATTTTCCAAACATTTGCAGCATTTTATTTTGGTGTTTGCTGTATTTTGGATATTAATTCAGACAATTCATTCTGAACAATTGAAACATCGAGCAATCATGCATATTCTAACGCTTTTTGCTCTACTTATGAACAACAGTTATTTGATTACTCAAGCATATATTCAGATTAGACGTAAACAGTCAATACTTATGTTTTTTGAAAGTGTTCAAGAACTCCAGAAAATGTTACCAGACAAAATCCATCAAGGATTTCCTAAGGTATTTGCAATGTTAATTTTAGCGCCCTAATTCTTGCGCTTGATTAATGCCTTGACTTTTACAGAAACACTTTATTAAATGGACATGGACCATTGTGCTATTCACAATGGCTACCACAGGAATATTTTTACTCTGGATTCAATGGAAATTTAGTGTATCCACAGAACAAGTTCAAGAAGCCAAGGACGTTGACCTGCTTAGCAAGTGTTTTCCCAACTCACATACAAAAGAATATTTTGCTGTTGCTATATACATGATCGCAGGTGGAATTGAGTATCTAAGGGAAATGTACAGTGCTGCGTTTATTATGTGTATATGTTTGCAACTTTGTAATCTTGCTAAAAGTTTTGAGTTGGAAATTATACTAGCTCAGTCTGACGATCAGTTAGTTCAATATGAAAATCTTAAGCTAAAGTTAAAGATGTTAATCCGCCTTCTACAACGGTTTGATAAAGTGTTTGGAACGGCTCTTTTCTTAAAACTTTACTTTAGTGTACTTTAGTTGCATACGAAACGTTTGCTCTGTTAGTGGTTTTCATTAAAAATGTGTATCTAGGAATAGCAAATTTTACTTTTGTTCTTACATCAGTGTCATTTGTTTACATTGGATTACTTTTCTCACAAAAGGTTAGTCTCAAAAGCATAATATAACTAACGTTTCTCATGTACATTATTCTATATAATTACAGATGTCAAAAGTAACCAAAATTGCACATAGTATGAGCTCCAAGACCCATTCAAAACCCAAGGAATCCCGCCTTGCTCTTCATTGGCACGAATCCGAAATATTCAGCATTAAAGGAAAAGCTACTACTATTACACCCACTTCAAGCTTTTTGGTAAGCCATCTTGAGTTATACTGATGTTATTAAACAATTCATACTAATTTTGATTTAATAGACAATTGTTAATGTCATAGATTTTGACGATTTCCATGGTGATATTTCTTGGAGTAATCTCTGACAAGTCTGAAAATTAGCATAGGAGTATCGGTCATTATTAAGCCGCAAACTTTTTTATATTTATAATAAATATCTAATACTTTTTAATACCGATATAAATGACTCTAAGAGCCACTAATAATTTTTAGAAAACGACTTTCCCAATTAAAGGTGCAATAACGTTTTAAAAAATCGGCTATCACAGGAGAAAATAAATACGGAATTAAGTGGGTTTGCCAGAATACTGCTAATTATTTTGATAAAAGCAAAGTAATTTATACTTTGGTGCACTTATGTTAGTGGAACTAGATAAAGAAATAATTAGAAATTTGAACACAGAAGCTAGCAGGCTGTACGTAACATCCAAGTGTTACAGTGATAGAAAAGATAGATTGCTCATTAAAAAACGCTCCTTTGCTATGCTATGCTACATGTTACAATTATATATCACCCGTTTTTACCAATAGACTCAGCGTTTGTAATGGATATTGAAACCGATATATATAATCGTATTACTGATGCAGTGTTGCTGTTTTAAAATCAGAAGATTTCGAGGTTTTATAAATGTATCTGCTGTACAATTTTGAAATAATAAAATCTATTTTAAAATGAATTCATTATGAATAAAATATACGGATAACCAGCTGATCACTGATATTACTGCGATTTTGAAACTTTTTGAGGTTTAAAAGTGCTGTTGTAGGAGCGTATAAGAGAACAATGTAACTCAATCGGAGTGATAATAGAGGAGGTATTTTTCAAACTGATACGGGTGGGAAGGCCATTTTTTAAATTTGCTGAAACATTTTTTTTCAAAAAGAGCACCCTTAAGTGTCCCCAAATCCGCTTTTACAAAAATTTTTTCACGCAACCTAGACCCCATAGAGGGCGTTTTTTAAATTTTGGTTTTCAGAGCATAGCTCCACCAAAAAGCGTCCAAATTAAATGAAACTTTCACCAAAATGTTTCAAAAAATAAGGCCGAGACATTACTTTTGTTCGTTTTTCAAAATTCGAAAACACTTCTGAGATATTTACAAAAAACATAAAAATGCATATTTTTTATACATTATAACAGTTATCACGGAACTAAAACAAAGCAAATAGGATTTCTCGCCTATATAACAAATAATACGCTACATACTCCCCCCACAAAAAATTTAAAAAAATAAAATAATGGAATTTTTCGAAAAAACGACTTACCTGACATCAAAATAAAATAAAATCTCTTAGCAAACTACAAAGCCACCTCTAGATTCTATTAAAAAGTCTTCCAGCCTCGTTCTAATCAAAAGTCAGTGACAGAGCTAGAGGTTTTTCGAGGTTAACTCCTGAACAGTAGCTCTGACAGAGACCAAATCACCACTGATGTGTTCAGCAGGTAAAACTTCAGACATTACTTTTGCCAGATTTAGTCCAGGTACTTTCATTTAGGAGCAGGGCACGACAACCTTACTTTACACCGGTTCCGACCGTTTTTCGAGGTTAACTCCTAAACGGTGTAAAGTCAGGTTGTCGAGCCCTGCTCCTAAATGAAAGTACCTAGACTAAATCTGGCAAAAGTAATGTCTGAAGTTTGACCTGCTGAACACACCAGTGGTAGCTTGGTCCCTGTCAGAGCTACCGTTCAGGAGTTAACCTCGAAAAACTATCGGGTCGGTCATCAGCCATAGGTAGGCAGTCAAGTTTTCGAGTCCAAATTCTGACTGAGGGTAACTAGACGGTATCTATGAAAAGTAATGTCTGCAGTTTGACTTGCTGAACACACCAGTGCTGGTTTTGACTTCGTAAGAGCAACCGTTTAGGAGTTAACCTCGAAAAACGGTCGGAACCGGTGTAAAGTCAGGTTTTCGAACCCTGCTCCTAATTGAAAGTACCTGGACTAAATCTGGCAAAAGTAATGTCTGCAGTTTGACCTGCTGAACACAACAGTGGTTATTTGGTTCCTTCAGGGCTACCGTTCAGGAGTTAACCTCGAAAAATTATAGGGTCTGTTATCAGCCATACATAGGTAGTCAAGTTTTCGAGTCCAAATACTGACTGAGGGTAACTAGACGGTATCTATGAAAAGTAATGTCCGCAGTTTGACTTGCTATTCACACCAGTGCTGGTTTTGACTTTGTCGGAGCTACCGTTTAGGAGTTAACCTCGAAAAACGGTAGGAACCGGTGTAAAGTCAGGTTGTCGAGCCCTGCTCCTAAATGAAAGTACCTAGACTAAATCTGGCAAAAGTAATGTCTGAAGTTTGACCTGCTGAACACATCAGTGGTAGTTTGGTCCCTGTCAGAGCTACCGTTCAGGAGTTAACCTCGAAAAACTATCGGGTCGGTTATCAGCCATAGGTAGGTAGTCAAGTTTTCGAGTCCAAATACTGACTGAGGGTAACTAGACGGTATCTATGAAAAGTAATGTCTGCAGTTTGACTTGCTAATCACACCAGTGCTGGTTTTGACTTTGTCGGAGCTACCGTTTAGGAGTTAACCTCGAAAAACGGTAGGAACCGGTGTAAAGTCAGGTTGTCGAGCCCTGCTCCTAAATGAAAGTACCTAGACTAAATCTGACAAAAGTAATGTCTGCAGTTTGACCTGCTGAACACACCAGTGGTAGCTTGGTCCCTGTCAGAGCTACCGTTCAGGAGTTAACCTCGAAAAACTATCGGGTCGGTCATCAGCCATAGGTAGGCAGTCAAGTTTTCGAGTCCAAATTCTGACTGAGGGTAACTAGACGGTATCTATGAAAAGTAATGTCTGCAGTTTGACTTGCTGAACACACCAGTGCTGGTTTTGACTTCGTAAGAGCAACCGTTTAGGAGTTAACCTCGAAAAACGGTCGGAACCGGTGTAAAGTCAGGTTTTCGAACCCTGCTCCTAAATGAAAGTACCTGGACTAAATCTGGCAAAAGTAATGTCTGCAGTTTGACCTGCTGAACACAACAGTGGTTATTTGGTTCCTTCAGGGCTACCGTTCAGGAGTTAACCTCGAAAAATTATAGGGTCTGTTATCAGCCATACATAGGTAGTCAAGTTTTCGAGTCCAAATTCTGACTGAGGGTAACTAGACAGTATCTATGAAAAGTAATGTCTGCAGTTTGACTTGCTAATCACACCAGTGCTGGTTTTGACTTTGTCGGAGCCACCGTTTAGGAGTTAACCTCGAAAAACTGTAGGAACCGGTGTAAAGTCAGGTTGTCGAGCCCTGCTCCTAAATGAAAGTACCTGGACTAAATCTGGCAAAAGTAATGTCTGCAGTTTGATCTGCTGAACACAACAGTGGTTATTTGGTTCCTTCAGGGCTACCGTTCAGGAGTTAACCTCGAAAAACTATCGGGTCGGTTATCAGCCATAGGTAGGTAGTCAAGTTTTCGAGTCCAAGTTCTGACTGAGGGTAACTAGACGGTATCTGTGAGAAGTAATGTCTGCAGTTTGACTTGCTGAACACACCAGTGCTGGTTTTGACTTTGTCGGAGAAACCGTTTAGGAGTTAACCCCGAAAAACGGAAGGAACCGGTGTAAAGTCAGGTTGTCGAGCCCTGCTCCTAAATGAAAGTACCTGGACTAAATCTGGCAAAAGTAATGTCTGCAGTTTGATCTGCTGAACACAACAGTGGTTATTTGGTTCCTTCAGGGCTACCGTTCAGGAGTTAACCTCGAAAAACTATCGGGTCGGTTATCAGCCATAGGTAGGTAGTCAAGTTTTCGAGTCCAAATTCTGACTGAGGGTAACTAGACGGTATCTGTGAGAAGTAATGTCTGCAGTTTGACTTGCTGAACACACCAGTGCTGGTTTTGACTTTGTCGGAGAAACCGTTTAGGAGTTAACCCCGAAAAACGGTAGGAACCGGTGTAAAGTCAGGTTGTCGAGCCCTGCTCCTAAATGAAAGTACCTGGACTAAATCTAGCAAAAGTAATGTCTGCAGTTTGACCTGCTGAACACAAAAGTGGTTATTTGGTTCCTTCAAGGCTACCGGTCAGGAGTTAACCTCGAAAAACTATCGGGTCTGTTATCAGCCATACATAGGTAGTCAAGTTTTCGAGTCCAAATTCTGACTGAGGGTAACTAGACAGTATCTATGAAAAGTAATGTCTGCAGTTTGACTTGCTAATCACACCAGTGCTGGTTTTGACTTTGTCGGAGCCACCGTTTAGGAGTTAACCTCGAAAAACTGTAGGAACCGGTGTAAAGTCAGGTTGTCGAGCCCTGCTCCTAAATGAAAGTACCTGGACTAAATCTGGCAAAAGTAATGTCTGCAGTTTGATCTGCTGAACACAACAGTGGTTATTTGGTTCCTTCAGGGCTACCGTTCAGGAGTTAACCTCGAAAAACTATCGGGTCGGTTATCAGCCATAGGTAGGTAGTCAAGTTTTCGAGTCCAAGTTCTGACTGAGGGTAACTAGACGGTATCTGTGAGAAGTAATGTCTGCAGTTTGACTTGCTGAACACACCAGTGCTGGTTTTGACTTTGTCGGAGAAACCGTTTAGGAGTTAACCCCGAAAAACGGAAGGAACCGGTGTAAAGTCAGGTTGTCGAGCCCTGCTCCTAAATGAAAGTACCTGGACTAAATCTGGCAAAAGTAATGTCTGCAGTTTGATCTGCTGAACACAACAGTGGTTATTTGGTTCCTTCAGGGCTACCGTTCAGGAGTTAACCTCGAAAAACTATCGGGTCGGTTATCAGCCATAGGTAGGTAGTCAAGTTTTCGAGTCCAAATTCTGACTGAGGGTAACTAGACGGTATCTGTGAGAAGTAATGTCTGCAGTTTGACTTGCTGAACACACCAGTGCTGGTTTTGACTTTGTCGGAGAAACCGTTTAGGAGTTAACCCCGAAAAACGGTAGGAACCGGTGTAAAGTCAGGTTGTCGAGCCCTGCTCCTAAATGAAAGTACCTGGACTAAATCTAGCAAAAGTAATGTCTGCAGTTTGACCTGCTGAACACAAAAGTGGTTATTTGGTTCCTTCAAGGCTACCGGTCAGGAGTTAACCTCGAAAAACCTCTAGCTCTGTCACTGACTTTTGATTAGAACGAGGCTGGATGACTTTTTAATAGAATCTAGAGGTGGCTTTGTAGTTTGCTAAGAGATTTTATTTTATTTTGATGTCAGGTAAGTCGTTTTTTCGAAAAATTCCATTATTTTATTTTTTTAAATTTTTTGTGGGGGGAGTATGTAGCGTATTATTTGTTATATAGGCGAGAAATCCTATTTGCTTTGTTTTAGTTCCGTGATAACTGTTATAATGTATAAAAAATATGCATTTTTATGTTTTTTGTAAATATCTCAAAAGTGTTTTCGAATTTTGAAAAACGAACAAAAGTAATGTCTCGGCCTTATTTTTTGAAACATTTTGGTGAAAGTTTCATTTAATTTGGACGCTTTTTGGTGGAGCTATGCTCTGAAAACCAAAATTTAAAAAACGCCCTCTATGGGGTCTAGGTTGCGTGAAAAAATTTTTGTAAAAGCGGATTTGGGGACACTTAAGGGTGCTCTTTTTGAAAAAAAATGTTTCAGCAAATTTAAAAAATGGCCTTCCCACCCGTATCAGTTTGAAAAATACAGCCTCAATATGATGTGCTTTCATGTATGTATTAATGTCAACGAGGAAAGATGATGATGAGCACGCATACATAACAAGCGATTTATGATTAGGTACGTGTTGTAATATGAGGACCATGAAAAGTATGATGGTTATGGGATAACAAACCTTTTGGGATAACAAAGTGTAAAAAATCTAAAGAAAATTGAGATAATCGTGTCAGCAACAAAACAAAAAATAAGGTGTAGCAATTTTTTTAACAGTGGAAATTGGGAAAAGGAGGAATTTATATAATCTTCTGTAATTTGAAAAACAAAAAAGGCCCTTTTGTTTTGTTAGGTTTAAAGAGGATGGCATATTATAGAGTGTTGTGTGGTTTTTAGCATATAAAATCTGTGGAAAAATACAGTTAAATTATGCAAGCAATGACATCAGATACATGCCATATTGTAACATTATGAATATGAATCACACGGAATTTTAGTTTTCGGCTTTGATTTTTTTTGCAACAAATCCACCTTTTTCTAGTAATGATCGAAGAAAATTGAGTTTTTTTCCTTTTTACCGTAGCTTGAGTGTAATGAATGATGAATGATGTATCCATTTTTGGCAAAATGTTGTACAATAGCCAAATATAAACTGAACAAGGCTTTGTAGCAGTCAAGCAATTTGGACAAAGACTTTTTTGACTTGACTAGCAAACCATTTTGAAACACGACAGAAAAAAAGAACTTGAAGTTATTCACTTCGAAAGGAGCTTTTTTCAAATAAACCGTACATAGAGTTCAGACTTAAAGTTTGACTTTGCAGCGAGCTAAAGAACAATGAGAACTTTCAATAAGATTTGTTGTGTATTGCAGATATGGAATCTTAGCTAGAATGTGAGAAGAAAATCAATAAGTTATGATTAAAGAATTTTTCAACATTACCTTGATCATGACTGGTAGCTTTGAATCTTGGTAAAAAACGAAAACGTTTCGTTTATGTTTTATTGAGTTGCATTAAATTAAAATTATTACTGCGTCAAATGCATATAAGTCATACTGCGTTTCAAAAAAATGAATCAATTTAAGTAAAGCTTGTATTGTGAATGTGATTGACTGAATAAAAATGTACAAATCTGGGTATAGATTTTACTTTCAAACACTACTGCAGTTAATAAGTACTCAGATACAAAAGTCAGAGAACGAAAAATTACATGAAGAGACTTTCTTCTGTCAAAATGCAACGAGTAATTGTAAATTATAGTCAATAATTAATCATTCTATTTCTAATTTCACAAAAATTATAACATATGCGGATACACCACTTTTGGACTGTCAACTACAAAACTTTTATAACAGTTAAACAACAACCGACTCCCAAGCTGGTTCCTTGTTTCCTGTGACCAGTTTGCCACAACCGTTCCATCATGGCTTGCCGTACCGTTTGAACATTCATCAAGACCCAATGCATCACGCATGCAAGCTTCAATAACACTAGCTTCCCTTTCACAATTATGATGAAATACACCAACAATCACCACCCCAAGGCCACACTTCCATATTTCCAGAAGTTTGTCTACTTTTCCTCCTTGTTTCAATGGTTTTCTTCCCGTTGCCGCATATTTCTGTTTTGCTTCCACAAGGTGTTGAAGGGGCCTATTTATAAACCCATATTATAGTTTCCTCTCGGTATTTTGGGTAAAACGGACAAGTTTGCAACGGTCTTATGGCAAATCCTACGTTGGTAATTCCAATTTTAAATCCAATACTAACACTGTATGTTTCAGATGCAATGCTAACACTGCATATTTCAAACGCAATGCTAACGCTACACGTTTTACATTCATGTTAACAGCAAGTGCTTTGGTAACACAACTTGTTTAAAACTCCATGCTAACGCCGTGTTAAAATCCCATGCTAACACCGTGTTAAAATCCCATGCTAACACCGTGTTAAAATCCCATGCTAACACCGTGTTAAAATCCCATGCTAACACCGTGTTAAAATCCCATGCTAACACCGTGTTAAAATCCCATGCTAACACCGTGTTAAAATCCCATGCTAACACCGTGTTAAAACCAATTCCTAACACCGTGTTAAAACCAAATCCTAACACCGTGTTAAAACCAAATCCTAACACCGTGTTAAAACCAAATCCTAACACCGTGTTAAAACCAAATCCTAACACCGTGTTAAAACCAAATCCTAACACCGTGTTAAAACCAAATCCTAACACCGTGTAAAAACCAAATCCTAACACCGTGTTAAAACCAAATCCTAACACCGTGTTAATACCCTATGCTAACACCGTGGTGAACTCCCTTGCTTGCTCCGTGCTAAAGTCCCATGACAATACCATTTAAGAATCAGGAATTGTAAAATTTGACAGTGCGCACGCTAAGCGCACATAAATCTGTAAATACACGCATGTGATTTTGTATACACGCTTTTAAACTAAAACTATTTGTCATCATTTGTCATGAGTAAAAGCTGATAATTCTAAATGCACACTAGTATTCCTAATTACATGCTGGCGACCAGGACAAAACTTTCGGTACCAGTTTTGCTACAAATTGGCAGGTAATGCATGCTGATGTGACCCGTTTTATAAAAACGGTTGTCACCGGCGCGCGTTTATGTAGAACTTTTATGTAACTACAAACGAACCGCGGGCTGGTGAACCGGTTTCACCATTCGCGTGAAATGTACTTAATACTCTGGGGATTTTAACCCTCGGAAAACATATTATTTTCCAGATTCGACCAGTGTATTTAAGAATATTCCTGTATATTTAACATTACCCGTGTGCATTCAAAGCTATTAGCGTGTGTTTTATACTGCCCGAGTGTGTTTAAAACCGTCCACGTGTATTTAAAACTGGCCGCGTGTAAGTTAAACGTGGGATTGTAGCACAGTGAAAGCATGGGGTTTTAACATAGTGTTAGCATGAGATTTTTGCACGGTGTTAGCATGGGATTTTAGCACGGTGTTAGCATGGGATTTTAGCACGGTGTTAGCATGGGATTTTAGCACGGTGTTAGCATGGGCTTTTAACAATGTATTAGCGTGGGATTTCAAAACGGTGTTAGCGTTACAATTAAAGCACATCATAGTGTTAGCATTAAAACCTCAACACAACTGTGTTAGCATGGATCCGGGACAAACTGACGACTTTTCCGGAAATAGACAGAAGAAACTATAATATGAATTTATAAATAAAAACGTAACATAGCGCCTTCAAACTAACTGCTTGAAATATAATGTAATAGGATAGTCAAAAGTTTCGGCATGAGTATTTATATTTTTTAAAGTACCAATAATTAAGACAAGTGTGGTAATATAATGCCTTTAAATTTGCAAACTTGAACTGTATATTCGAATGGTAACCCGTGTGGTAAATCGTTGGAAGCCATAGGAGCAAAGTTGCTTTGGAGTTAATGTCCTAGGGAGCAAACAGTTTTGGGAAGAACTGACCAGGGAGGAAGATGATATGAGAGCCAAATGCTTCAGGAGCTAGTGGTTAAGGGAGCAAGAAGCACGCGGAGCTATTCTTCGGGGAAGGAGGTAGGTTCGGGAGCTAATAGCCGGTTACCCTATTCTAATAAAATGAAAACGATATCTGCAGTGGTGCAAATGGCTTGAGTACCGACAAAAATGCGCTCAGACGTCAAGGTTTTTCATAACGCGTTGAAAGCAAGCTTTTGCAATTGTCAAAACCTTAAACTAGAACACATAATCATAACTGACGTGTGGTGGACTAGGACCAGAGAATCGGGTTGCCGATGGTGCGTGGTGGTACGTCCCTCGGGAGAAATGAGCCATCCTGTGGTGCTGGTTCCACGATTATAAGCAGTAAAAATATTCAGAAAAAGGAGAGAATGAGCTTATTATGGCTTATAATTCCCAATCTTTTATCAGCTCGTCCATTGTTAAACATGGGAAGAATCTTCTTGTATGAGATTCAGAAAACTTGTCTACCTGCTACAACCTAAATTCAGAATAATTGTTTGCATTTCTGTTCTAGTATGACAATTGTAACATTATTTATTTATTTTTTGTTCCCACATTGACTAGTTCTCATGGTATAAGCACCATGCGTTTTTCTAGTTTTATAAAAAGATTTTTTGGAGTTTACAGTGTTAAAGAAACTAGGTTACACTTACACTATCAATTTATCATTATTATCATTTTGCTCAACTGCAAGTCTCAGAAGAAAACTGGAATTTCTTATGCAAATAGAACATTTTAATATTTGATAAATAATTTGAACATTTTGCACACCAAATAACTTGTAATTTCACGAGGTTGGCTATATTTGGTCTTCAGATTCGTTGTACTAGAGCGTTGAGAGATGTCGTGATGTTGTGAAGATAGTCTTGAATCAAAAGTAGCATTGAAACCAGACAATGAAAAAACTAACAAAAAATGTGGTTTTTATTTTAATCATTCTAAACTTTTAGTTTTTTTGCAAAGTCAAACAAATAGTCAAAACGCGCATAAAAATTAACTAACGCACTAAAAAGTCTTTTTTCCTGTGTTTTCTTATAAACGTTTAGTTTGCTTTAATTTGCAATAAAATTGCAACGAACAACATGACGGCGATTTGCAAAAATGTAAGGAAAATGCGTATTCTAAAAACGGGTAGCACAAAGTTAATAACATAACCAGCTCCCGCTGAACAAGTTTTGATTAGTACAAAATAATGCTTCATTATTGATTCATTCTGTTGCAGAATTTCTGTATCCTTAACCATGAGAGTAAACCACACAAATATGTTCAATCGTAACTCAACTTGACCTGTCATATGCTTAAAATTGTCTAAAAATACTTTCTGCTTCAGGATTATTACTCATTGTGAATTTATTGAAAGAGTTACACTCCAGTTATTTGAAAGTACCTATTAGAGTGGATTCTCAACGACTCAGATACGAATTAAATTTGTATTTATGAAACAATTGTATATTATTTAAAGATTTACTCACTCACTCAGTCAATATTCCGAATTCTCGTATATCTCTGTATTCAATCTAAACCTGTCCCAAGCATCCATGTCAATGTAGTACAAGAAAGATATATATTTATAGTAGCATATATTTACCTAGTTACCCGACTGCTTTCAAAATATTTAGTTCTAAAATACATATGAATAACAAGCTATAAAATAGTGGTGGTTTGTTTAATTTTTGAAAGAGTTTCGTTTTTTACAGAGCAACTTCGTGTATTCTTTGACGCTGATGATGAAATAAATGAACATTTTTACAAATTTTGACCGAGTGTAGCAATAGTAGCAGCAGGAGAGTTGGTAGTAGTAGTGCCACCAGAACCGGAAGTGGTGGGAAAATGAAATAAGCCTCAGAAACCCACGACCTTAAGCAAGAGTAACAGTTTTAGAAGATTTATTGGTGGTAAGAACAGGACTGGAGGGGTTTGGAGGCGGATAAACTTGGAATGCAGGGCAAAAGGGAGGCTATCACACCCATGGGCACTGGACCCGGAGGTGTGTTATGGTGGACGTGGAGAGACAAAGGAGGAGGAGGCAAGGAGATTTTGGAAGGATTATTAAGGATTGCCACTCGGAGTTGAACTGGGCGAAGGGAAAGAGGCACTTCTAAAATTTTGCTGACGGATGATGGTGGCAAGAGTCGCGGGAGTCAGATTGCGTAGGTGAAGGACTTCGAAGTTACGATGAGAATCCTCGTTTCCTCGTCAGAGAGGGATTAGAGGGAGGAAATGAGTAGTGTGGAAAATCTGTTGATTATAGGGGAAAAGGTGGCAATTACTGGGAAGCATGAAGCACAATTTGATTAGGGGGAATGCAAGAGGAATTGCGAGAATTGCATGTGCCACAGTACCTATGGTAGTATGTCCACCGGGGGAAATGAGTTAACCTTCTATGGTGTCTCCTCCGTGGAGGGTGAGCCACTCTACTCTTGGTAGTGGAGGAATTTTTAAACTTTATCAGCAACACACTAGCAATTTTAGTCCGTAATTTTAATTGGCTGTAAATCAAAATCAGTAAGGTGTTCAAGTGCTTTCGCCGCCTTCGATAAAGAAGAGGTACCAACTGTCGGGCACTGGTTTGATCAGAATCAGACTAAAAACGAAATCTACTAGTCCTTTGCCGGTCCATCAGAATCCCAAAAACCTGATGATCCAACTTGATTAAGTAATTTCTTGATATGATTTGAAGTCATTTGCTTTTTGGCGAAGGTGGAGATGGTCATCAGAATATTTAGATGCACTATTTGTTCTCAATAGTTTTATCAATTTGTTCCAAATTTCTGTAAGGTTCCGTAGAAGACAAAAATCCTGATCGTTTGCGTACAAAAATGATTTCTCCCTAAACAACCAGTTTAACTACGTGCTTTACTCTCTAGTTATTCTTTAAACTTTTCAAGTAAATTTCTTCGACAGATTTGTGAAAGATTATTATGTAATTAATTAACCTGAGAAATTCGCCATTTGCTTTAGCACCATTTGGTTTCTTGGTGAAGGCGGAAAAGCATATTTGTTCATCAGACAAAATTGACACAGTTCAGAAAAAAGCACTTGTAAATAAGTTTGCGAAACGTATTATTTAAAACAAATTGATTTTTTTAAAAATGCGAAGGAATGTGCAGTTATGGGAACAAAAGAAGTAGCTTGTCAAATGGTCTAATGGATGCGCTTCGTAATTTTTGCAGTCTATTGTCATAGAAACAAGTGAGGTAGAAATGGAATAAGTCAATCGTAATTAGGAGATTGGAATACCCAACATCATTGAGCCATAAAATAATTTTGAAATTACCATTGCCCTTAAAAAGTTGCAATATCTGTAAACATTCCTAGTTCTAATTTGTTCATTCTTCTAGTTGTGTGGTGCGTTGTGTTAAGTGTACATTTAGCAAATATGCAAACGATGAAAATAAGTAGCCTGAATGTAGAATGTTGACAAAGTGGACATGCTGATTTGTAAGAGTGGAAGCATTTCTTCCTGATGGATGCGATCAAAACTTCAATGTGTCTTTAAGTGGCTATAGACGAATAAACTGTTACGAGGTGAAACTGTTGACTGTTTAAAAGATTTGAAATAGTTTGCAGCTTTACTATGATATTGGCAAAATATAACTGTTATGGTTTTGTGAAGCTAATCAAAAATCAGGTTTTAAAGTGCGTATACATTTTCTGGGATAATCTACATTTTTAAAATAGTAAACAAGAAGCAATAAAAACTAAAACAATGTGCAGTACATTTTGACTCAATTGCATGCTACTGTGAAGTGATGAATTTTTACAAAAAAACTTTATTGGGGATATTTCAATTTGCTTGTTTCTAGAATTTTATTTATAAACTTTTAAACAAACGTGTATTTAGCGAAATAATAAACTGCGTACACAAAAATGGAAAACGTTAACGGAAATAACCCTGAATAGGTTACAATTTTAGCAAGTAAGGATCACATATTTGCTCGCAATCTTCCTTCGTGTGGAATAGATTTGTAGATTTAACGCATCCACTTCTTGGAAATAGTTCACACGTAAGCGTAGTCGAATTAAAAAAGAACAAACGGAATCGACGCATACATATCCCGCGTCTTGGTGGAACCAGGCACATACTGCTGTTATAACTTTCAAGTTCCTTGAGTTGCCATCCGTCAGGTTGGCGCTTTAGAATTATAAAACACAAAACAATTTTTTTTGTGAGCGTAATTTCCAACCAGTACACACAAAAACTATAGAGCGGATAAACTGAGAACTGTGATTCTAATATATTACATAATATAGTCACATAATAATATTCCAGCAACGATATTTACTTACAATGTATCGATTTGTACCATCCCCGGCATAGACCCATGTATCGCCATGCATGTCCAAGCAGTGTAAACATATTGCTAGCAGCAAAATTAGTGTAATTGTAGCAACCTTCATTGCGCTTGTTGATCGCTCATAGACTTTAGTCCTTGCAGCTGAGAAGTTTTGACTTGAGTGCAAATTAACGGGGAATGACTTGTCTGTTGTTAAGAAGCTCAGAAACTGTTGAAATATTATGGCAAATCCCAGCACTTATACTCGTTTCTGACGTTTAACAAACCTTTTTCGTAGGTTATAAGGTTTTTGCGCTTGGGCAGATATCGTATAAATAGTAAGCCACAGTATTTCTCAGAATTTACTAAGCTGAGTAAATTCCGAAAAAACCAGAAAAAGCCTAGTGCATATACAAGCTCTCTTTGTTTGGGGATTATACGCCAGTACCTGCTTCTTGGCCGGTAATTTTGTAAAAATAACTTGCATGGCAAGAGATGTGCTTGCATGCAGTGGTTGATTTATACATGTCTACCCATTTTCCTTTTTAAATGTTACCAATTTATCGCGTACTAGATAATTCATACATGTGGAATTCATCATACTATGACATTTTGGATAAGAGTAGCAAAGCAAAATCCCAATGTAAACCCACTGCATGTTCCTCTAATTTTTTCCAATTTGAAAAGGTAAATTGTTGTTTCTGGAAAAATTCAACGTTTTACAGAATTTTTTGAAGTATTGTGCTTCTCTTTACTTTGTTTTCGTTTCGCTTGAATGTCGGAAAAATGCAATTTCCTTTGATCTAATTAGAGCTGTCAATCAAAAAGAAGCTGAACAATGGAATTTCGAGAAAGAATATGGAATCGAAGGAAGGAAGGAAGAAAAGTGGTAGCGGGTGTGTACACTCCTGCACTAAACTTTTTGTTGTTGTGTAGTTGATGCAAATATGCACTTATACGTAGCCGGAAAGTTTACAGCAGGAGTGTATACACACGCTACCACTTTCTTCCTTCCTTCCTTCGATTCCATGTTCTTTCTCGAAATTCCATTGTTCAGCTTCTTTTTGATTGACAGCTCTAATTAGATCAAAGGAAATGGCATCTTTCCGACATTCCAGCGAAACGAAAACAAAGTAAAGAGAAGTACAGTACTCTATGCAGCAAATATACTGATGCCAAATGACTTCCAATGAAATGCATTGTTCTTCCCAGTTTATTTGAAAGCGTGCATAAGTAGAATTTTAATAATAATTGAATTTATGAATCAATGTTTAGTGCAGTCACTGTCCTAAAAGGTCTATAAAATTTCTCTTCAACAAAAATCAGGGTTGGTCGGATAAACGCAAAATTCAGTCCACCAGATTGCTAAGATTCTAATGTTGTAATGTTTAAAAGCCAAAAATTTGTATAAACAGTATACGAAGTTATTTAAACTAAGTTAGTATGTGCAGGACATTTTACAAAACCCAGATTATTCCCTGGAAAATAAAACAAAGTTTTTCTAGACATCGAACAGCAATTTTGGAGACCTAGGCCACATCTAATAGTGCTGTCTTTCCTCCTGATGTAATTTTTCATTTATTGGTCCTCTATAATGCCTTGGAATGCATTTGAATAATAAAATCTAAGGAGAAGACTGTACATTTAGAAGAGCTACTCGCTGGAATAGAGACAGGTGTTGTTGGCAACTGCCTTATATGGGTAGGAGATCAAGTGTCTACTTAGGGTTTGTGGGGATTACGTTAGAATTAAGAATATAAGACAAACTACGACGCCGGGTCAATAAGAGTTTGCGTTTAGCAACCTTCGACGAACAACTAGATACCTAGGTACATTCGACGCACTATCCGATCTTGAACATAGACTCTAATTCAAGAATTTTTTTTTCAAGTTCAAGTTGAAAGTTCATTTCACTTCACTTTATTTTCAGGAGCATTCACTCTGTTTATTTATCGTATTCTTCAGCAAACATTCTTAAACTTTAAGTTTTGAATAGTTAGTGCTACTAGTGTTAATGTTATGAAAAAGAATATTATTATGATTGAAAAATGAAAATTTTTGGAAATTGAAGGATACACCTACCATTGGCTATACTTTAAATACCTATACGTAAGAATTTAAAGTTCATTATACAAATGTAATACGTAAAAACTTGATAGAAATAAGAATATTATTATTGAAAAATGAAAGTTATAATTAGAAATACTTTTAGTTTTAAACACCCAAACGTACGAATATCAAGTTAATTTTTAAAATGTTCCAGGTAAAATTGTACTAGATATATAAATATTATTATTGGAAACTTCTACAAGTGAAATTTTTATGTTAGATTAAGAATCAATTTGTATTGTAATTTTGTATGTTTATGTTTCTGTTGCCCTATGGGTCCTTTGATCCTAAAAGGGCGAAGTTTAAATAAATTATTATTATTATTATTATTATTATTATTATTTATCGTATTCTTAACCAGCTTAGGTCACAATGTCTACCACCATATTGCACGAAAAACCATTTAAAATATACAGACTAAAACTTCTAATTGCCAGAGAAAAAGTATCCAACAAATTGAAGAAATAGGTAAATAATTAAACTACTTTCATGACAACAGTAGATCTATAGCAATCGATTCGATTGTATCGAATAGTCCATCCAATGCACGTTGCACGTTTTGGCGTTCAAATACTTCAAATGCCGATTTTTTAATGAAAAATTGTATTCCACTATTTGAAATTCTATCAATTTATCTATCAAGCCGGAGGAAATTTAAAGAATGTGTATGGATGATCGAAAGGCATTTGATAAATTTCGGAAAAAAATAGAGCCTGTTCGACAGCAAGGAGAAACGGAGTTGGAGACAAACGCTGAGTTTAAATGCAGAGAGGTGAGGTTGAATAAGATGACCAGGGAAATGAGTGCCGAAGAAGGAACTGGATGACAAGTAGCAAAACATTAGGATTCTGAAAGACTTGAACCGGTTAGTCCAGGGAGGCGAAGTAGGCTCTGGAATTGCTGGGTAAGGCAAAGAACCTGATGGAGAATTAAATGGAGGTGCATACTGATCAGAAGGCAGTTGCAAATTTGCTGGGAGGTGAGGAACAAGAGAAGGGCCAAGGTCCGGAGTCAAAGTGTGGAAGAGGAGGAGTTAGCAGTAGCAGAAGCCTCGTATTGCAGGTAGATGAGTAATGCGAAGGGTTTGTTGAGTGGAGGGGAAGAAGTGGAAATTAGTAGAGGCGCATAAACAAGGTCTCATAGTTTGTTTTTTGAGGTAACTGGTAATTGTTTGTTAAGCTAGATTCTGGGTATCACGGTTTCGGATTTAATGATGAGAAGGAGTTTTCGTGTTTTTCACATTTTTTGGGCATTTTCGTCAAAATTGGTACATATGTACCCTTTGGAATTGTGAATTCAAAAATAGTATTGTTTTGGTTTTAGGGTGACGATGTCAGTAAAAAATTGATGACCAAATGTGACCATTTTCATAGTATTCGAAGAATACTAGGATTTTCGTAGTTTTTTTAGGATAACTTTTGTATGCGTCCAAATCTCGAAAATCGCCGGGATGCCCATCCTAGAATATTTATTGCTTGTTTAAAGAAAACAAACCTCAAGACAAAGTTCGGTTCCATGGTGGAGATATTTGGAAAAATGTATGGGCATGTTAACCAAACTTGACAGAATCCATCGTGCCAAAAGTGACAGAATGCTGTTTCAATCTGCGTCATCCAAGTTTTCTCATTAATATACCAAATTAAAGCCAATGAAAAACGACAGGATCGTGTTTCTCAGTTTTTTGGAATACACACTAACAAGGAAGTTATGACCATATTAGTGAAACTTTCCATTTTGTCCAAAAATCCATCACTTTGTAAATATGGTCATAACTTTCTTGTTAGTGTGTATTTCAACAAACTGAGAAACACGATCCTGTCGTTTTGCATTGGCTTTAATTTGGTATATTAATGAGACAGTTTGGATGACGCAGATTGAAACAGCATTCTGTCACTTTTGGCACGATGGATTCTGTCAAGTTTGGTATACATGCCCATACATTTTTCCAAATATCTCCACCATAGAACCGAATTGTGTCTTGAAGTTTGTTTTGTTTAAACAAGCAATAAATATTCTAGGATGGGCATCCCGGCGATTTTCGAGATTTGGATGCATACAAAAGTTATCCTCAAAAAACTACGAAAATCCTAGTATTCTTCGAATACATGAAAATGGTCACATTTGGTCATCAATTTTTTACTGACATCGTCACCCTGAGACCAAATTATTACTATTTTTGAATTCATAAGATAAAAGTATACATATGTGCCAATTTTGACGAAAATCGAAGAAAGTGTCCAAAATTTGTGAAAATCACCAAAACTCCTTCTCTGATAAATGCAAAATGGACTAGCTTACAATCTTAACGAAATTGAAAATATTTTGATCATTTAATCATCAAAATCATTTTGATTACCATGTTTGTTAGGTTGTCTCTGTCTTAAAATTATCTATTTCTGAATAAATCAATAAAATAAAATGTGTAAAAATCTGAGCAAAATGAATGAATAAATCCATTTTTTAGTTTGCACTTTCTCCAGTTATCAAAGCTAGATATTCGATACTTATTTGTGACATTATACTTCATCTTTTGAAAATGGAAACATTCTCTCATTATGTATTAATGTGAAGAGGTACCTAAGCTACCATTGGTAGTCTACCAATCAACAACTTGTTTACTATTTTCCAATAAGCAATCAGATAACTGACGGTAACGGGTTTAGGTTTATTTGAAGGTGGTGTTTTTCCAGGCGGATAAAACACCGGGAACAAAAAACAGGTGGTTACGAAACACAGGTGCGGACAAAAAGCAGGTCGGAATTTGTACAGGTTGCAAAGAAAACAGGCAACAATTTTACAGGTGAATGAATTTCCATATGTCTTGAACAAATGTTCATATACTACTCTGCCACGTAACAAAAAAAGGATCCCCTAGTGCTGTTGTGGGAGTAAAGATTTTCCCGAATGCTGTGATGTTCCTAATAAACTATGGTATTTATTTATTTATTTATCTTTACACAACTAACGCCCTCGACCAAGGTCATTATGTTAGCTGGACAAATTCATTAATTTAAATGTTTTAGGTGGTACATGGGAAAATAGTCCGTCTTGTAGGATATAAAAACCATGTACAGCTATCAATTCAATTATGATAGCCCAATTCTGCACCATTATCAAATGTTTTTTTTACAAAATAATTTTTCATTAGTCATAACATGTAAAAGTGTTAGTAGTTAACTATACAGAATTTTCATTTTAAACAAAACAATTAATACATTACGTAAGCGATTCTTCATATTCTAACAAATATCTTATATCCTCAATTACATCGTCTATACAGGACAAATCACATCCTTCATGGTTAGTATTGTGACGATTCTTAATTATATATTTTTTAACTTCAGTCTTAAAAAGTTTATATTCTACAATATCACGTAATTCAATAGGCACTTTGTACCATGCATTTGTGATTTCATATTCGAGCAAATCATTACATTTATCACGATTAACTACAAAATGTTTACCAGATCTTGTATCGAATGTTGTAACAGCAGTGTGGTTTAAAACATTATGAAATATTTGTGGACCCAATTTGATTTTAGATTTAAAAGCAAAACATATCTTAGTATATAGGTACATTTCGTTAACATCTAGCCAATTAAGATTATTCATCTCATCGTTATTATAAAATTTACCACATACAAGATGTACTGATGCTTTAAATATTTTGTTTGCTGAGCTTAAATGAATCTTTTTTGCATTACCCCATACTATTATGAGGTAGTATAATTGAGAAAGTACAATTGCTTCTACTATTTGCTTAACTTGGTTTGAGCTTAGTAGGTGTCGGATTGATCTAATAGACCATAGAGAACGATTGCATTTATTAGTCACGTAATTAATATGTTCGTTCCAACAAAGCGTAGAATCTTTTAATAGTCCGAGACTTTTAATTTTGTCACTTGGTCTTATATCTGTACCGCGTATATTTATTCTTAAATCTTTTGTTACTACATGATCAGGATTTTTACTGTGAATTATGAGTTCAGTTTTGTCTGCATTTACACTTAGATCGTTGTCAGAAAACCAATCTGTCATTAGTTTGCAATCTTCCTCTAATAGTTTTAATTCGTCATTTAAATTCTCTGTATTCAGTTCTAAACCATTTTGAGAGTCATCAACATACAGTACTACTTCACACTTTTTTACTACTTTTGGTAAATCATTGATGAACAATGCGAATAAAATTCCCGATAGTCCTCCACCATGGTAATTCAGATTTAGTAGTATAGTTTCTTAAATAAGAAACGTTTTGGCATTCGGAAATTTTATTCCATGGCAGCACATGACGCTGGGGGTCATCTCTGCATCAACGTAGCTAAATGAAAATTTGTATTTTTGTTTTTTGGAAACGAAAAAACTTGTGATGTGAACAATGAGACCCCATAAATCTTCACTGCCGCAACTACATTAAAAATACCTTATTTAGTTACCTGGCAGAGTAAACTTGCAAAATCTTTCCTCCGCAACATGCAAAAATGCTAAGACTATATATGTGCCAAAAGCTATAAATCTCCTCAAATGAAAGTACAAGACCAACCAAACCGCCCATTTATAATGAACACTGTTCATTGAACAGTAACTATGGTCCTGCAATACCGATTCTAATGAAAATAGAGCTTATAGCATTTGGGCGCTTGCATCAACTCAAACATTTCCCACGTAGCCAGGCGAATAAGTTCAAAGCCCCAGTAATTTCACTGCAATTTAATTTAAGTGTTAAAGACGTAAATGTGAAGTGATCCCAAGTTTAGGAGTAATCAGACGGATTCGAATAGCAGTATAGTACAGCTCCGGGTACGACTAATCTAATGCTTTTTAAGTGTTGATATTTGACAATTTGCGTTTCAAACTTGAATAACATTGATGATTGATTGATTTGTTAAGCAATCGCCTGTGCAAATTGTCACCTGTGTAAATTACCACCTGCGTTTTGTCCGCACCTGTGTTTCGTAACAACCTGTTTTTTGATCCCTGTGTTTTATCCGCATGTGAAAACGCCACCGTCAAATTAACCGCGACCCGACGGTAACGGTTGGGTTTCTTGGGAGGGTCGCAGATTCACCAACTGAAACCTTTGTAATTGAAAAGAATCGGTTTTGATTCAATTAGCTATCCATTTTAATATAATCAATTTTTTAAAAATATGGATTAAACCTTAATGGGATTAGGTAGTTGATTCCCCTTAATTAACTCGTTTACTTGGTAAAGTCACCGGTTAACTATTGTTCAGGATTGACTTTACAAATGGTTATTGTAAAGATTTCCAAGATTTCAACAATTTAATACGCTAACCACTAACCAGAGATCCTGTGTTCAAGTAAACGCCCTACCTAACCAAGAAAATGTGCTAAAGCGTAAAAAACTTCTGAACCTCAAACTACGACAAGATCAGTATTTATTTGAATAAACACCTATTTTTGTAATGACTTAACCAAAAACAAATCTGTACTGAGTAAAATAATTTACCATTTTTGGTGGTTAGGATAATTTTTCATTTTATATTATGCCATATTTCGATAGTACTTATTGTGTTACATCGATAATAAGAGAAAAGACTTGGATCTTCTACCATTAAATGTGTCGTTTTGACAAATGTTTTACTTTTTTCAACGTCTAGGTATGACACAAATCTTTTCATCTGTCAACAAAACAATTTACCACCCGTAAATTCTGATCCGGAAGTCTACCTCCTTTGCTCCTGGGCAGGAGTCCTGGCACCGAATGAAGGTTTGATGCCTTTTGATGATAGCTCCTATCTAGGATGTTAGCATGTAAGCAGCACACTGAAGTTTCTGTAAAATTGTCCAAAAATTGTTTATTTTGATAAAACATGGTTTGTTTGGCATTGCAAATTTAAACATCGTACTCTTCAAAAGCCATAAAAACAATTGATAATTTGAATCAAAACAACATCAAGGTAATTTAGTAAAAACGTGTAAACATTTTTATAATATCCTCGAACTAGCAATCGAAGGTTGTAAATATCCATAATCTGTTTGTATCTAATGTACCCATGATTCAAATTGCTTAATATATATGTAAAATGCTCAAAGGCATGTTAAATTCTGCAACAATTTTTATAATCAATTCGAAAGTTGCCATCGTAGGAACACTTTTAGACAAGAAACAATGACAAGGGTTACCTTATTTTTTAAAATTTGATGTGAACGTAATAACTCAATTACGGAAGGTCAAATTCACAAAAATTAATTGCAAACCCACCTATGTATAAGTCACTAAACTATTGTGGCCACTTAAGGATGCCTATGTTCATTGTCTCCTTCAAAATTCAAAATAGTTTCATAGTCTTCAAAGCTTGAGCTATCAACACTCAAACCAGTACGAAATAAAAAACTATGCTTTCTATAATATCAAAATTATTTTGGATTATCCAATGGACTATCATGATGTTTATTTACAGAGAACATTTTAAATTAAAATTACGCTCAATTTTATTCTAAAAATATTGTTTTCTTCCGACAACTTACAAAAAGTAATCATACTTCCGTATACATTTTTCAGTATTTTAGAAAGCAAAGCGTATCTAGCAACTACAAAAATGTCTTTGTTTCTTTCATTAAGAGCGTTACATTTTAGTGATCAAATGTTGAGCTTACTCTTGGGGAATCCTAAGTTTCCTAAAGTGGATCTCAACACTTTAGGTTTCAGCATTGATTCCAGGCGTAGACCGGTTTCTATCTGGTTAATGAATATCAATTTAATGATGACTGCCATATTCTGGTTTGTTTTGATCATAAAAGTCGTTTTAGTTGAAAATACTTGGCATCGTGAACTGCCCGCTTTCATGATGTATGTTAGCTTTTGTTCAATCTGCATACTAGTTATTTTAATAGAAGTCTTCATAATATGGAATGCGCAGGTTTTCTATATACAATTCATGAACAGATTTCTAAAGGTTTACTTTTCGTTTATTCAACCAATCCATTTGAATAAAAGTTTTTTGGAAGTCCTGAAGATAGGTAATAATCTAGCAAAATATTTTATCTCATAACACTTGTTGAGTGAAGCTAATAATAAGATAATTAATTAATTGTTTTTAGAGGTAAACAAAAGCCGACTTGGAGAAACTTCCGCTAACAATGCTCTGTTATGCGTTGGTATTGCCGGCCTTCTTACAATTTTGGGCGTTACAATTGGACCTATTCAGGTATACACTGGACTAGACCCTGTGCATATTTTGTTTAAAACTTTGCACCAAATAGCAGGATAACGTACACACTTCCAGTTGTAATCCTTCGAGTTACTTGGCAAACTATACTTTGTTTATCTGTTAGTCACATAGCCGCAACAGTGGGAATTCCAATTATAATAATGTTGGCTGGATATATCGAAATTATCCAAAGATTTACTGTAATGCCATTTAGCACCTCTGGAGTGTTGGTTTACAAGCAGATTTATTGCATTACGCAAATAATTTTGTCAAAGATTCGTTTAATTGCTGGCTCAACTTTGTCACTTTGCTTTTTCATTTGTGTATCTGGGCATTGGATTGCTTTTCGAGGATTCGAATTATTTCCAATTGAACTTTATGTCACTATCGTGGGCATTAGTTTGGTAACTAATATAATTGTTTCACAAGCAGTGTCAAGAGCCATAGAAGTCAACGCGTTTAGTTCACAGATGCTACGAAACTGGAAATTGTCTTTAAGAACAGAAAAACATGAACCGTATAAGATTTTAGAGAAATCTCTACGAGCTCTCCGACCATTCATATTTTATTACTGTCTCTCTAAAATTGAAAAAAGTACAAAGATTAATTACTATTCAAACATTCTTGAATTCACCGTGAACGCTCTACTTTTATAGATTTAATAAAGTAAGATAGCTACATAAATTAAATATGCTTGCATGCTCACAACCAGAATCAATGACTCTATTGTGCAATTAATTGAATACAATAAACAATAACAATTCCAGGAATGGCATTTTGAGTTTTTCTTTTACTGAAGGTCTACTTCGCAACTATAAAAACGACTATTCCTCACTATTTTTGTCATTTCATAAAGTTATATTATGATTTTGTTTTGCCATGTTTTCTTTCGATTGTATTCATTATAAAACCTACAGACAAGTTCTGCATTGAAATATTACGATAATCTTTTGAAACAAAACATTCAAGATGCATTGAATTCAGGCAATTTATTAGTTCGATTTTTTATTTCGTTCGACAAATGTCCGAAATCCAGTGACACAGCACCTGGACCTCGTGCTAGAGCTACTGCAGGTAGCAAACTTAATGATGACGATAAATTTTCCTTCAAAATGACTCTGTTAATACTTTATTTATTTATTTATTTATTTATACATACACAACCAATATCCTCGACCGAGGTCAATACAATAAAAAATATACAGTTAACTTAACCGTGCGGACTTTCCATCTCCCCTGAAAAAATATTAAATTTTGAAGGAATTTCCAAAATAATATGGAAATTTAATCAGCAAGCTGCGGCTTGGTGGGGTGGCTTCTGGGAAAGGCTGATCAGAGTAATTAAAGATTTGCTCCGCAAAGAAATAGGGACGGCCATTCTTTCTCAAAAGGAACTTTACCATGTGGTTAAAGTGATTGAAGAGGTCATGAATAATAGACCTCTGATTTATATGACAGAATCCTCGGATGATCTAGAGCCGCTTACTCCGGCGTTATTTTTGAATCCTCTAGGAAACACTAAGTTCCCAGAAGTTGAATCCCGGTCCGGCCGGGTACGATCCGTGGCGGAGTAGAACCATGTTTTTAAGGACGTGGGATAAGAAGGTCCGGCGGCACTTCCCAGAAAGTTACCAGCCTTCCAACTATACTGTATCCCTCCATTCATGACAGTGGGAAGTTCAATAAGCAAGTTAAAAAGCAAAGACAATGCTGTACTCTATGCACAAATTACGCTGTAAACTGACCCATTAATCATTTATCTGGAGGCCTGCATCAGATCTGTTGGAAATACAATTCCCACCACTTCCAAAAACAAACTGAACATCGCTGAATCGGCACAAAACTGTGGGTTTTTAGTGCAACACAAAATCATTCCCGATTTTACCTAGCTAACCAGGATTTCTCTTTAGCTCCATTCCTATTCCATTTTTTAAAAAGCCAAACTGTTAGCGGCACACCTGGAGTCAACCAAATGTTTAATTGTTTTTACTCAGGATTTCCAAAATTCATTACCTAAGTTCTTTGATCTGTTAATTAATTTTTGGATTTTTTCCGGAAGGTTGGTAACTTAATGAAGTAAATTAAAGACGAAACAAATTAATAAATCTTTGTCACCTCCACCTCCATCCCCTTTTATCAGCTTCAAATTATCTATTCACCTCCAATTTCACTTCCCTCAGAACCCTTCACCTCTTCCACTTTCTCATTTTCCACAGTCACCTATAAAGTCTCATTTAATTTATGTTTGTTTAGATCGTGAAGGCAAACGATTAAACGCGATTTCAAAACGATTTCCGTTCCGATTTTTGATGAAAACGTTTGGATAATCCAAAACATTTCCGATTCCGATCCGATTAGTGTGCGAAACGTTTGTTATTCGGAAAAATCGCAATTTTACCAGCCACAGAACTTACGTCGCAAAATCTATTTGAAGCCTTCTGCAAACTGAAATACGGTGAATTATATATAATAAGAATCGTCAAAATACAAAAACAACAAAATAATTTGTGTACGTGTGCTTTGTAATGAAATTCTTGACCTACGTAGCAATCACGTTTTCATGTTTGTGCACCATACACACATAAAGTCACCAGTGAGTTAAAATCGCGATTAATCGCGATTCCGACCCGATTTTGGTATAAAATGTTTACAAACGATTTTTCACCAACCAAGCCGTATCCGATTTTTGGTAAAAACGTTTAGCGAAAAATCGGTTTAATCGCGATTACTTTTCGATTTTTGCCATCACTATGCACTAAGAGTAAAACAAAATATTTCGTAAGCGGTATTATTTATCTAGCATAAAAATATGGAAATTTTTGCTACCTGTTTCTTTTGAATGCAATTTTTCAAATGTTTGCTAAACTTTCGGATCTTCTAGAGTATATGAACTTCCGTACATACCGTGGGCTAATTGAATCAGTGCATAAAATACCTGAATTCAAATATCATCACTATACATCAGTGTTGCAGCACTGAAGTTTTAACCATGAAAATGTGTTCGCTTCAAGTTCGTTTAAATGATTAACGTTCCTTTTTCTGGAGTGCTGAGCTATTATTTGTCTATAGTATTTGCTGGCTGGTAAACCAAAACCAAAAGATAACACGAAAGAATCTGCATTCCTGTGACACCTAGGCTAGTAATGTAAGTGCAGCCTTTCCGGCGTTCAAACGCTCAAAATATTAACCACAGACGACTTGCTAACGTGGAGGGATCTGCCCGGGTATGTTGGCTATGATGGAGTATAAGTATAAGGAGAAGAAGAGGAAAAGATGCCAAGGAGGTAACAACTGGCTGCGAATATAGAGAAGGAAAGGGAAGTATTGGAAAGAAACAGGGGTTGGAGGAGACTTCTGAGGTGACTGGGGGAAAACTAGATAAGCGAAGGACGCTGAGGGAAGTGAAGATGGAGGCGTATGTGAAGAAGCCAAAGTGTAAGGTGGAAGAGGTGACAAAGAACTACCCATTTGTTTCTTCTTTAATTCGTTACATTAAGACTTAATGATTAAGTTACCAAGCTTCCGCAATGAATCAAAAAGCACTGCAAAAAGCTTGAGCTGAGGTAATGAATTGAGGGAAACCTGAGAAAAACAATATAAAAAATTCGTTGATTCCAAGTTTACCACTCACAATTTGCTTTAATGTAATGGAATCTACGCTAAATGCAAAATGCTAAATGTAATGGAATCAGTTAAATGGAACCAATATAAATTCCTTGCAAGGTTAAGTCCAAAATGATTTTTTGATGTACTAAAACCCACAGTTTTTGGAAAAAATGTTGTCTAACGGTCAGATTAATTATTTCAAAAAGTTTATTGAACTAATTCACTTGGAAAGTTAGAAAAAACTATGTAAATAATTCCTGCTTAATTCATATAATTAAATGGTGTTTTTCAAAATTTTCAAATGACCAGAATTTCTGACCGATATTTTTCTGTTGTGGTTTACTAAGGAACTTTATAAAAATGTGAGACAAGCTGAAAAAATTGTATGTTCTGCGTTACATATGGTGGGATGAGGGATTAAATCTGATCTAATGCTCCAGTTTCTCTTGGGGCGTGTGAAAAAAGTTCCGTGAAAAACAGTTAAAATTATTTTAGAAAAAGCAGAAGAGTTACGAAATTTAATAATAATACTTTTGAAAAATTTCACGCTATAACATTTTTTCTTGGGTAGACGGAGTATTATCTTGAACACAGATCCATCTCCGCATTCTGAATTGATGAAATCTTGAATAACTTTATTATAAACAGAATTGATTGCTAAAATGATTTTAGTAAAATCACAAAAGTTATATTTATGTACTTTCCACGGGTGCCGATGACATCATGTCATAATGAGAAGCACACTTTTCCGTTCAAAATGTAAATGCTATAACCTCTCCGCATCTGTATCAGAATAGCATGTGAAATTATAATGGTTAATTTTTAAAAATCCCTGGTCCTTCAGAATCCAAGTGCATTCAAGTTAATTTCATGCATTTACCTCTGCATGCAAACAAGCGTTTAAAACTTTGGCAAAAAATCAGAAGTTTTTTTGTCTGCTAAAGCAGTGATTTTAGTGGGCTAAATTGGGTGGCTGATTTAGCAGACAAGAAAAATGGAAATGTCTGCTAAATACGGGAATGGGGGAGATAAAGTCTACTTCTACGCGGTCGGATAAGATTTTCCCAATGTTTTTTATAAATGGAAACTTTAAAGCAAAGTATAAGACTCTAAGGATAGGGTAAAACTTGTTACTCTGCGGCATTAATAATATATCAGCAAGAAACTTATAATGCAAAAAATACAATCTTATTTGAGATGTTTGCTTCTTCACATATCTGTGAGGCATCTCTTGCTGAACTTGCATGAAATCCAACAACAGTTACTTCTAGAAAACATAACAATCGACTACTTATTGTTTCATTGTTCGCCGAATCAATTACCTTTCGATTCGTAAACTGCTGGGGCCACGAAAAACTGCATTGCGACCTGAAACTTATTCCGAAACCAAAATATTTAAAAATCAATCTTATTAAAACAATCCAAATCTGTTCATCCAATTAAATTTTAACCGTTCTTAAAATGAAAGCCCCAATGAATAAAACCGGTTTTGAAATGGAATATGTAAATGTGATAGCGAAGGAAGCAGCTTGTCTTACTTTATTGCCTGCTTGTTCAGTTTGTCACAGATCGGGTCCGGAGTAGGCTTTGGTGGTGCTATACTTCGTCCTCCGCCACGTCCTTTACAATGGGTGCGTTTGTGGTGCATCAACTTTTTGACCTTCAGCTTAAAAAGGTACTCCCGTCACACCCACACCACCACTTTTAATTTGTATTGTGACGAAACTGTGTTCTTGACCAACAGTGTTTATGTGATTTCTATTATAACCTGCCAAAAATTGCGTTAGCCCAACTCCAGTATTTAGACAAAACTGCTTGTAAAGGATAATGATGTCTGAAGATACATAAATCGGTCATTTCACAAAACATCCAAGTAAACAGTCATGAAGCAAGACATATTTTCAAAAAAGTTTTTCTGGCTTAGATTCTAAGCCTTAGAAATTGTCAACTTGAGATTTAAAAAAAAGCTTACGCTTAACTATCCTGTTTAAGCATGAAAAAAGGAAGGGTTCTCTACTGATGCTGGTTGGAGTTGAGATTTGTGTCTTGAACAATTCTTCTATTAAAATAGATTAATCTAAGTTTTGGGCGAAGGATTGAAAGAAAACAAAATAGGTAACTTCTATGTGTCTTTTAATTGCATATAAAGTCTTTAAATAGTTAACCTCAAGTACTATTATATATACCATAATAACTTTATCTTCCCGCCGCCGTAACTAAATAGTCCTTTGGAGCATTAAGCACTCAAAATTGGGTGACCAAAAATGGGTTTGTGATAAGGATGATCATAAAAATTTCTCGAAAGAACATTTAGCATTCATTGACGGAGGCATCCGTTTAAGTATCCAGTCCACTTCCTCAGGGGGGAACAGACGTTTGATTTGAATCAGAGGCAAAACGGACAATTTTGCTTGTTTTTCTTTCTTAAGTCTGACACCTCTGGCGGAAGTGACGCAGTGTATAACTCTGAATAAAACTTCACCTAAGCATTTTTGAAACCACAACAGGATCGATCAAAGTACGATCAAAAAGAATTTGTCGTTGCACTGAAAACTCACATTACATGTGATGTTTTAGAGTAATTAATTAAGTTTGCTTTTGGAGGTGGGGGTAATGTATTAAGCTCTAGATGGTGATTGTACACGTTTGTAAATTTTTGATGGATTAAGTTTCAACTAGTGTTAAATGGCACTTAAGATATCTCAATTGCCTGCGGGATCATCCATTGTCTTAGAATTAAATGAATCTAACCATTAAACCTTTATTTGGTTAGTTTAATAGTAACTTGGTTCTCTTAATTTGCACGTATCAGTTTTTAAGCCAGATCACGCTTCTTCCTCAAAAATAAAAACATATTCATTACCTTTTAAAAAGACATACTAGTAGCGAATAAGGAAAGTTTTTAGGGTACCATATCAGGAGTTAAAACGGTGTAACGGCTTTTTATGTGGAGCCTGTTAAGGCTTACCTGAGGCTAGCTTGACCGAGTCTACAAATAAGGTTCATAGAAAGAAAAGGGTTTAGTAAAACAGTGACTTTATACTTTCGAATTATTAGAAATACTAGTATTTAAGACCTATCGGCAATCTACTTTCATTGAAATCCACCTAATAATTAATCTTCTTAAAGCTGAAATGTAACTTTTGCATAAGATTTATGAGGGGTTTGTGCAAATGTAATATTTAACTGTTTCTAAAGCTTCTGTGCGAATTAAGAATCTATGTTTTAGTGAATGGTAAACTTCTATTCTAATCATAACCGTTGAAACATGAACGCATGCTAACAAATTAAAGCATGCACAAACAAATGCAAAAGTATTTAGTTTGTCCCATCAATTGAAACTCAAAATGTGCATATTTATAGGGTAACGTGTTTGCAAACATCTAATTAGAGAAAACGTTTCGAAGTTAGAGTAAGTAAACTGAAAGAAACATTTAAAAGGAGTGGATATTTTTGTCAGGTAACATTCACAGAGTCGACTCTTGTAAATATGTGTAGGATGCCAGGTTTTGATAAAATTCATGTGTTTAAATTGTATCCTTTTACAGTGTGATGATTTTGGGTTGACGCCTAATCCATCAGCGTAAGGTCAGAGAATACCTGTGCAATGGAATTAGTCCATCAGTTGCATGTACAGCTTATCTGACGTTTAAATGCTGCGTATCTTAAGTCCAAAAATTCCTTTTTAGTTTTTTTTTGTTTCACTATTTGAAATTCTATTAATTTGGAGGAGTACCAATGGTGGTTGTTGGATGATGGAGGGACACTTGACAAATTTAAGGAACAGGGGAACCTGTTGGACAGCAAGGAGAAAATGAGTTGGAGGAGAAGGCTGAGAAGTTTCGAAGTGCGGAGATGTGAGGTTGGATGAGATGGCCAGGGGAATGAGTAAATGAGTGCCCGAAAGAAGGAACTAGATAACAGGGAGCAAAAGAATGGGATCCTGGAGGACATGAACCAGTTGGAAATTGGAAACGGCGGATTTGGAGGTGACGAAGGCTCTGGAATTGCTGGTTTTAGGAAAAAATTTGCGGCGAAGGAAATGGAACGGGAGGTACAAAGTTTGCTATGAAAGCTAAAGAATTGGAGGAAAAAGCGGAGGAAATGAAGATTGTGGTTGTTGGTCATAAAAGCAATGGAGGAGATTTCGGACGAAGAAAGTTGGAATGCAGAGCAAAAGGGAGGCTAGCACAATCAGGAGCAATGGACCGTGCATTAAGGGATTCAGAGACAGAGACGGAGTTTGGCAAGCATAAGTAATTTGAAGGGGCTAGGTAGAGGAGCAATTGTCAGGGGTATATTTTGGAAGTGGTGGAGTAACCAAGGAAAACGAGGAAGAGATTTTGGAGGGATTGTTAAGGAATGCTACCCAGAGGAGAAATATAAGCAGGAAATAAAGAGGCAGTTCATAAATGCTGTTGAAGGATGTGGATGACAAGAGGAGGGTTTTTAATAAAGGCTAAGGTCTGAAAGTTGCACCCTTTCTTCCATACGTTCCTCCTCCGTATCCGCCGGTGCCCACACCAAACAATACAATTCCTGAAGTACACATGGGAAACATAAGCGGAAAAAAGAAGCATTGTTAGAATGAGTGCGCTTTGAAAGCTGTATGACTGTTGTTGTCGACCCACTTAACATGAGTCAAACCACCACCACCTCAATGACCTGCACGTGCGTTTAGCTTGAACTAAAAAGGCCATGTTATCACTTCATTTATCTCCAAAATAACCCAACAATGAAATTTCTAAGTAAATTGGAAAGGTAGTTTGTTGGGCATGCTCCTAAAACCATAAGTAGTTGCTACATAGGTATATAGTAGTTATAACCAAAATTAAAACCACAATCCCTGAGTCTTGCACTCTAACAACAACTTCGCAATGATCTGGAAATGTTTGATTTGAGTGAAAATAAACCCTGGTAAGCTTGAAGAAAGGTTCACTCGTAAACTACTTATTACTTTGTAAAAGGTATCTATCACCAATTATACTTCTGGAAGCTGCAAAATATTGTTACCACTATTTGCTATTTAGTACCTTAAAGTCCCACTATCTGCTTTTTGATACCTTAAAGTCCCATTATCTGCTTTTTGGTACCTTTGAGGACTACTATCTGCAATTTGGTACCTTAAAGTACCCTGTTTTCCATTTGGTACCTTACAGTATTTGTAGTCTTCGCACAATTAGCACGTCGGTAGTCTAAAACGTTGTAATATAATGGCGTATTAATGGTGCAAAAATCCTTACTTTAGAGAAGGTACTTTTAAGGTACCTTACGGTTGTCAGATTGACTTGAAAATCAATATTGATCGTCGCAAGAGGTGTATCTATCGATATCTGATAACGGAATTGGAATAGATCCAGCGGTTGAGTAGTTATCGTGCTTACGGACGGAGCTACGTGCAGACACATCAAGATGATAGGAGCAAATGTCATTAACGTGAACCTTAATCAAGTAAGCATCATAGTATCTTTTCAAATATCGCATGCTTCATGCCCAGATAAAAATTTGTGCCGGCTTGTACCGCTTATTCCATGTTTGTACATTCTTCCAATAACCGAGAAAATCACGCCATGCTATGTACTTAAATTTGAAACCCAAAACCCAATGTACTATGATGATGTACCAAAGAACCACAAATAAATTTTTGTGATGTTTCAGAGACGCATGTTATATTTGTGGACTAGGTGGTAGGTATTCCGATTCCAGATAGATTTCTGGGTCGTGGGTATTCTTCCAGTCAACGTAACAAGAGAACAAAAGTAGGCATGGTGTGTAGATAGCTGAATCAGACTCTCCCTCTGCATTATAAATTTAATGACTGCTAATTTGCAACTGTCAGCTCATTCCAGAACCACAATTTTTAGCTTGACATGACATTTGCGACGGCAACATGCATTACATTTTGATGCTTCTTAAAAAAACTGTAAACATATATAAGGGAGGTATTTCTAAACCCAAAAAGTAAACTAAACCTTCTTTCATAATGTCAAGTAATTGCCCTAATTGAACCTTTTCCCAAGTATGAAGTAAACCTTTCCTTTCAGCCTGTGAACTCGTGAAACTTAAGCCATGCACCTAACTTATGATCGTACGAGATTGTCAAGAGTCGTGTCAGCCCATATATTCCTGTACTTGCCCAAAACTATTTAAGGAAGTGCAAACTCTGTAAATCCACCTTTTTCTACCTTGTACTCCGAAGCTGACAGACCTGTACTGGTTTGCGCTCGGGTTTTGTGAGAACCAGGAATTGGATCTCCTTCGGTGTAGGCCAGGAAGTGGCACTCCCACTCTGTGAGATCCTGTATTGGATTTCCACCGATGAGAACCTGGTACTTGGCTCTCTCGAAACCTATGTTAGCCATTAAGTTAATTTAAGTACTGACACGACTCCGGGACCTGTATTGGCCCCGATTAGAATTATAATTACTGTATAACGTATGCTAGAACTAATGTAAAGCTAGGTAGGAATGCTAGTATTGTTAATGTTGAAATATTACACGTATTGGTAAATAAAATAGTTTCATTGTTACTAAATTAGCTAACCGTAGAACCGTGACCCTGAGAATCTTCATTTACTCATTCTTGTGGCATTTCATAAGCCCACTACTCTTCATTTTCAATTTATAACGAAGTTACCGTTATACATATATATGTTAAGCAATCTTAGTTTTTAAAAAAATTGAGGTATCTCAAGGGGTTTGTAAGGAAAACGAGGAATCTCGGGAGTATAAAATGCTCGTATGGAATTGATAGATAGGAAGGTACTTAAATTATAATTAATGTAATTTTTCAGAAGTAAATTTTCAGATGCTTAATTGCTATTCATTAAAACGTAAGAGAAGTATTGTGCAAATGGCCTTTGGCAATATTTGTTAAAATTTGGAGATTTTTTGGAACTTATTTCTCGTAAATGCAATTATTGTATGGTATAATATAAAAGTTGCGCTTCGTACGAACCATCTGCAGTTTCTAAACTTGTTTGACGTACCAATAGAAATATATAAAGACGTGAAAGCTTTTTCAAAAACGCGTTGTATGCAAACTTTGTTTAAATCAATGTGAGTCAAAAACAACAGTCAGCTTTATTGAAACCATTTCAATTGATCGAATATAAACATTTTTTCATGCTGAATTGATTTGGATAACACTATAAATTTATTTATTTAAAGCTAAAACCTTTAACCTCATTTAACAGAAAGTAGGGTCTGCACACAATGTGTGTGCATGGTTGGTGTACCTATTTACAGTGGGCAAAAAATACGATTGATTCATACTCTATTTATTTTAGTATTACTGTTGGCATAATATGGATTTCAGATCTGAGCAAAACAATAAACTTGCAATGACATTTCAAAATATTCATAAATTTTCAATGTTTCTTGTTCATTTATTCTTCTCCAGAGAATACATCAATTACTATCCAACTTTTGGGATGCTACAGCTTTCCATATAAAAATTTATTAACTTGGCTTATAAAATATGGTGTCAGTACAGAAGCTATAACAATCTTGTCAGGATTTTTAATCAAGTAAGCAGCCCACCAGCTAAACGTACTATTAGGAAAAATAATGTGTTTGCAATGTACCATCAAATAAAAATCCTGTAAACTGCTGGTGTTTAGTTGAGACAAGTACACAAACCTACAACTTTTTGCAAAACCCGTGAACTGTTTTTTCGCAAATTCAATGTCGTCAGAGAACACAAAGAACACGGGAATTGTAGAATTTCTTGCGGATAATAATTCTATCATTTTTTGAATGGCTATACGTTGAAATAAAATCGGCACGTAATACAAACGCGAGTTTTCAACGTTTTTAACAAAATCTCCACGGCGCACATGAACTGCAACACTTTCCAAATTTTCGATATCCCTCAGCATTGATCAGGAGGAGATCTTCATTTATACTATATAACCAAATAATTTATGACCGGACAAGGAACCTTGATATTCAGCGGCACTAAGTACATATACAGTTCACTATCTATTGAAAAAGCATTATTAAATAACATTTCAAAAGTACACGTACCATCAGATATTCAGTTGTTATCCTTGCCTTTTAAGCCAACACTCCACCATACACATAAAACGGAGAGAAGCACAATATTAAAAAGGGTATTTAAAAAAATTTTACGCAGATTTAAATGATATAGTGGATGCATTTATAATTAATGCAATGTTGGATAGGTGCAAAAGCTGATTAAAAATTAAATGGTGTAGTTGTAACTCAATGGACAAACTGATTATAAATCCACGCTATTTTAGTCATGCGGATGATATTAGATCTCTAGTGGATGGTGGGTAATTCAAATTAAAGTGTTTGTATAATTTACTTCAAAATTATTCTTTCCTGTGTGCTTGTAAAAAATACAAAGCCCGTTTACGTGAGCAACAGCTTCCCCGCTGTAAAAAATAAACTTTAAAAAAACCTTCCATATAAATGTTGTGCGTGTCATCGCACTTTAGCTGTATCATCAATCGGGAGTTTATACAATGGGAAAAGGCGTTGATGACCCTTGAGCTGTCGTGGATTCTGAACTAAGGTTTAATAAAATTGTATATGTGTAAAAGGAAAATAAGAGCATTTTGGCATTATGAAAAATGCTGCTTTCATAGTATTGAACACAAATACTTTTTGTTGTGGACGCGTCCATCACTCCCCATCATTCATTTTAAATTCGAAGTAGTAATTCCGACGCGGTTGTTTACATGTTAGCAGACAATTCTGCTCAAATGATTTTAGGTGATTATTCAATATCTTGAGTTCAAATTAATATTGTGCAGCGATTTTTATTTAAGCGAAATATTTTATTGTGTTAAATATTATAAATCTGGTTTGTATTGTACATGTGATGCTAGTTTAGATTAAAATGTTTTTCATGCTACCCCGGAGTCAACACTATGGCGCAACATCTTTTTCAAACACAAAATATTTTTTTCTTTATATCTTCATCAATGTTGACAAATTGTCTCTCAGGTGTGGTAGCCTGATGTGACATAAACCTGATATTATAATATTTTTTGCTTTTAAAAAATACGTGTGTCCAGTTTGAACATGACGAATCATCTTGAATTTATTGTAAATTTCTAAGGAAGTTTATATCTAGATAAATGGAAGAATCAAACATACGACGAGCTTTTTACATTGTAATTTGAAAAGAAACACGGTTTTGCAAATAATAGCGAGAAGACATAGGAAAAACAAAACAGCTTTTGCTAGAGTACACTGTACAACTAACACTTGTATACATATCAAATTTAAAATTTGAGAATTTTTATAGGAATTTGCTTACAAAAACAATTATGTCAATATTGCTTGCATTTCAGTTTTATTTCAACCGAAAGTTCAAATTGTCTGAGGAATTCATATCTGTAATGCTCAGTTTGTTGTCCAAACATATCATTTTATCAGTTACTTTAACGTTCGTGTCGCAAACGTGTATAAGTAGAAGCTTTTACGTATTAAAAGCTGTCGATTAGATTCAGAGATGTATAACTCGTTGACCCAGTTTATCTTGTATGGATTCCTTGTCTCATTATAAACATGGCACAATGCACGAGCGTCTAGCTTTTACAATTTTCCTTGATTTGGATAATTTCAACTTAGCAAGTTACAAAACTCTTTTTAGTAACATCATTAAAAAACGAACAACAAGAACATGATTGCATCTCGAGTCGTCGGGAATAATGAACAACCAGCTATTCATATTTTCAAGGTTATTTTGTTTGTCAGGAGTATTGTCTGTGGTTTTATTCAGTCGTCGTTTTTTATTAAGTCGCAAGTAAGCCATAGGTTTAAGCGGATGTTCATCCTCTCTTACCTTGTCAGTGGGAAGTTAGATTCCATTCCCATCTATTTTGACAACCGGATGCTAACCAAACGTGAATCTTTGTAAGAAGGTTAATTTTGTTAAAAAATAAAAAAAAGCTTTGGACTTGTGATTCAATTCTAGTAAATGACATGTTACTTGCCGCGTGATCTCCCTCTATCTGAGTACTGAATCGACATAGTTTTAAATTTGTTTTTCTCAATTTGCACTGTACCAGTTTTTAAGCCAGATATTTGCGGGATCATAACATGCTTCCTTGTCTTTTAATTAAATCTGAATGTAAATAGGCAAAATGAAGGAAATCACGGGGAAACTATTAAATGGACTACAACTGACTTTGCTATTGACTGGTTTAGGAACTAATACAATTATATGACTTGTGACTTCAGGGTACCTTCCTGATTAACTTAGAGTTGTCCGTCAACATTTTAGTTCGTTCAATTGGGATACATCTTTGTATAAGCAAATAGCCCGCCTAACCACGAAAATATGTTAAAGCGTAAAATTTTTCAAAACCTTAAACTAGAATGTAATCATAACATTTATTTGAATAAAAACCTATTTTTCTAATGAACTGACTGCATCAAAATTGCTAATTAAATTTTATAGTTGTAAAGCAATTTCCACTAAATTTCACGGAGCTCCTTTCACTTCACACCCCCAAAACAGTTCAGAAAGCTACATCCCATTTCAAAAATCCGACTTACCACACGTGTATTTCATTCAGTTCCAAAATGAACTAAAATCTAACTGGAACTAAATCCGGGATCGGAATGTAAATCGGCAAACTATTTCCGTTAAGCATGCACTAAAAGCCCGTAATTAGTTATTACAACAAAAATTATTGCACAAGATTCATGAATTTTTTTAACAATATGCGACGTGTCGGCAGCATTCAGTTTTTTGGCAGAGGGTATGTAGCAGAATCCTGGACTAGGTGTTTGTTTTCCTGTTACTAGAAGCACCGCAGATCGTGTTTACTTACGTTGAAAGGAAAAACAATTTTATTGTAAAAATGATATACTATAAAATTATTTTATGTAAAAGGCACAACAATATTATGAAACTTATTTAAAACAAAATATTTCCTGGTAAAAGGTGGGATTTTCACAACAATTAGCATGAATGTTGCGTCATTGAAATTGCTTATTCATCTTAATTATTCAGTTTTGATCGGATTCAAAGTAATTCAATTCATAATTCAGCGTTTCCAGTATTTGTTTGAACTTGCCCCACATTTCCGTAAAGTTCCATAGCAGACCACAGAACAGAAGTTCTGTCCATTGACGTACATAGATGATTTTTGATAAAGCAACTTCCTTATCACATCCTTTAAAGTCTTGTAAAATGACGGTTAGGGTAACTGCCGTGTCACCAGTGTGTTAGGTTTCTGTTAGATTTAACTACTAATCAATTCCCTATAATTCTTCTAACTAACCACTACACAACTTTAAAAGCTTTTTTAACATGCAAAATGCATATGCTCATCAGCACTGACTCTCGGTGCGGTTCTTCTTAAATCTACTGAGTTAGCTAACCAGTGTTGCGTAATCAATGAAGCAAAGTTAATACACAATAAGAGATACTTTAAGAATATTTAATGTTGATATTTAATGATTAACTTCAATTAATTCTTAATATTGACAAAACAAGGAAATAATATTGTGCTGCTTTCCGTATGGGATCTTGTGCCTGACTGCTGTCATGTCGTCGTCCTTGCCGATGGCTTGGTGATGCAATCATGAGATCGATGCATGTAGCTTTACTATGGGAGTATACGAGGTGTTGGTTACTATGTGAGAGTAGCAGGTGAGACACGCTTTGTTTCTCACTATACGCTGAATACATGTGTAAGATGCTTCTGTGTTCTGCATAAGTTATATGTAGTAGTATGCTGTTGTAGTATAGGACAGTGAGGTCCGGGATTAATAATATTTTGTGGAAACGCTATTCACAATGGTGATGCTTGGTTAGGGACAAGTAAATGGAGTTTACTTGAGGTCGTTACAGTCTAATTAGTTATTTTTTGAACTTTTTAGGTCAATTGGTTAAATAGACATGTAAATATATAATAATTGAGTAACCTTATCAATAAAACAACATTTTTCGCAATTTGCGATGCTTCAGCTACATTTCGTTTCTTGGTGGAGCGAATAGCATTATTCTTCAATAGATATTAATCAATCGGCTAACATTGATTGAGTTTCACATAAATGAAATCACTTATCAACATGACTTGAGTCTGCAAAAATAGAAATAATGTAATAATTCGTTTAGCTAGTAAGCAAATGTATGAACACGAACACAACAGAATAAGGGATAAGTAGCTCAACTTATCCTATCTCTCTGGGCCCTGTCCTACCTACCCTACCCAGTTCAAAATTTGGGGAAATGAATACATGTAAGTGTAACTCTGTCTTTAAAAATCCAAAATAACTTTACACACTTATTTAGCTAAATAGCTTCCTCGGTAGTACCGAGTCGGTACTCCAAACAAAATCATGCTCTCCGTTCCCAGGAAACGGTATTTGGAAATAAATCAAATTTATGGCTAGTTTCCAACAAAACGGCCGAAATAATGTAATTCTTTCATGTAGTCCTTTCGCCCCCATTAACATACAATCCTTTATCCAGTTCCAACTTCGGGAAAAATAATACCCGGAACCGGAAGTGCATTCCGTTTACAAAAATTGAAAATCAGTTTAAACACCTACTTAGCTAACCTCTCTAACCTCCAAACAATCAAATAAAGTCATCCCCTTCGTTACCCAAAAATGTGTAATTCGCTATAAAGTAAACTTACAGCTAGTTTCCAACAAAACGACCACGTAGAAGAGAAACTAAGGCATCAGAAGGAATGGGAAGTGGAGGGTGGAGTAGAACAGAACTGAAGGACTGGGTGTTGACGGAGAAAAAAATGGAGTTCAAATTAAAGCTTGAAGTGGAGAAAGAGTGGACGGAGGGAGAATTGGTGGACCAAGTAAGCCTGGAAGTGGGGATGAGGTTGACGGCAAATTATTGGTGGTATGTGGGTCATCCATCGAAATTGATGAAGGGGGATTTAGGCTGGGAAGATAGTCAGGAACATGGTTTATATAAGGTGATCAGAAGTGTGGTCGATCAAAGAAAGTGATTCGGATAGATGAAGGTAAGTAAGACTTGGTAACGAGGGGAGACCTGCCTGGTATATTGGCTATGATGTAGTATAAGTACGAGGAGATGTGGGAGAAGAAGAGGAAAAATAGGGAGCCGTTCTGCCGATTTCATGGAGATGACAAGTGGTGGGGCGATGATAGAGAAGGATAGAGAAGAATTGAAAAGAAACAGGAATTGGAGGAGACTTTTGAAGTGACTGGGGAAAAGTGGATAAGCGAAGGACTCAGAGTGAAGTGAAAATGGAGGTGTATGTGAAGAAGACAAATATATATTAATTTGTTTCTTTAATTCGCTACATTAAATTACCAGTCTTCCGGAATAAATAAAAAATTATAATATTAACATCTTCAAACGCACTACAAAATGCTGAGGTGAGCTGAGAAAAATAATTTGAAAATTAGTTGACCCCTAGCACAAGTTTATGACTGGTATTTTGCGTTTTAAATGTAATGGAATAAGTTAAATGGAAATAAAAATAAATTTGGGTTGCTAAGTAATATCGAAAATGATTTTTTGTTGCACAAAAAACCTACACTTTTTTGTGATGATTCAGATTCAGCATTTAGTTTGTTTTTTGGAGATGGAGTTAAAAATAAGTGGACATAGATGTTGTATTGTCATCCTGTAATGCTTAGATGTAATGCTTTAACTTCCAAAAGATGTAGTTTTGAACTTCTTGTTCTTGGCCCGTACCGGGTTTTAAACCAGAATTTTATAGAACAAAAGGAAATACTTTTCTGAGAAATTATCCAGTTGAAATTTTTTTGTCATGTTTCAGTAGTGTTTGGTGTTTCTGTGCAACCGTTTAAAACCGTTATCTTAATCTTAAAACCGTTTTAAGATTATTTGGAAATACTTTTTAATCACAAGTAGTAGAGCATGCATTTTATAAATTGTTTTATTATTCTTAACTTTAACACCAAATACTTTAAACACATTTTACATACTCATGGACGATTGATCTAGAACAACAACACTGCATCAGTGATACGACTATAAATATTGTTTGTAATATCCATAACAAATGTTGAGTCTATTGGTAAAAATGGGTAATACATAACTTTTACATGTTGCATGGCAACAGTACGTTTTCTAATAAGCAACCTATCTTTTCTATCAGATTGACACTTAGATGCTACGTGCAAGCTGCCGGCTTCTATATTCAATTTTGAATAACCTGTTTATCCAGTTCCACTAATTTTGAAACATTTGCCAATATGCCAACAAACACGACGAATAACATTGGAAAGATTGCAATAGAAAATATATGTACGAGTATAACAACTAGCTCGCTTCCTTTTATAATAGGAAATCCAACACATACTAAGGCCCAAAATATTGCTGAAATAAACGGGGATATCATAGTAAGCATACCATTTTGTAAAATGGCAAAAATTACTAAAAGCAAGGAATGAGCTTCCAAAATCATTTTGTTCGCCCTGAAGAAAGCCTTTAGTTTCTGTGCACCTAATTGAACTATATAAAGAGTCATTATTTCAATAAATGCAATAAACACAAAGAACCCAAATGCCAAGGTTCTGGTGCACTCAAATGATCGAAGTATTGTTGTAAATCTAATTGAAAATGATAAAATCCTGGCAGCCATCGAGTGACGAACTGAACTGTCGAGCGAATCAAGTATATCGGGCAACACGTAGTAAAGCGGGTCAAAACAGAAATAAAGGGTTGCAAAGACAGCTAGAAACGGTATGGTTGCAACGGCGGGCAGAGTAGGAAGGTAGCACCAATCCAGGAATCTAATGGGCTTGTTGCGTGAGTTAGCAAACGTCACAGCTGAAAGTTGAAAAATCAGTTATCGATTTATAAATTGGAGTAAAAATTTATCGTCGGTGTTCATACCGTTTGGAAGTTGGTAGCCAAAATGAAGGATTTCACTAAAGCCCGCGAAGGTTTCTGAATGCATCATTAGTACAAATGTGAGAGCTAGAAAGCTAATACAAGCCATACCGCCAAGATAGAGCAATATGAGATTGCCATTGTTGAAACCTGGCTTTGGAGCGATAAACGTGTGAGTTAGTACACTGTAGATGCAGCCCACAGTCAGCAATAGGTTTATCGTGAGTGATATTGTGAACCAAAACCAGCAGTTTTTTGACTTCCGTACAACTAGTTTTGTGTATCCTGAGTCCCATTTTACTGGATGGTTAGGCATGTAAGAGAACAGCCCTTCAAACAACTTTACCAGAAAAATCTGATACTGTGTTAGCATTGTAAAAGCAGTTTAGTTGGAAAAGTTCTGGTAATCCTAAACTTCTACTGTAGAATAAGAAGAAATATTCCTTACCAAAATATGCATGTCACTGCTTTGAAAAATTGCGTATGGAGTAGCTTTTGAGGTCAAAACTACCTAGCGTTACTTCAATTTTACGTTCTGCGTTTTAACTTTCAAATCTTTTAAATATTTTAAATATTATTTTATTTTTAGGTCGCTACCGAAGCTAGCAAGGAAGTTGCTACAAAATTAGAACATCACAATCTTTATTACTGTAAAATTATTGAAAATAAATAGGTACGGCTTAGAAAAAGAAAAGTTGACGCAAATAATAAAATAATTTTCTTTGAGAAAAGTCCATATTTATGAAACGGTGCGGATTCCTTCCTCAGGAATATGAACAGATATTAGTTCAAAAAATTATGTGTTTAGTCATCACTTCATTGCATTAATTTATAAAAACAATAAAGTTAGCCCAAACTGAAGGGCATTTCGATATTTAATGTTGTCGTTAATAACAATTTTTTCTGTATACTTTATCATACTATAAAAGGTAAATGATGCATGGTCGAAATTGTTTTATTTATTACGTCGTTTACGTGTTACATTACTTGGAACTCAATGGCGCCTAACACTTCATTTATTTTTTACTTTTTTTTGTATTCTAACTAGGCAAAATTTATTCTGTAGAAAAACAAATATTTGGCTAAAAAATTATTAGGAAACAGAAGAAAATATGGGCTACCTGCTTTTGATAAAATAACATTAATCTAAAGAAATACCAACCGAATATTTTTGTCAATTAAATATTGAAATATTTTTAAAACAAAATCGTAATACATAAGTTTCTGTAGAAGCAATCGTACTCCGACAGTGTGAGTTACCTTACTATACTTGTAGTCTTCCATGAAAACATTTAAACGAACAAACAAATTAGTTTGAGCGTTTTAGCTTTCCTAATTTACCATGATTCAAACTAACAGATTTAAATTGAAAATAGAATGAAAATATACATGTAAACAAAATAGTTGAATATAGCTGATATCATAATGGTAAATTAAAAATCAGTAATATCAAATGCTAATTGAATTTTCAAGTTGATCGCAATTCTATGTCTAAATGTTCTTTTAAATTTGAAAAAATTTGACATTCTTATCATCTCAGGATGCCGGCACTCACCGAAAATTTTGAAAAAGTGTCATATTTCGATAGGCTGTAATGTAACTGATACCCTCGTTTTAGCTGTTCAGGCAGTTTTCTCAGGAACAGCTTCACCGATTTTAAAGAAACAAAAAAATTTGACATTTAGATGGTACGGGGGTGTGGGCTGAGATCGAAAATTTTGAAAAAGTGTCATATTTCGATAGGCTGTAATGTTACTTATGTCCAAAATAAGCATATTTTACATATTATCTTGCAAACCACCGGTCCAAATTGCATGAAACAAATTTTTTTGCCAATCTTGGCACCTACAAATTTGTGGGTTGTTCGGAAATTTGGAAAAAGTTACATATTCCAATAGGATATAATGTTGCTAGTATCCAAAAAACCATGCGTTGCATAATATCTCGCAAACCACTGGTCAAAATTGCATGCAACAATTTTTTGGACATTCTTGGCAACTTTATTGTGCAAAAAGTTGGGGAAAGTTGCAAATTTCAATGAATCGTAACGTTACTAATGTCTGAATAAAATAACCATGTTTTTTTTATGTTGCAAACTTCAATAAAATTAATGTTGCAAGGTTGGATTTTATGTAAAATAAAATTTCACAAAACAGAATGAAGTATCGCTTAAAACTTCTTAATTAGGGCTTTAAAACCCAAATTTTAATAAACGGGCTGTAATTGGTAATCCTAGTTAAACACTGACCTAATATTAAGTGTTGCACAGCATGCAGGCTGTAAAACCCTGGCAATTAATTATCGATATCCGACAATTAAGGTTCTGATTTAGGGCAAAGGACATGAATTTAAACAAACTGGCTGTAAGGTTGTAATTCTGGTTAAAACTTATCTCAAATTATGTGCCGAATCATATAGATTCCTTTTTAAAATATTTAGAAATCGCTGTGACCCATGACCTAGAGGTTACCTATTGATCTGAATTTCGTAAAAGGTTGTCCCTGAGGTCCTGTAGTATGCCAAGATTGGGTGTAATCGTGCAGCCGTTGCTGAGAAAAACGCATAAGGCGGGACGGACGGACGGAAGAGAAAAGTATCTTGCAATGGCGATTATTAGCTCGCTGCTTCGGCAGAAGAGCTATTTAAGATATCGTTGTCCGTTTGTCTGTCTGTCTGTCTGTCTGTCCGTCCGTCCGTCTGTCTGTCCGTCTGTCCGTCTGTCCGTCTGTCCGTCTGTCCGTCCGTCCGTCTGTCTGTCCGTCCGTCCGTCTGTCCGTCTGTCTGTACACTTTATTTTTAAACCAGGCTAAATGGGTTCTAAACCAGTCTAAATGGGCTCTAAACCAGGCTAAGTGGGGTCTAAACCAGGCTAAATGGGCTCTAAACCAGGCTAAATGGGCTCTAAACCAGGCTAAATGGGCTCTAAACCAGGTTAAAAGGGGTCTAAACCAGGCTAAATGGGGTCTAAACCAGGCTAAATGGGCTCTAAACCAGGCTAAGTGGGGTCTAAACCAGGCTAAATGGGCTCATAACCAGGCTAAATGGGCTCTAAACCAGGCTAAATGGGCTCTAAACCAGGCTAAATGGGCTCTATACCAGGCTAAATGGGCTTTAAACCAGGCTAAATGGGCTCATAACCAGGCTCAATGGGCTCTAAACCAAGCTAAATGGGGTCTAAACCAGGCTAAATGGGGTCTAAACCAGGCTAAATGGGCTCAAAACCAGGTTAAATGGGTTCTAAACCAGCAAAATGGGTTCAAAACCAGGCAAAATGGGCTTTTAAGAAGCCCAGGTGGGTTTAAATCAGCCAGAGTGGGCTATTATTACTTACTGCATTCATCAAGGATATTGTCGTTGGATCTTTTGACTACTTAGACACTCATCGTTGTTAGCAGCGAGCATTTTTCAATGGCTTACCATGGATGTTTACTTACTTAAAGACATATTAAAGACAGTAGCTTGCTAATTTAGCAGTGTTGACATGTAGCAAAGCACCGAAAGGAAGAGTGTAAAGTTAAAGTTAATGAGATATTTAAAATGCCACCAACTGTTGTTGACCATTACTTTGAACGAGCAAAAGAGCTATGTAGTTTTGTTATATCTGACTACCTAAAGCCTGGCGTATTAAGCTACAGTATTCTACACTATGTGCTAAAACGCGCATGGGTATGGGTTATCATGGCCATGATCTACAAGGGTTTTAGGCGCGTTTGAGTTTGCAAAAATATATTTGGGATTTGTTGGGATGCTTATATAATGTAACATCCATATTTGTAAAACGTAAAGAAGACTAATATACCTACATAGTAGGACAAAACTTCACATAACACATATAATAGTGAAGTAAAATCGTTTTCGAATTATTAAATAAAAACCTAAAAATAAAAAAAGGTTTAAAAAACAATGTACATTTATCACAAAGTCCGAGGAAAAGTAAAAAATAATTCTCTCTGTCCCAGATAAATCGCGACTCGTCACCAAAAATGCTTGTAAATACAGTACGGTCAAACTTCATACTAAGGGTAATTTGAAACAAGAACATCTTCGGTTGATATATTATATGATGCTCTGTTATCTACCTAGGCTCAAAGTGTGGTTTCTTTAAATTCACTAGATAAAGTACGATTTGATAAATATTGCAAGACAAGATTTATTAAATTTTAACCAATAACAACGCAACGGGTGCATAAACCAGCACGAAACATAAAACAGCAAATTATTTAAAATACCAACTACTTTATACACAGATCTGTATTGCAGAAACAACTCGTAATATTGGATTTTCGTTTTGCGAAAGAACAGCCTGGAGGCTTGGTTGTTTTGGAACATAAACGGATCACTCGCCAAATGTTTTCTTGGAATATCTGCTGGACGACACATAATTCGCCTGAAAGAAAAGAATAACATTACATTGAGCATAATATGGAATGCAATTTTATTGTTACAGAATGTAATAATTTGTAATGTTCACGTTGTACCTGGAAAGCATTTACGAACGTTTCTTGGCTTCTTCAAGCATAAGTTTTCAAACGGCAGCCCAGGTTAGGTGAGATTCATATTCACGCTGTTCGTACATTCAAAGCAAGAAATTCCTGGAATAAAATATAAAATAGGGTTTAAAAATTGATTGCTACTTAAAATCTAATGAACATTCATTATATGCAAGGACAAATGAATTTTAATACTGTATTACCTTTGACTTCAACAACACGTTCTTGAGATTTCTTTGCCATGTCATATGCCACAACTACTATCACGAGTACCAAAACCACCGTAATTCCTATTTTCCATGCAACGTTCCAGTATCTCATGTTGGACTGGGGTCGAACCTGTGGAGACATTTTGTCGAAGAATACGTTTGACGAAGAAGAGGACAGCAAAGATTGTGTTGAAACTGATGACATCTTGGAATACATTTTCACAAAATTATGCTGGTAACAGCAGACGAGGAATAGGCAATTGCCCAAAACCAAAAGAAGAATATGGAAGTATTCATAAGTTCCGAAATCTGATCATATGATACTTTTTATGATCTTATGAAGTTTGACCTGTTGAGATGTTTCATAGAAATTGTTTCTATGCAAACGGGTGCATTTTTTGGTGGCGAGTCGCGATTTATCTGGGACAGAGAGAATTATTTTTTACTTTACCTCGGACTTTGTGATAAATGTACATTGTTTTTTAAACCTTTTTTTATACTTATAATAAGTTATACATAAGGTCTCATGTAAAAAGACCCAACGTAAAAAGACCCAACGTAAGAATCCACAATTTTTTAGACCCAAACGTAAAAATCCACAATGCGTAAAAAGACCCAACGTAAAAATCCCCAATTAAAGTTTATAACTCATACAATTTCCAGCATGAAAGCAAATAGGGTAAACACATTGGTAAGTACATAGTCAGAAGGTGGGTTATTATACAAATATTCTTTGTAGTTTTCGGATGCTACAAATGTAATCTTCATATTTATATAACTACTAAGTATTTAATGCAACATACAATAGCACTACTTTCAAAATTTTAACACTAATTTAGGTAGTCGGTGAATGCCACCCCCCATACACAACAAGGTTTTAACCTTCCTAACTATCCGTAAATTGCAAATCTGCCCCAACTGAGAATGTTTCCCTACCCATCTTTGCTGGGACATAATATGACGTTAAGAATATAAACAATAGATTTTTTATGTATAGCACTCCGCAAGTAATTTACATTTTTTTGTGGTCAGAAGTGTAGTCAATAATGAACAGCAAGATCCCTGTATGCAAATTAAGGGACCAGACATTAGGATATTTTGCATGATGGGACTTTTTGTGACGAAATGTTGTGATTTGTAAAAAAATATGACTTTGAAGATATAAATATTAGAATAATATATGTAGAGTCCAAAAACTATTGCATTCATTGCATGCATTCTAAATTTTAATTGGGGATTTTTACGTTGGGTCTTTTTACGCATTGTGGATTTTTACGTTTGGGTCTAAAAAATTGTGGATTCTTACGTTGGGTCTTTTTACGTTGGGTCTTTTTACGTGCCACGATACATAAATTAAGTGTATAATTAATGCTGGGAATTTCACACAGGAATATGATTGCCTACTCCTATGCTCTCTTGAAATATTTGAAAAAAGTCAGTTTTCTTCTATACGTAGTGTCAGTCAGTATTTAACTTTCCGGAAGCAAAGGTTCTCTGGTAATTCAAAGCTAAATATGTAGTCAAGCCCAAGCCTAAACTGAATCAGTGCTTAAAAACGGTTTTAGGCTTTAATTGGAATTTCAAATAATCATAAAATCATGTATGGTCGAAGCAAATACGATAAAAACAAAAACGCGGGTACAGGTTACTGTTAATTTGTTTTACTTTTTAAAGTTAGAATGCAACCTAATCACCGTAGTCGTAACCTGCGCTTGGCTAAGGCTCGCAGTGGTGAATTTTACGATCTATTGAGTTTGCCTTATCGCCAGCAAGCTATTTGGTAGGTGGTGTAAATTCCCTTTGTAACAATAAAAATGAGTGAAGACTTAAACCCTTTTCAAAAATGATTTGAAGCAAACTTTATGACGATAAATTTTAAGAAAGCAGAATTAAACAGCGCTTAGCGTATTTCGTGCAGGGCTGACCTTCATCGGATCCTTTTAATCGGAAATCACCATTTGTAACCCTTAAACTGCATAAAACAGAATTATTGCAAAAAATGTTGATTGATTCCACCCTCAGCTTGGCACCGTTTGTAGCTTTAACCTATGCCAATATACAACAGCACTGCGGTAATCATTAAGGTGACGCATACTGACATGAAAAGTCACGGGTTTCGGGTTGAGATGAGAATTAGATTTTACCTGACGAAACCTACATCGTAAGGATATCAGATGCTTTAAACATTTGGTAATTTGTGTTGGCAGACTTTACCAACTTCAGCAAGATTCAAATGGCATGGACATCCTTAAATTTCGTTCTTGATAATGTAGGAATTTCTACAGATCTAATAAATTAAAACTTATAAAGCATTGTCAGGTAATTACTATTCGCAGCACGTCAAAGCATCTCATAAATAATCTAAGCAGGTTAAAGTGTTTGTCACAATAAAACTAAGAGAGTTGACGCACACGTGCAAGGGGTTGGGCTTGAAGCATGACATGGTACCTTTCGTAAATGGCACAAAAATGTTAAATATTTTATGTATTTAGAAATTAATTAAGTTAATGGCATATCACCTTTTGCTCATACCAGTTGCTACTCTGTAAGAAGTGCTTTTACTATAACGAGTGTTTATGCATAGCAACTTACCAACCATATTAAAAATTATTTATCCAAGAGTAGCTACTATATTCAGGATTTTTCATGTTTTTATACTTGACGCATTTGAAAACATTTTAAAAAACAGCTAATTTCCAGCATAAGAGACAAATTGATTTGTTAATGACTCTGTATGCGAGGATAACAATCTAGTTTGAAAGAAAAGCTCATACTATAAAATAGTACATAGTATGGTATGAAAGTCTACCAAAAAATAAGAGATAAACTTGTTGCTCTGAAAAATATTGACAATATCATTACTTTTAATACGAAGTGTTTACATATCCCGACACTCAGATGTTAAGTTTTCATATATTGTAACTAACTTACGTAATAAGTGATTACATGTCAGTGTGGCAAGAACACTTCTGAATTCTATGTCAGGAGCTTTGTTCTTTTAGTAATTTTCAATTTCGAATGTCAAGTTAATTGATTTCCTGCCAGTGTGTTTGTGTTCTTGAATAGTCTTAATGATCTATCAACTATGTATGTCTACTGTCTACTTGAAAGTGTACTTGACTTGTGAAAGTTATTCGTGTGACTTTATTCCAAATGGATTACGTACAAAACCATGCAAAATTCCTGTTTAAAGTAATTATGTCAAACGAATGATAAACAGCGGTAAATGGCCATCAATCCATTGTACGAACAAAAACAACATTTCTCTGCATTTCAAAGTTTATTTCTGTGGGGTAAAAATACGGTGGCGACAAATTGTTCAATTTCAAGTCATGTGTCTGGTGTATTGTTTTTTTGAACACTCGCTGAAGTTGATACATATGTATTTCGTGTTAGCCTTTTCATTTTGTGTCATGCCAATTTAATTATACCAATGCATATACACAACGGGTTTGGTAGTATATTTGGTAGCATGGAGGACAGGATATAATTTCTATTCTTTTTGGTATATGCTAGTATTTGGTATTTCTATAGTCAATATATTAGGCTTTAAATAGTTTCTAAGCTTTTATAAAAAGATTAAGTAAGCAAAAACGGAGCAAGGAATAATCTGCATGAAGCTCGGTCAAATATGCAACGATTATATAAAATGCTGAATTATAAGCATATTGTTGTGATTTTTATTACTTTGGTACCAATTGGACATGCTGCGTATATCACCATTAAACGCCTAGATAATAGCAACACCTCTTGGATATCAAACTTGCAAAACTTTCAAGGTCATAAAAAAGTGAAAGACTTTATAAACCGTCACAATATTTGGAGCCAAACCATACCAAAAGTTTCTTTAGGCCCTGTGAGTGGCCTGAATAATTATTTTCAGACGCTTCGTAATGACCGAATACTTGTGATTATGGATAACTTTTTAGGTGTCAATGTACTGGAAACTAGTGTTCCAATTATAATAAGAAAACCAGTACCAGCACATTGTGTGCAGGAAAATGACATTGTGTGGACAGGCACATGCTGGACAATTGATAAATTAAATCACATTAATGATTTACAGACATACAAAGAAATCAGAAAAGTTTGTCGCAACTTAACAACAAAATTTATCACACGAGAAGACTCATTCGGTTCTGAGATACTTTGTTTAGAAACAGATTTTCTGGGTTATTCAGTTTTAGCAAAACCATGGAGTATGGTTTTGCATTTGCAACTTTTATTTTCTGAGTACCTATATAATCAATACAGTTATCCTAAAACAAGATTTCCAAAACCATTTATAAACACACACGAAAATACTTACTACGATTACGGCTTCAATATGCAAATTAACATTATCATCACAAGTAATAAACTTGGAATTTGGACAAAGTGTGGTTTAAATAGCTGGGTTGAAACAATCCTTAGACTTTATGATTCCACTTTCATTCCAGCATTTGTGCATCATGTGTTTAAGGTGATTACCGTTTCAGATGTGCAACAAATCTTGCAAAAGTTTGAAATTGTGCGACGTTGTGCTTATTGCCTTGAGCTTATACAGTTGGAAAATGTGAAACAAATATCAATCAAAAATCTGGTGAATGTTGCGTACCTCGAAAAAATATACTTTGATGCATCGGCTTTCAATGCTGCAGATCTTATAAAACCAGCGTTGGCAAAATGCAATCTGTTTGGTAAAACAAAAAGTCGTTTTGCCGCCATACTTGAGAGAAGGGATGGAATGAAGCGTTTTGCTACTAGCGTTGCCATACTGATTCAAGATTTTATGATTAATTATTCTTACCCAGTTTTAAAGGAGGATAAAATATATACTGTGAGACACTGGCCAACTGGCATAATTTGTAACAATGGGAAAACAGAAGTGGTCAATAGGATGAAACACGATATCATTGAAGCCGCTTACAGAGACATTGTGGTTGGATCTGACGATTGGCAAACCTTTGGGGAAACAAGCTTTATGCCCGTAGATAATAGATTATCTGCTCTTCGTTTCGTGGCCTGCGGTCAACGTGGAAAGTCGTCCTATTTATTCCAAGAACTGTACGAGGTATATGAGTGGCCAGTTTGGGCATGCTGGGCATGCACTTTTGTGGTTATTTGTCTTTTGCATCAATTAATGTTTGGAAACGTCAAACATAAAAAAAGCTGCCACAAAACCTTCCACCATCTACTATCAACATTTAAGCTATTTCTGGAACAAGGGGATCCTTTCTCTGGATCTATTGTGAACGATCGACGGTATCAATGGGTTTTGTCAGCTTTAATGCTTGGCGCTTTGGTGTTGAGCAACGCATACAAAAACACAAACGTGTACAATATGGTCATGCCAAGAACGCCACTGGTTTATGAAACGATTAACCAGTTAATCACTAACGGTTTTAATATATACACAATGGTCAAAGATATCAGCTTTAACTTTGATTTCGACAAATACTTTCATGTCAGGTTATTTAAAATTCCTGATAGGGATCCCTTCCGCGTGTTTCCAGAATTAACTGTCAAAGCAATACCTGAAAGCATGTTATCTAAAAACGACAGCTCTTTGGTAGGCTTGAGTTTCCAAATGCATCCAAATGTTACGAATCTGCTAAATATAATCTCTGAACAACTTGTTCCACTAATTAGAGTGGGTTACATTCCCAAGTCTTCAGAAATGAGAAAATATGGAGTCGAGAAGGCTTTGAGAAAGAGAATCTTTGAAATGCAAGAGACTTGGTTTATTAATGAAATACAACGATGCAAAAAAGCCGCAATTTTGGTTCATGAACAAATGTGTCACAAACTTGTAGATAAAATCAACACACCAAATACGGCTGTTGGCATCGAAAAATATGGTAGATCCGAGTTACCAATTAACTTGGGCGGTCATGGACCACCCAACCTGTTTCGTCGGCGTAGGTTCTTTAAAGAATCTGGTATAGTACACTGGTTGCCAACAGTATGGTTTGGAAGGAACACGTCAAAGGAAGTGAGTAACGTTCCACCACAACCAGCATCGATTTATGGAAATATTATTGTGGTATTTATTGTGCTGCTAGCTGGGCATATTGCGGCAATTTTGATGCTATTGTCGGAAATTAAGTTTCAAATTTACTTGGAGATAAAAGCCATTTTTTGTACCATCAAACTATTTGCTTTCTATTTAAAAGGAATATTTCGTTCAAAAATAGTACAAGTCATTTACATTTTTAGGAATCAAGTTAATCGTATATAAAAACTCTGACCATGGTCTGACTAGCTAGTCCTTGTACTTGATATTCGTCAACTTCTGTGCCTCAAGATATATCAATTCCAGAATCCCTTCGTAACTCACCTTCTCGTGCCTAATCCTCCCGGAAAGAGGCGGAAGAGTTTGGAGTTAGAGTGAAGAACTTGCAGCGGTTACTTCGGAAGGAGGGAACTGGAGGTGGAGGTAACCAACATAGGGCGAACGAGAAAAATAAACAGAAGGCATTGCGTTAGCTAAAATGGGTGAAATCCATGGTGGCTAAATAATATTTTTAGTTTATTTTTTTAAATCGTACTAAATTATTTTACGTAGGTTTATATATAAAATCATTGTGTAAAACTGGGCAATCGTTTTGTGCAAACTTACGTGAGTATTTATTGTTTGCGATATTCCTAAATTTATTCATAATGAATTTTTGGTTAAAGAGGCTGATATTTTATTCAAACTCAAGCTTTCGATCCCTTTCCGTGATCATTTTCAAGAGTAATAGCAAAATTAGGGGAAAAAAACAAGTAACATTCCTATTTCCTAATCACAAATTGCAAAAATAGTAAGTTATATCAAGTTGATTGCTAGTGGTATCCATGATGCTATATCATGACCAGTGTTCCTGTTCATGTTATCGGGGTGTTTGTGAATAAAAATGGCTTTTTTGAAGATCCGTTGAAACCGTTTTCTTTCCTTGCAATTTCCTTCTTTCATAAATTTATTTCATGTTCTAAACTGACCAACTCGTGTAGCCTAGAGATCCGATTGAGATTTAAGCGGACACCAACTTATGTCCAAGATGGTTTTCGTTTTTTATTTGTAGCTCCGTGTACGTTTTTGAAATTGTTTGTCGGATTTAAAAATTTTATATACCAAATAAACAAATTTGTACTCCAGTAAACTGTTTTCTATGGAGCTTTATTGTCAACTTGTTAAGCCTTTAAATAGTGTTGTTTGTCGCTAGATAACGAATGGCGTGTTTAGTATGTTAATATATTATTGATCTTAGTTATCATATGTAAAACCAAGTATAAGAATCTATTTGTTCAGTTATAATATAGATTCCCAATTAAAAGCTACTTTATATGTTAGTTGGACGAAACATGAATACGGCAATATAATACCAATATAAATACTAGTTTGTTCTAACAAACATTTATGACCAGAAATTGGTTTGAATATTCGTTACAGTCGATGGTCAGATAAAATTGAGTAGTTTTTGTCAGTCAAACACGAAATTCAAACGCTGCTTTGCGTTATAGATAACGAGATATTATACTGGTATAATTGAAGATGGAGAATTGGATGGAGAATACCTGCCGGTGTCAGTAGACCATCGGTTGTGAGAATACCTTGTATTACATTGTTAAACGTAACCTAACCAGCAAGTCACCGTCCCATTATTTTGGGACAGCCCCTCTGCATCAACCGATTTATTGGCTGTTTCCAGGACGTCTGTTTAAGATTTGATTCCCCTTATGCAAAACACAAAAAATACTGCCAAAAATAATGTTTCATGCTTAAACTATAAGCTTGTTGTCTTCCCAAGTTTTGAAAATATGTAGATGAAAACAAAATTAAGTACTTCAAAAAAAACAAGCTGGTATACATCTCCTTGGTAAATAGAAGATATAAATGCCAAACCATACCACAAGTTGCTTTCTTTCCCCATACTGTTACAAACATAATCACTAACAACCTTTACATGTCCGACAAATAAACATCATACTGTGTTTGTACAGCACGGTAGGAGAAGACATATGTCTAGCTTTCAACAATACACTATGTTCGTCTTTAGAACAAAACTCTTAAAAGCTAATTAGTTTCAAGAGGTATACTTACACAGACAGGAAATTGCAAAGTTTAAAATTTCCTATCAAATATAGTTTACATGAAACACGCATGTTTGCGTATCAATAAAAGGAACAATATATTTGGGTATTAACAAAGCAAGAACAAAAAAACAATTAAAACCAACCAATTATCGTGTCGACGAATAGCGATATATATACATATATAAACACTTTCTTGCGTGATACTAATTACACGTGCCACGGTTTTACTGCTTGAATGTATTGTTTGGCTACAGGAAGTTCACTTTTTTGGTGGACCTACTACTTAACAGGGTCAATACAGTTTGGTTTTGGCAAATGGAGACAAATGACGATTCTAACAAAATTGCCATATCTCTTTTTACCCTACTAATAGTAAGTGCGAGTTTTCAATTTTTTTCAAAAAAATCTAAGTAGTTGCATTGCAATTTAGTTGCTTGTAGCATTTATCCAAGAAATTTTCGGAATATCGCAATAACCTGTAAACACGTCAAGTCAATCCAAGTTTTCGTCAAAATGTATTGTCCATTATCCAGGCTTCTTATGTTCGCTTCCCTTCTTTCTGGTGCTTTACAACGGCGTACAAGTTTAGTAGATAGGCGGCTAAATAATGACAATATATGTGAATCAGCAGAATTCCAGTCATTTGCTACGCTTATAATAAGTGCTTTGGCGTCCCAAATGTACAAGCATGAATTACTGATTCACTCTTTTGAACCGACTTGCAGTTTGCAAGTACATAATTTGCGTTACATGATATTTCAGAAGAAGTACGTCAAAGATGTGGGAATTCAATTTCCGTTTAAGTTCAGTCAGCCTTGTGCTGTTATAATTGCTCCACTCATTCAAAAGCACACTCAGTGGAATTCATTCAACGTTTTCAAAGCATTCTATCAGCTGTCGCTCCGCTCGTCAACCGTTTATTTATTCGTTCACAAATGGAATTTAGAAAATCACAAAAATACCTTTTTGTTTCTCAATAAGGACGCTACTTTGCCTGCTACCAAACTTCTGATAGAAGTTGGGCCAACAATCGCCGCATTGGCAAGGTATCACTGTTTTGGGTACTGTGGTAAATTTGTACCCTGGAAAGTAATACGGAATTTTACGGAACATGTTATTCTGAATCCACTCTTTTTCCATGCAAAATGGTTTTCAAATGGAAACAATCAAGAAATTGCAATAGGAGATAACATGACGTTACCCCAGTTGCATTGCAAAGCGACACCGTGGCTCTCTTCGCATTGTTCAAGTATGTTCATGAATGCGCTTTTGATTTTAAAACATCACAACTTTACCTCCACCAGCCAGGAATATAAGCCTCAGTTTTTCATGCCTTTATTTACTTTAATGGATTACGGAAAAACAATTGCTGACCTAGCTCATATAAAAACAGGTATGCTATTTCATAAGACTCACAGTGACTCCGTTTTTTATTTCTCTTCTCTACGTCAAAATACAAACAGGCTCTCTGCCAGCATGCATTCATGGATGGGCATCATGTCAGCACCAAGTGCAATATGTCTAGTGGCTTCATTGGCAAGTATTTCCTTGTTTGCCAACTACCTAAATGAAAGACTATTATTCAAAAGCAACTTGCGTCGGTGGAAAAAACTTTGTATCTGGGTATCTAGGATACCGGGAAATTTTGACGCCGCCGGAGGCGGCGGCAAAATGGACAGTAAGGGGAGCGGGAAATAAGGTGGAGAGAAGAAAAGAGGAAAGGAAGGGAAGGAGGAGGAGAGAGAAGGAAAGGAAGGGAAGGAGGAGGAGAGGGAAGGAAAGGAAGGGAAGGAGGAGGAGAGGGAAGGAAAGGAAGGGAAGGAGGAGGAGAGGGAAGAAAGAGGAGGGGGAAGGGAGAGTAGCTGAAAGAGTAGGTGAGAGCAGGAAGGAAAAATGCGAAATTTGACGTTGTTTATTTTCATCACATAACTTTGTTCACAAAATTATATAAATCAGTTTCTTTTAATTTTTATCAATTTACATTTGCAGACATAACATAATTTACCAACAATTTTGAAATTCTCGATTCTTTTTGTTGATTATAATTAGTTGGGAATGGCTTAATCCATTCAGTTTTTTTCTCTGCATATTTCTCCAGCCGAGATATATTTAGGTAACTGACCGGTTCTTGATTTATCTTTCCTAACACATCGCAAAACTTCCTACTGAAGACAGATTACACAAGATCTTGGTTACTAATCGATATATCAATGATGTGAATTTAAAAAATCATTTACAATGTTATAAATAACAATATTCTTATCTTTATAAGCTCTGTAACTTAATCCAGTGAATTGGGGGGATATTTAAACCCAGTTATTGAATCCCGGATAGAAATTAAGAAAGTTAGGACCGATCAAATTGTAAAGAAAAACCTATTCGAAATAAAAAAATTGTTTTGTAATCAAGTTTTTGATTTGGAAAACAGGCAGGTATCAATGTTTGATTTGCCAAGACGACAAAAAAAATCAATTTGGAAAATTTCCAGTTCGATTTCTTTTAAAAACGTATACAAACCATTTTTGATTTAACAGTGACTTACGCCACGTCAAATCAAGATCGTCATATTTCAAAATCGACGAAAACAAGAAAATGCATGCATAGTTCGATAAATATTTACAAGCTAATACTAGCGCAAAAAATTTCGTGTTAAATAACGCTACAGTTAGGGAGTTATGGGCATTTAAAGTTTAAATGATTTTGAACAATTAGTGCTGTAAAAGTGCAATTTTGATTAATTAAATTTTTTTTGCTATATTCAAATGACATAATAAAAGTAGCCGAACAATTTCTGACCAAAAAATTTTCAAAAAGTTAATTATTTTTTTAATTGCCCTGTTAACATTAACTGCAATTATCTTTTTTGCGCCACCAATGCTAAAGCAAATACAAACTTCATTAAAACCAGCGCCCTCCAAAGTACCAAAAACAGTTGTAAACAGGTTTAGCACTGGTGGCACAAAAAAGATAATTGCAGTTAAAGTTAACAGGGCAATTAAAAAAATAATTAACTTTTTGAAAATTTTTTGGTCAGAAATTGTTTAGCTACTTCTATTACGTCATTTTAATATAGCCAAAAGTTTTAATTCATCAACATTGCACTTTTACAGCACTAATTGTCCAAAATCATTTAAACTTTAAATGCCCATAACTCCCTAACGTTAGCGTTATTTAACACGAAATTTTTTGCGCTAGTATTAGCTTGACACTAGTTATCGATCTATGCATGCATTTTCTTCTTTTCGTCGATTTTGAATTATGATGAGTTTGTAAAAAATCTTGTTTTGACGTGGCGTTAGTCAGTGTGTCTGATTTTTGGACAAAAAGATGGACGTTAATCGGATTAATGGTGAATAATCACAATTAGTGTTTTTCTTTTTCTCAACACTACTATTTGACTTTGACGCAATCCAGAAATTGCACTTGGCCAAAAATTTAATGCTTTTACTAAGCTGCTGTTTTCATTGATTAGACCGAGTTTTAAAAAACTGTGAAATCTTAGTTTGAGCATTTGCAGGTTGCCAAAATTGCTTGCAAATAATATTTGAAATTTTGGTCTCTCCGATCATAGTACGAATCAGAATGTCAAAAACATATCGCTATTGCGAGTCTATAAAAATTGCGACAAAAAATCCAGAAATGCTAAAATTCGGCATACGTAACGTATCATTGTAAAACCTGTTTTGGAAAAGTGTTTTGTTTATAAAAAAGGGGTGTCAATATGCTGATAAAAATAATATATAAAAAATAATTAAAATAAGATCAGCGTTGAAAATGTTTTAATCTGATAGAAAAATAGGCTTCAGTAATTAAAAAAATTATACAAATGCAGAATATCAAGATATTTTTTATAAATTAAATCCATTGAAAATTTAATTGTTCATAATATATGTTAGTTGAAAATTCAGTAAAAATAAATGGTAAAATATTTGCGCAACTATAAAGTTTTAAAACTGGGTGAGCCCCTGATCACAACTTAGCAACTGCATAACCCTATAAGCAGAGGTAATTTTGAAACTGCATGAAATGTACTGTCTTCAGCTCTAAAACAGAGACTTAATCCGTAGTTCTAAGCATAATTTTGAGTTTGGAAATATCGGCATTCAGTTAAGGTAGATCCTTTAAAAAATATTTGCATTCATTATGTGAATTTACTTTTTGAGAAATAAATAAAGTACATAAAGTGAAAAACTGTCTACCTGACTACGGTTTTACGCCTTAGTTTAAATGCATATAAATATTTTACATACACACACATTCAAATATATATTTTATTTATAAACCTACAAACAAAGCAACATAATTCCGATTAACCTAGAAAAATTCACCTACGTGACTAAATGGTTGCTAGCCTTTTTTAAGTTACTGTTTAAAAACTAGGAAAACATAATCATTCGTATTTTACTTTCAAGGTATGTATTTGCTAGGTCTGAAGTTTTAAGCAGCAATAATAATAATAATATATGAGTTCATAGTATCGATATAATCCCTTTCTAAGTGCATTTTGATTCTAATATATTCTTACATGTTAAACATATTTCAATATATGTTAAACAAAAATATCAAATTTTTTTATTATACTTATTGTTCTTGTATTTGGTTATTGGCATTAGTTGTACAAAGTTTGAGCTCACACAAAAACTTAACCTGCAATCATTATTTCAAAATAAATTCCTACATTAATAAATCATTTACTGTGATGAATACTATTTAACTTTAATTATATCGAACCCAAAATTAGAGTACTATCGTGTCCAATTTTTTAATACTATAACTATCGGGAAATATTTTTGTAAATGGCAGCGGGAATTTTTTTGGAACACATCAGGATACCGGGAAGAAAAAGTTTTTTCCACCGACGGCAACTTGCTTGATTTGGTGGGAGAGTTTCTGGGAAATTCAATTGGAAGTGCCTTTAAGCGGACAAAATTGTTATTCCTGGTAAGCTTGCTTGGAATGATAATATGTCCAAACTACTTGGACGAGGTCACGGCACGTGTAACCGTTTTTGTGCACGTAAAACCATACAAAACACTGAACGAGCTAGTGGAAAACGGATTTAAGCTTCTGTGGCCAGAGTATTACCATATGAAGCCGCTGGTGTGGGAAATGAGATTTAAGGAATTTGAAAACAGGAATTTGTCGAATGTCGAAGACAGCATTTACCACAACAAAACAATTGACCAATCATATGAAACCCATGTTGGTTTTCTGAAGGGAAAATATGCTTTATTGCATTTTATGGCTGAGGCCTATTTTCAAGCTTTAGAAAAGGGTGTTCAAGAAGACTCAAAGGATACTTCGCGAAAATGTTTCCTGTTGTCTGAAACACTCAGCAAAACACATGCTTACCATATCACGTATACAGTTAACCGAATTTGGGTATCAGATACACTCCAACGTAGTAACGAAGCTGGATTCTCGCAAAAATGGGACGACTGGAAATCTTCTGCTGAGAGATTTGAAAGAGGTATACAAGGCATTGAGTTTTTGTCTGACAGAGTGGTAGCCACAGGAAATTATATGGAGCTGGAACACATGCTTGTATTGTTCCTGCTAATTTGTAGCCCTTGGGGTGTTGCTGCTGTTTTGTTTTTTGCAGAAGTTGTGTATAAAAATTGTAGTAATTTAGTAACTCTAATACCGGAAAACGTAAATTTAGGTAGCCAGCCAAATCGAGAATTAAAAATTGGCTACGCGTGCTTCAGTAGTACTAGATGGGCACTTTGTAGCAGTGTGCTCAGAAGTCTAGCTTGTCGATTGAATTCACAGGGCACATTTAGGTACCTCTGCCAAAGTCATTTTTACGCTTTTAGAGTCCAAATGATTTTAGCACTGCATCGCACTCGCATGCGTGTCTTCAAAATGTTTCCAAAAAGAAACTAGAAGTGGTAACGAGACCCATTAGCTGCCGTTGGATGTGTAATTTACGCTGGAGTACATAATGTAACACATTAAATACAAAAGGTTTTGTATATGACTTTACTGCAAATCAAGCTTGTTTCACTTAATGGCTAGGCACACATTTGTGAATTACGCGTAAAAGAGTAGATAAGGCCTACTTTCAAACAAAATTTAACAAAGATGGAAATATGTTCATAAATTTTGCAATATGCCCTGGAATGGTGTGTTTGTATGTTTTTAGCAAGAAATAATAAATAAATTTTGAAGTGTTTGATTAAAACCATCCAAAAATAACTATGCAAACATCATTTAAATAGCAATGGCTTTTTAGGGGAGAGTTAATAGGTTAAATTCACAGAATGATTTTGTTTGTTTTAAAAGCTTTAAAATACTTTAACAACACGTTTAATTTTTAATTGCACAACGGAAAGGAAACGGATAGTTTACATTGGCTCAAATGCCAAGATTTATGCTAAAGCCGAGAAAATACTCTTTTATGAATTAAATCCCAAACTGCCTCAACCCCGCAAAGACAAATTTAAAATTTTCCAAGCACGCGAATTATTGATGGTTATAATCTAACCAGCAGCAAAATTCCCTTAAATTTAGACTATGCGAAAAATGGTGTGGAGTTGTTGCAAGTCTAATCTGTTTGTTAAAGTATTGTTAACCTTTGCAAGAAAATTATTCCTTCAACTCAACCTATTTTTACTCTTGTAAAATAAATTAAGAGGGCGCAAGACGGGGACGTTGGTTACCGGTAAAAATACATTGAAAATTCCAACTATCTCATATTTGGAAACCAATAGTCACCATCGTTTTCTTATATGACTATTTACATAAGAAACAATGTGAGAGATAGTTTTACTTGTGCTGTGGCACTCAGCATGCATCGCTTTGTAGAAAAACGCTTGCTCTTTCTAACGGTACCAAAACCTAAAATTAAAGTCTACCGTTTTTCTAAAAAACGGTTTCCAGAATGTATGAAATGCAATGGTAGTAACGTTTTAATTGCAGACCCAATATCTTAAAAACTATGAAAGCTACAGAAACGATATTGGTACCATTAGAAAGAACGTCCTTTTTTTAACAAAGCGATGCATGGGGAGGCAAAAACTATGAAATGATTTTTAGTAGGGTTGAATGAAACAATGTTGGAATTTTCAATGTATTTTGACCGGTAACCAACATCCCCGCAGTACACCCTCTTAATTTTACCGCAAATCTTAGCTTGTTTGTACCTCTAGTAGCTCCGTCTCCTAAGCAGCCATATCAGCAATAAGGTGCCGTACATTCCAGTCCAACTTCCCGACTTACTTGGTCCCCCGATTTTTCCTTCATCCACTTTTTCTCCACTTCAAACTCCACGTTTTTCTCCATCAACGCCTACTTATCCAATTTTTGTTCTACACGGCCTTCCACACGCCATTCTTTCGGTCTCTTACTTTCTCCTCTACTCGGCTGCTTTATTGGAATGGTTTGAATATCATTTAGATAAAATCGCTCAATTAGATTGTTGTGAATATATTGTATGTTGATCAATTACCGAGCGTATAATTTGGTACAATTTCACACGTGTACATATTTAAGTGCGGCGTACAAAGATGATTGTTCGAGGTTTCATGTAAGGACAGAAATATTAATGTTTCCTACATGTTTATTCAATTAACTCTTTAAAAAATATTTTCCATAAGCTTTGGCAACAAAAAATAGTTGTGAATAGATTTTTGCGAAATATAGAATGTCTAGCAAGCATGTAAATGTATAATCAAGGTACCTTGCTAAACGTTCTACACTTGGGAACACAAAAGATACATAAACTTGTGGACCTACGTTGGCGTTCAATGCATTGCAATGGCAGTGTTGTTATGCAGTCAAATGCTCGGAATAAAACAAAAACAAAAATTTACTGTATATTCGACCTATCTACACAGATTGTAGAGCTCCAGGCTGCTAAGTAACTATTAAAGGTGTGAAACAACCGCACAGAGCAGCAATGTAAATTATATCTAAAATATGAAAGGCAGGTTAAGCAATATCATGCTTAAAAACATGCAATGCACACATTTTTTCATATAATTGTGGTGTATTCCGCTAGATTAGGTTTTAATTTATCCTAGTCTAAAGCCGTATTTTGATTTACTCTTCAATTAGTTTCTTCGTAAGTTACTTATGACAAAACGGCACAGCTTTTTAGCAGCAACTTGTTATTCAGCTACTGGTAAAATATCCGTCTTGTTGATTGACTATATAACAGTATAACATTATATTTGCATAAGAAAATTTCTTGTTACTAGTCCCCCTTTCATAAAATCACAGTTTCCTTCTTGAAGTAACATACAGCGTAATCTACTACCACGCGTGGAATGGCCGACTGGACTTTTAACTAGGGAATTTTTAGTTCTAGTTAGAAAAAATATAGTAACGCTCTATGTCACAAAAATTGATGTTATGATTGTGGAAGGAAAGTAGTTTTTAATAGAAACTAAATTATTATAACAAATTTGTATTGGCTATATGCCATTTTTGTAAAAATCGGAGGATTAGTCAATTTCAGTTTACACAGGTAAGTAAAGCTGCTAACAGGTATTACAGTTGAAAGTTTCATCAGCGCGTTGCATTGATCTGAGATTCGGATTTTGATTGACAAATGCAAATAGCAGTACTAAATGTTTCCAGTTGCTCCCAAATAAAGACTAATCATTATATTGACAGTTCTGCTGCAACGGCTTGACTTATTTGAGATTACACAATTGATTTTTAGAGATTCCACTGCAATGAATTTCACATGAATTCTACTTTCCACCTGTGTTTTCAAAATAAGTTTCCCGCTTGTATTTAACAAAGATTTCCCGATGGCAATGATATATAAAAATTTCGACATATAGGTTTAATATTAATTATTATTGGAACAATAAATATATTATAAAAATCCATTATTTTATTTTTACATACTTAAATACTGGAGTGTTTTAAACAAACAAAAACATTTTAAAACTTTAAGTTCTGTATTACAATTGTAATTTTATAATCAAAATACATTTAGAACTGAATCTTATAATACTGTGAGCTTCATTATCAATTCTGCTTAGAACTTCAGTCCTGGCAAAGTTATGTTGTTTTTCCTATAAAGTACAGAAATGCCACTTTTTATGCCAGAGGACCCAACAATTGCTGCTGCCTGCATTTGGGGAAATAATTAGGAAATCGGTAGACCAGCTTGTTTATTGCTTTATTGAACAGTTTTCAAAACGTCTGACAAAACAATGAATTTAAAACGTTGAATTATAAAAATTATAGTATTCTAACAAATCTTGATGATATGGTAAACTAATATCTGTAAATAAATATGTTTTGGAATTTTGCGCTGTCAATTTGCGCAATAAATATAGTTACTGCAGTCAATTTGTCCCTTGAATAGGAATTAACCCTTGCTGGGGTGTTTTTGATATATAGATTTCCTGATAAGGTCACTGCCAAGGTTATGAATACCATTTTAATTCCATTGCAGAACGACTAACTATACTGTAAAAAACGTATTGTACAGTGTACACCGATGCATATAGAAAAAGACTTCTTAAAATATATCATGCGGCAAATATATCAAAAGAAACATATTAACAGTAGATATTCTGTTACAACCAGTTCATTATCCGTTAACTTCTAAACCCAGCCAATATTTGATGTGATCATCAATTACCACTATACATTCATATTATAGCTCTCAGATTCGTATTCAAAGCATTCTAAAGGTGTTCTTGGAAACTTTCAAGAAACTTGGTACTGAGTTAGTATTCAAGAATGTGGGACCCATTGTCAAGCTGACTACTTGTAAAGTGGCTAATTAGCCTCCAAACCCGGATACATGTGCTCTAAACCAGGGTAAATAGACTTTAAATCAGGATAAATGGGTTTAAATAAGGATTAATAGATTTTATATAAGGCTAAATAGGCTCTAACCTACACTGGGGGAAGTTAAGTTTTTGTATTAGATATTTTTTTCAAGCGATTTTGACTCCGATTTATTAAATACATGAATAAACTGAATGCTCAATTTGTATCTAAAAGTCGTGGTTATCCGCTTTAATAAATACTTTACAATAAATGGAGTACAGCTCTTTCACGAAAATAGAGTAGATTTAAAATCTTACAGAAAAACGCATTTTCAAACAACTCTTAGGCTTACGACATATCAAGTTGAGATACAAAATGTTCCCTGTGCTGAACTATCGTATTTAAGAACATAGAATACTGAATATTGAAACATGATTCCGTACTAATCAAAACTTGGGCCTTATTATTGACTTTTTACTATCAGTTTTTTTAGAATACGTGTTTTCCATAAGTTTTTTGCTATTCCAGCATTATGTTCTTCGTTGTATCCATAATTGATGATCCGTTTTATTGCAAAATCGAACAAACTAATTGTTTATAGGGAAAACCGAAAACATAATGTTTTGTAACGCGTTAGATATTTTATGTGCGTTTTTACTACACATTTGACTTTTCACAAAATTCAAAACCTCTAAAAAGTTTGCAATTGTTAAAAAAAATTCCTTCATCGTCAGTTTTATATTTTTTATGAATAAGTTATAGTGCAGCTACTGATACAAGTCAACCTTCTTCATGTAGCATGAAACCTTAGAATATCTAGGAATCAATGGATCTAAATTTTTAAAAAACCCACCTCGTAGAATTACAAGTGATTGGGTGTGCAAAATGTTCAATTTATCTACAATGTCATTTATTTCAACGTAATTTGATTTAATTTGTTTTTATTTGCATTAGAAATAATTGTGCTTTAAAAGTGCCTTAGTTCTATAGTCCTCGTTTTAACTACTCGCCAGCATACTGTTTTCGATTTTCAATCTAACTATAAGGTATACAATTACTTCTCTGTCCATGCTTAGACCTGTTACGCATTAGAGAAAAGATGAACTCGGTGTGGCTTCACCAGTTGAGGCTCATTGTCAGTCAGACTGATAATCAGGATAATTTAAATCGGTTTCTTTGTCAAAACTTGGAGGAGCTTAGATTTGGAACAGAAAAGTTGGACAGAGACTGTCCCCAAACTTGGAACATAAGATGGGGATAATGCTTCTGAAGGACCACTCTGGAACCCCAAATGCAACTTAATGCTGGGTCAAACTATTCCAGATGATGGAAAATAAATAGCAAACGATTCCGTATTGTTTGAATATGACTGGAAGAATAGCTGTCAAAGGTTTTATGATTTGTCCAAATTATTTGGTAAGTTGTAAAATTGGTTGCTGCAATTTTTAGACATAAATGTAATGTGTAATTGTTTAATTCTGATCCAATTTTAGGATTCCGTAGAACTATGGTGGTTCCAGTTTTGGCTCAGGGAGTTCCTCAACTGTCCGAACAATCCAACACGGAAAATGTGTTCTATCTTGAACAGCAAAATGCTGAACTTAAGAGGCAAGTCAAGAACCTTCAACAAACAGTTGAACGTCTCCAACTCGAAAGTACGGAGAAGCGTACAGATAGAATACAAAATTTAATGAAAATCTCACTTCAGCGGTTTCTCTCTTTGGCACTTTCTAGGAATGCAATAAGAAACATTAGCATAAATTAACATGCTTAATTTATAACTAACGCTTCAGTATTCTGCAGAAACCTTCCTGACGTTTATTTTTGAAATAGATTACGCCAGAGAAGATTTAAAATAACAATTTGTTTTATAGCCATTTGCTTTTAAGTTCTTTGCGATATAATGTTGTTATTCTTATGCTACGTGATATGGATTGGATGTCTAGTACGACTGATATATTGACAGCTGGTGTGGTTCTGTAAGATAAAATAACAAGCACAAGGACATTTTTCAACTTTGAATAAAAATATGTAAAGTGAGTTATGTTAACGATATGTTTTGAAGTCATCTTACGTTGTAATGCAACCAGGTGTAAACAAAGTCATGGTAAAAACATGTGGTTAAAATATTTGCTTTTCGTGAAATTTTGACGTTTGTATTACTCCTTTTAAAGGTTCATGAGTTTATAGCAAAAGCCACAGGCATGGTCTGTGGTTTAAAAAATCTTGGAATTGAAATTAGCCACCTAATGACCTACTTTAGGATATATTACACTAAATATTTTAATTTGATTAATGGATATGTTGTTAACCAATGTAGATATTACAGTAAGCAGAGTAACTTTACTTTTTGCGTACCGCATATATTTAAACACTTTTGTTATCTACTTGTTAGGCACTTTGGAATTTTTAGATTTTTTAGGAATATCTATTAAGCATTGACATTTCCTCAATTTCATATACGTTTAAAAGTCATATGGTAACAATTTAGTATGAAGCGTTTCCTAGTAATTGACCTTCGGATTTTATGTTTTGTACATGTTTCTGTTACTTGTCTAAGTTATGATTGATAGATGGGTTTACTCCTGTAGACTTGTCAATCGAGCAGCAAACATCTAAATGTATTATACTTTAAAAAGTAAAACTAGGTATTACACTTGTGTCATCGTTATAGCAGCACATGTTTTTTAATACATCGGGGTCCTGATTAAGCAATTAGGAGCCCGACTCAGGTCTATAGAAAATTAATTTTAACAAACGGACGGTGGTAGTGAAATTTCAGATTTATCTTGACTTGCAATTATGTGCCGCACAGTAAAGGTACATAAAACGTTTAAAATGCTGCAATGTATAGAATGTGTTTTTGGAACATATTCTATCAGCACACCAAATTTGGTCGATATTTAATGAGTCATTTCTGAATAAACAAACTCTCACGGACGGCTGGAGCAGCAAAATATCATGCCGTGTGTCTGCCAATACTTAATAAATCTTATTCACAGGATTAGGAGTCAACAAGTACAAGGAAATGTCAATTGGTTAAAACAAGTTATGTGGAAAAATACCATAGTTTTCTGTGGTTTGTCAAAATGCATGGCTGCAGAGTTGCATATAAAAGTGATCCCAAATTAAAGAAGATTATCATACCAGATTTTGCAAAAACCCGTAATGCAACTTTCAGAACCGTTTTAATATTTCAGCAGACTTTTTCAGTGTTTTTTTTCTTAAAAATGAAATTTATTTCAATTTTCTTCTTGTTAGCAGCATTGGCTGCCTCTACAACCGCCAATAATAACACCGATTGTGTAACCCCTTGGGGTAAAATCAGACTTTGAATAAATTAAGGAACGAAAACTTTTCTAATTTTGTATTTCTTCACTATAGAAACCCAAACCGTATGTGAGCATGGCACAGCCTTCCTTAAGTGTCAAGAGTCAAATCAGACCATAAAGATTATTTCCGCAAATTATGGACGTAACCAACCTGGCAGCACAATTTGTCCTCATCGTAGTATCCGCACAACTAACTGCTTTTCGGTGGAACACTCCACAAATATAGTGGCTAACCAGTAATTACACTTAAAATTATATTATACGAATTTTGTACATCTTTTATCAATGGAAACTTGTCACAAGAAGGTACTTATACTTCTAATGTAATTTTCAGATGCAATGGAAAATCAACCTGTCAAGTACTTGCTTCAAATTCTGTGTTCGGAGATCCCTGCGTCAATACTTATAAATATTTAACTGTGCAATTTGCCTGTGTGCAAAATTAATCCAAAACATTAAGACATGTTGTTGGAAAATAATGAACCAAGCAAGCGATAGAAACAGTTAGAGCTAATTAATACTAAAAATGTTTTAATCCAATAATGCTTTCAAAAATTAATGGAGCAATTTTTTGCAGTCGTTTTGTGCTTATTACCCAGTGGATATTTTTGGCATTTTGAGTAGTTAGAAAAACGTAAAAATTATCTATCAGCAACATTTTTAAGACTTGAAAACTGTAGTGTTCAAACTTGTTAAAAAATGGAAGGAATTATGTCTTTCATTTCTTTCATTACTCTATCATTCACTGAAAAAATTACATTCTTGGGCAACCAAAAGTCACACGAGCAAAACGGAAAGGAAATGAAACACCTTCTTCAAATTTTTTCTTTTGGGTAAAAAAATTATGCAAAATATTTAAGCTGGCTGATAATAAACTGTACCACCACAAAACCGGGTCTCCAATTAATACCACTTAATAAGTATAAGATAAAATGTCACCTCATCTCTTCACCACTCGAACATTTCATTAAGTTTCAAAATGATCCAAAGCTGGACTATAACGGAGATTGCTAAGTAAATCGGCAGTAAGTAATTAAGTAAAGTTAATTATTGATTATTGGCTTACCAAGTAGGATATACGGTGGGGCGATCTGAAACTGCCCCCAGAAGACACTCGGAAACCAATGCATTTAAATAGGAAGCCTCACCTCCCTGTTACTGTGTTGCTTAATATTCTTAACTGACTAATGTTTTGGTCGATTAATTCCGAGCAAAAGCACGTCTTTAATAAGTGAAAACATTTAAAATCCAAATGAAAAATGTTTATGTAGAACTCTGGCTAGCGTTTTACGCCCTCTGTTACGCTAAAACTGTAATTTATAATAGAGAAGGAGTTTTGGTGTTTTTCACATTTTTTGAGCATTTCGTCAAAATTGGCACATATATACCCTTTGGAATTGTGAATTCAAAAATAGTAATATTTTGGTCTCAGGGTGACGATGTCAGTAAAAAATTGATGACCTAATTTGACCATTTTCATAGTATTCGAAGAATACTAGGATTTTTGTAGTTTTTTGAGAATAAATTTTGTATGCATCCATATCTGGAAAATCGCCGGGATGCCCATCCTTAAATTTTTAATGCTTGTTTTAACAAAACAAACTTCAAGACAAAATTCGGTTTCATGGTGGAGATATTTGGAAAAATGTATGGGCATGTATACCAAACTTGACAGAATCCATCGTGCCAAAAGTGACAGAATGCTGTTTCAATCTGCGTCATCCAAATTGTCTCATTAATATACCAAATTAAAGCCAATGCAAAACGACAGGATCGTGTTTCTCAGTTTTTTGAAATACACACTTACAAGGAAGTTATGAACATATTAGTGAAACTTTCCATTTTGTTAAAAAATCCATCACTTTGTAAATATGGTCATAACTTTCTTGTTAGTGTGTATTTCAAAAAACTGAGAAACACGATCCTGTCGTTTTGCATTGGCTTTAATCTGGTATATTAATGAGACAATTTGGATGACGCAGATTGAAACAGCATTCTGTCACTTTTGGCACGATGGATTCTGTTAAGTTTGGTATACATGCCCATACATTTTTCCAAATATCTCCACCATGAAACCGAATTTTGTCTTGAAGTTTGTTTTGTTTAAACAAGCAATAAATATTCTAGGATGGGCATTCCGGCGATTTTCAAGATTTGGATGCATACAAAAGTTATCCTCAAAAAACTACGAAAATCTTAGTATTATTTGAAAACATGAAAATGGTCACATTTGGTCATCAATTTTTTACTGACATCGTCACCCTGAGACCAAAATATTACGATTTTTGAATTCACAAGATAAAAGTGTACATATGCGCCAATTTTGACGAAAATCGGAGAAAGTGCCCAAAATTTGTGAAAATCACCAAAACTCCTTCTCATAAAGCAAACTTATAGCTAGTTTTTAAAAAGAAGCAACGCATATCTCCTTAACAATTCCCCATTTTTAAAAACTAATAAATTGCAAAAGCACATAGTTAAGTATCCCTTAAATGCATTAACCAGGCCCTTAAAGCACAAATTTTAACAAACTGGTTGTAAATTCGTAATGCTGGTCAAAAATTGACCTAAAATTATGTCATGCTATAGGCCCTATTATAAAAAGTTGTGACATAGGTTTGATCTCTGACCTAGAGTTGACCTATTGACCTGAAGTTCAATAGGGTTGTGGTTGTGGCTGAGGTGCTATTGTGTCTGTACACCAAGTTTGGCTGTAAAATTACCTGTCGCACAGCATGTACGCTGTAAAACTGCTATATTTTGCAATTAAAGTCCTGAATCAGGCCCTTAATGCACGAATTGTTACAAACTGGTTGTAAATTCGTAATGCTGGTTAAAAACTGACCTATAATCATGTGTCGCATGCTATAGGTTCTATTATAAAAAGTTGTGAAATTGCTGTGACCTCTGACCTAGAGTTGACCTATTGACCTGAAGTTCAATAGGGTTGTGGCTGAGGTGCTTTTGTGGCTGTACACCAAGTTTGACTGTTAAATTACGTGTCGCACAGCATGTACGCTGTAAAACTGCTCTTTCTTGCAATTAAGGTCCTGAATCAGGCCCTTAATTAATGCACGAATTTTAACAAACCAGTTGTTAATTTGTAATGCTGGTTAAAAACTGACCTAAAATCATGTGTCGCATGCTATAGGTTCTATTATGAAAAGTTATGAAATTGCTGTGACCTCTGACCTAGAGTTGACCTATTGACCTGAAATTCAATAGGGTTATGGCTGAGGTCATGTACTATCTGTATACCAAGTTTGGTTGTGATCGGTCCAGCCATTGGTGTTAAAAAACCCGTACGGGCGGACGGCCGGACGGCCGGCCGGAGCACAATATTATCAAGTATCCTGAGGGATACTTAATAAAGCTATTCACCCACTTCTCGTTTTCTCCTAGACCCCAAATCAAACTATTACCCTCCCTCCAAAAAAAACACGAAAACTACCTAAAATATACCTAGGTATACACGCTAGTTTCCTTACAAATTACATTTGCAAAGAATAATTTTATTAGGGAGATGGAACGTTGAGTGTTTTGGCGCTGAGGAACTTGGAATGCAGGACGAATGAGCCTACGGCCATTGGACTGGGCACAAAAGGTCTACGCTGGATTCGGAGACAGAGACGGAGATTGACAAATAATGACAATTGGCAGGGATCAATGTCGAGAAGCACGAGTCGGGGGTACGATCAGGAGGAGATGGACGGTTAAAGGAGGAAGATGAAGGAATTTTGGAAGGTTTTGCTGTATATTGGTAAGTTGCTCTTGTGTTTGTGTCACACTCCTTTATTTATTCACCTCCAAAAATGAATGAAAACGAAACAAAATCCGGTGTTGCTAAGTAAATTGACAAAGTTCCTGCAGCACGGTTCGGCTCCGAGTCGACGGCTCGTAACTTTTTGGGAGGGGATTATAAGTTGCGTTTGGGGTTTAGGAAAATCGGAGAAGATGGAGGCTTGGCTTAGTAATATTTAGGAGTATTTTTTAAAAAGGAAGGGATTAGGGGGATTAGATGTTGCATTTTGTTGGCAACTAACTATAAAATAGTCATTAGGTAATGATGCGACGGAGATCATGGATGACATTATGTTACGCCACAATGAAATTTACATATGATGGGATGGGCGCCAGGTTAGTACCTTCTTGCGGCGGAGGTTGAAGAAGTGGGTACACCACTAAAGCCTACTTTGATCCTTACTATAGCAGACGTCACTTGGAAGAAGAAAAGAACTGGATTCCAGTTTATTGGACAAGTACAAATGCCCGGTTGCAAATTGTGGAACGAGACGAAAAACTATTCAGATTAATTTAAATGGTAAAAAGTCACAATTAATGGACAGGTAAAGTTCACATGTATGAAGTAAAGGGAAAATGAGTAAAAAATAAAATATTTGCATGTGGGCCAGCAACTGCTTATGTTCGTCTGTTTGAGCATCTAAATATTAGTTTTAAAATGTTGATACAGTACGAAATAATGCGCGGCAAATCGATCTAAGAAAGTATTTCTTCGAAAAAACAATATTTTGCCGAAGAAAAATGGACTTGCTCCGGTCTTTTTTAATTTCTTTATATATACAGATCGAAAGTGTTCATAGCAGTTTATGCATAGCAGAGCTAAAAAAGGTGCTGGTGCTGCCAACTGTGCAAGTTGCTAAATCCCCTTATTGAATCGAAAGTTTTCAATAATTTGACGCTGTTAAATTTTTTCTTGGTTAGGCTGGATTGTATTTACATAACATAGGTCGGCTGTTCCAACGTGTAGGTATACTATATTGTTGAAATCTAGAATAATTGTACAGTAACCAGAAAATAATTGAGGAGAAGGCACCTGTTGTCTCCTCCCGTAGCGACGACCAAACGACCCAACTATGTATTTATGATTTTTCAAATATTTTGTAAATATTTACATGGAAGAATATTCATAGTATATAAATCCTTGATTTACAAGTAAGCACGCATTCATTTTTCAGCCGTTGGTTGTCAACAAGGAGTTAAATATACACAACAAGACCAACACACTTAAATATTAATTTGCACGTTACCATTGAAAGCAGTTTCAATTAGCATAAAAACGCTACTACATACTTTTTTGTATTACATGCCATGCATTTGAAATTTTAGTATAGGACAGAATGATTTTTTTAAAAATTATAAACCCTAGCTTCCAAATTTGGAAACCTGATGAACAAGAAAGCTACTCTATGCCTCCCCTAGTGATGGCAAACGATTAATCGCAATTCAAAAACGATTTCCGATCCGATTTTTGGTAAAATGGTTTCGATAATCGGAAAACCGATTCGATTAGTGCTTAAAACGTTTAGAAATCGGAAAAATCGCGATTTTTACTTCCTTAAAAATGTCCTTAATATCAATCAGGTTTCTTAAAAATGTATTCATAGTGCCATATATAACAACTAGAAAAGCTGAGAAAAGTCAAAATTTGACAACATTAAGCATGTGACTAAATCATTTCGTGTAATTTTCTGTGAAAATAGGTTACTACTCGCTTCCAATTTAAGCAACTTTAATTGCTATATTTGCCATAAAATCGGGTTTTTTAGAAATCGCGATTTTCGATTCGATTTTTGTATAAAACGTTTCCCATCACGCTCAAAACGTTTGGACAAAAAGGGAAGGAATTGGGAGTGAAGGGCCGAGTAGAATAGAAATTGGAGAAGTGGGTGTTGTTGGCGAAAAAAAGAGTGAAGTTCCAAGTGAAGCTTGAAGTGGAGAAGGTGTGGATGTAGGAAAACGCGGTGGACCAAGTAAGTCCGGAAGTGTGGCTGAGGGGAATACCCCCCTTAGTGGTGGTATGTCGCTCCTCTTTGGAATTGATGACGATGAAGTATGGCTGAGAAGATAAGCAGATTTGTTATGGAAGGTTTGCCGATTGGATTGTGACAAAGAGTGTGATCACTTTCCAAGGAACGTGATCCTGGTAGATGGAGAGGGTAAGTAAGATAAAAAAGGAGGAGATGGTTTGTGGAGGGATATGCCGGGAATTATGGCTATGGCTAATAATAAGTATGATGTAGGGGGAACAAAAAGAAAAAAATGAGGAGAAGGGGTCAAGGAGGTGACGACTGCTGACGATATTGTAAAGAAAAGAAAGTAGGAGAAAACCTTTGAGGTGACTGGGGAAAATGGGAAAGTGAGGAGAAAAATCACTGCATTATGTTACTAACCTACCGGAATAAATCAAAAAAGTATTTCGCATATCAAAACAGCACTGCAAAATTTTTGAACTTAGTTTATGAATTTCGGGAAACCTGAGAAAAAACAATTTAGGGATTAGTTGAATACAAGTTTGCCACTAACAGAATGGTTTTTTAAAATGGAAAGGAATAAGTTAAATGGAAATAGAAATAAATGCCGACTTCCCAGGTAAAATCGGAAATGATTTTCTGTTTCACTGAAAACATCCTGTTTTTGTGATGATTTTCCCACGTTTGGTTTTTTTTTTGGATGTGGTGCTAATTTATCAGTACACTAGATTGATTTGAAACTTGTATTATAGTGTTGTATTATTTAGTTAATTCAATATAATATATTTTCAACTTTTTCCCATTTTTCGAGCTTTTGGTCAAAATCGGCGTATATGTACATGCAATCAAATAATCTATTTAATAAAGTAATTACCTGAAACACCACTCCACCCCCAAAACCAAAAAACCCAGTTGACACCCTCCGCTTCATTTTCGCCCCCCAAACCCACACAATCAACATTCAATCTTTTCACCTCTTAATCACCCGTTATCTTACTTCCCCCAATTCACTGTAAAAAATAATAGATCAAAATGTAATACCAACTATATGTCAAAAAATAATAAGCTGTAAACTATTAAAGCAACCTTAACTTTAGCTAATGTAATGTGGGCTACTTGCGAAAAAAGCTAAAAGCTAGGTCATTCCAAGTTTATGCTACTAACAATTTTGCGAATTAAGCTTATACCAATTACAAGATTATAGGAAACCCATTTAGTCGCTTTGCTCACTGTACTGAAAAGCCCAAAAGCATTTAATCAAATTACCTAACTAATCATCAAAAACATCACATTCCTTTCATTTTTAACTCCAAAACGTAACAAATCATGGTGACATCCTCCATACCCGACTAATCACCCATTTTTCCCCCTCCTCAACCAAATCAAGTTCCTACCAAAAAAACCTTCAGATCATTCTATGTCTTATTTCAACCTCCTAAACCACAATACCACCACATGAGAAAATCTCCAGAATCCACCCAGAGTCAATTCCACCACGTTGCCACACATCCAACTACGGTTTCACGTTACTGTGGTGCATAAAGTCAAAATAATCTTTGGAATTGAGGAACCTATACTTTAAGAGTACCCCAGCCAGTGCAAATGCAGCATTACTGGCGTTCAAATGTTTCAAAAATCATAAAAATGGTTGAAATTGGGATATTGACATTGACGAACTCACCCAGTTTGAATACTGGGTCAGACACATCCGCAATATTCGAAATGAAACGAATCAAAAGGAAGTATTGCTAAATATAGGTTTACCGGAACTAGAAAGCAATAGAAAGGAAAGATTGAAGCCTAGGCTACAGTGGAACCTGTTGTAATAAGCAAGGAAAAAGAAGTACCTACAGGAGCTGAATGATCGTTGATAGAATATTAGGATACTGAAAAATCTGAACCACTTGTAGGCGAAGGAGCTGGAGGCGCTGGAATTGCAATTCAACGAGAAATAACTAGAGGTTAGCCCGTTAAAAACTTTAACGGAAATCTAGAATGATCGTGAATATTTTTATATTACCATAGCAGCAGTGTGCAGTAAGTGTAAATATCTGTTAAAAAATAAGAATTTTGGCTGCTTTTAACTTATTTTCTAAAATGAATTAACTGAAGAGCTAAATGGAGGTTTAGAAATGGGTATCTTTATTAAAGTTTTCGAGATTCACATCAACTTTAATATCTGACATTCGACTTTAGCGAAATGCTTAAGCTTCTTTCTTAGGATTTTCCGACTTTTCATTCTTGTCGTCACCCAGCTCCTTGGCTTCTTCCTGAGGGTTTTCGGCAGCCGGAGACTTAACAAAGGTTTCCTCGTCATCATCTAGGAGCATGTCTTCAGTAATGCCGTTCATGTGCACCTGATCTTGATTTTTCACATCTTCCTTAAGCCTCTTGTGCTCATCCCTTTCTTTCTTCAAAGCCATCTGTAGTTCTCGGATCTGTATATTCTTGTTCAATTTTACCTTTTTAGCTTCTGCATCGGCCAGTCGTCGCTTTCTTGAGATGGTGTCAATATTGGCACATCTGCACACACCACAAAATGAGTCCTCACCTTCAATAAAATTAGATTTGATTAGTTAAAATGCGTACAATATGCCGGTGCGTGCATGTTATGTATTGATGTTTTGCTAACTTACGATGAATGTAAGCAGCGCACTGTTCACAAACACGCATCGAAGAATTTGCCAAATCCGGAGTAACATAGGCAGATTGAAACCGCAAAGATGTCCCGCATAATTTGTTTGGGCATCGAGCTAAAGTTACCAATTAAATCAATTAAAAAATTTTGAACATGACGTTCGACAAAACTTGACGTTTGGGACGTCATTGCATTTTAAATTCTCACCCAGCTTTCGAATCCCTTGGTTATAAATCACTTCGCCACACTCAGTGCAATATCGATCGGTCATTGGGTTATACGGCCGACCAAAGGCTTGGCCACGGCATGATCCGGATCCCTTAAATTTCAACAGCATAGTTATAATCATGCAACGTAACATGCAGGTGGCTCAAAATCATAGAAAAGCTATAAATTATAACGATTATTTTTTATCTTAGCCTGGTTCATTGTTGTGATGATGTACGCTTTAAAATCCGTCAAAAGTGAGTCACAGGTCAGCAGGTAGCGCGATGGTATGTCGATTGATGTAGATAAATCAATTCGGTACCTGAAATTAAAAAATGAACAACATTTTAAATGATTCACTTACATAGCACTAAAACAAAATCAAAATTCTCGATAGATGAGGTAAATAATCTCTTTCAAAACTAATCCTTCAAGTCTTCCCCGTACTTAATGCCTTAGCCTTTTCCTTCTCTTCAAGACAAACTCGCCAGCAATCCTTCAGTCAATCGGGAATAACGGCCAATTTGTGCTCTGTGTCCTCCTATCCTGGAAGAAAGTAAACGGCCAAGTTAGTTTTGACGGATTTCACATTTTTTCATCAACATATAAATTTTGAGTGCGTAAATTAATGGAATAGTTATCCATCTTAAGCAAAGTACTTACTTTAAAATCCTTCAAAACCCAATCTGGACCCTGAATCTTTTGTTCCGGTTTCAAATCGCTGATTCACACTACTCCAACACAGGCCGCACAAAATAAACCTACTTTAGTTTGATGAAAATATGAGCCTTCGTCAGGAAACTACAAAAATTTAATATTTCCAATGTAATCACAACTTTTCTACCAACAATTATCTCAAAAGAATTGTACACGAACGCAAGAAAAGAGCGGAATGAAGTATTGCTCTCTTGATGTGGTGAGCTTGATGTGCTGAGCAGCCAGTGTGTGTGTGCAGTTGTATAGTGCGCCAGGATCATGGGGTAATGGCATACTCAATGGCATGAAGTGAGTGAAAGAGAAGGTCAGTAGGTGGCGCGATGATATGCATTTTGTTTGTTGTGCTGCGTCAGGCTATGTGTAGCTTAAGCATTGCACTCTACAAAGAGAGGGAGAGCGAGCTTGCACAACGCACAACAACGTAAGCAGAGTGAGCAGTCGTGCGTAGACAGGAAAAAAAAGTGCACACAGACACACAAACACACGTTACATTTCTTAGCATTTTAGAGGTTGTAATTGAAGGAAGTAAATTAGTACTTTGGCGTCCCACATGAACACTCATGAATTACTGATTCACTCCTTTGAATCCACTTTAAGTTTACAAGTTGAAAATTTGCGTTACATGATATTTCAGAAGATGTACGGGGATGATGTGGGAATTCAATTTCCGTTTAAGTTCAGTCAGCCTTTTGCTGTTATTCTAGCGCCATTCAAACAACAGGACACTCAATACTATTCAATAAATGTTTTTAAGACATTTTATCAGCTGTCTCTCCGTTCGTCAACTGTTTATTTGTTCGTTCACAAATAGAATTTAGAAAACCACAAGTGTACGTATTTGTTTTCCAATGGCGACGCTACTTTGCCTGCCACCAAACTATTCTTACGATTATTCTTAATCCCCTTCTGTTTCATAAAGTGTGGTTCTCAGATGGAAACAGTCAAGAAATTACACTCATAGAAAACATGACGTTGGCCCAGTTGTTTTGCAAAGCATCACCATGGCTTTCTTCACATTGTTCGAGTATGATGATGAATACGCTTTTGATTTTAAAGCATTATAACTTCACCTCCACGTACACGAGACCAAATCAGATTTCTATGCAATATAGTCTTCAATTTTTTATGCCTCTATATACTCTTATGAATTACGGAGATACAATAGCTGACCAAGCTTATATAAAAACTGGTATGTTATTTCATAAGACTCACAGTGACTCAGTCTTTTATTGCTCTTCTCTACGCAGAAGTACAAACAGGCTCTCTGCCAGCATGCATTCATGGATGGGCATTATGTCAGCACCAAGCAGTGTGGACGTGTGCCCATTACCCACGGGTTGGGTGACCCAGTAAAACCCGGGTTTTTGGGTACCCAGCCTACCTTGTTTTGAGAGTGGGTTTTGGGTAAAAGTGGGTTTTTTAGATTTTGTTTTTGAAAATATACTATTTTTGTAAATTATTGACCATTTTGCTGCATATAATATCGAAATTTTTCAAACTATTTATAATTTTTGCTTTCCCAAATCATTTATAACCTGATATTCTTGCTGAGCTACTGTCTTTTGGGGTGCCCAATTCTTGGCTGGTGCAGATTTTATTGCATGATATTGCAATACCCACCCATACCCAGAAATACCCACTTTTACCCAAAAACCCAGATAAACCCGGGTGGGTTGGGTTTTTGTCAAAAACCCGTGGGTTTCGTCCACTCTGGCACCAAGTGCAATATGTCAAGTGGCTTCATTGGCATGTATTTCCTTGTTTGGCAACTACCTAAATAAAAGACTATTATTCAAAAGCAACTTGCTTGATTTGGTGGGAGAGTTTCTGGAAAATTCAATTGGAAGTGCCTTTAAGCGGACAAAATTGTTATTCCTGGTAAGCCTGCTTGGAATGATAATGTGTCCAAACTACTTGGACGAGGTCACGGCACGTGTGACCGTTTTTGTGCACGTAAAACCATACAAAACACTAAACGAGCTAGTGGAAAACGGATTTAAACTTTTGTGGCCAAAGTATTACTATTTTGACCGGCTGGAGTGGGAAATAAGATTTATGGAATTTGGAAAAAGGAATTTGTCTAATGTCGAAGACAGCATTTACTACAATAGAACAATTGAGGAATCATTCGAAACGCACGTTGGCTTTCTGTTAGGAAAATGCTTTGTTGCAATTTATGGCTGAGGCATATTTTCAAGCTTTAGAAAAAGGTGTTTTGTTAAAGTCAAAGGATACTTCGCGAAAATGTTTTCTGTTGTCCGAAACACTCAGCAAAACACATGCTTACCATATTACGTATACAGTTAACCGAGTGTGGGTATCAGAAACACTCCAACGTATTAACGAAGGTGGATTCTCGCAAAAATGGGACGACTGGAAGTCTTATGCTGAGAGATTTGAAAGGGGTATACAAGGCATTGAGTTTTTGTCTGACAGAGTGGTAACCACAGGAAATTATATGGAGCTGGAACACCTGCTAGTACTAATTCTGCTCATATGTATCCTTTGGGGTATTGCTGGGGTTTTGTTTTTTGCAGAAGTTGTGTATAAAAATTGTAGTAATTTAGTAACTCTAATACCGGAAAACGTAAATTTAGGTAGCCAGCCAAATCGAGAATTAAAAATTGGCTACGCGTGCTTCAGTAGTACTAGATGGGCACTTTGTAGCAGTGTGCTCAGAAGTCTAGCTTGTCGATTGAATTCACAGGGCACAATTCGGTTCCTCTGCCAAAGTAATTTTTACTTTTAAAGTCCGAATAATTTTAGCACTGCATCGCACTCGCACGTGGGTCTTCAAAAGATTTCCAAAAAGAAACTAGAATTGGTAACGAGACCCGTCAGCTGCCGTTGGATGTGTATTTTACGTTGGAGTACATAATGTAACACATTAAATACAAAAGGTTTTGTATATGACATTACTGCAAATCAAGCTTGTTTCACTTAATGGCTAGGCACACATTTGTGTATTACGCGTAAAAGAGTAGATAAGGCCTACTTTTAAACGAAATTTAACAAAGACGGAAATATGTGGATAAATTTTGCAATATGCCCTGGAATAGTTTATTTGTATGTTTTTAGCAAGAAAATGAAAATAAATTTTGAAGTTTTTGATTAAAACTATCCAAAATTGACTATGCCAACAGCATTTAAATAGCAATGGCTTGTTAGCGGAGAGTTAATAGGTTAAGTTCACAGAATGATTTTCTTTGCATAAAAGCTTTAAAATACTTTAACAAGCCGTTTAATTTTTAATTGCACAACAGAAAGTTAACGGATAGTTTACATTGGATCAAATGCCAGGAATTATGCTAAAGCCGAGAAAAGCCGATGTTCCGGAAGAAATGGTTGGCCGAAACAGAAAAGCTGGAAAAGATGCAACAGAATTGGTTGGATGATGGAGGGCACTTGATGATTTTAAGGAATAACAGAGCCTGTGGAACAGCTTGGAAAAGGGGTTGGAGGCAAAGGCTGAGAAGTTGAAATGCAGTGAGGTGAGGTTGCATAAAATGATCAGGGAAATTAGCAAATGAGTGCTCGGAAGAAGAAACTGAATGACAGATAGCAAAAGATTGGGTTTTTGAGTGACTGGAACCAGTTGGAAGCGGAGGAATTGAAGGTGACGAATGCTCTGGAATTGCTGGTTAAGGAAAAGGGATTGCCGACAAAGGAATAGGAACTGGAGGTACAACCTAAGATTTGTGGTGACAGTGCACGAAATGGAGGAGGGAACGGAGATCCAGGCGCTAAGTGACGCCCGTGCCAGCCTGTGATCGCCACGGGGGCCGGGACCTGTATGGGGCCGGGTAATTTTCAAAATCCGGAAAAAAAATTAAAACAATTCAGATACAGGAAAAATGTCCAGTACTCACGCTATTACTACAAATGCACAATGCAAGCCTGTATGCATTACATACGAGATACTTCTATGGCGTTTTCATTAAAGTTCCATAAAGTGCATGTTTGTGCAAGTAAAGTTTATTCCTAATTAAACAATCAATAAAAATGAAATATCAAACCCAATCGTTATACGACTTTGTTGATTGGTGCTGGCTGTATTAAATTGGGGTTTTGAACAAGAGTAAAAAACTTGCAGATATTAGAAGGATAGTGCGATAAAAAATGTTTAATCAGTAAGTGTCGCTAAATAGCTAAATGTGGAATTATTTGAATGCATAAAGTTTTTGCTGTAAGGAAAAAAATCTCCACGCTTTTCAAATACTGAATACACAATAGCTTATGAAAGTCAGAACAGCTCATTTTTTACCTCCTCAGAAGAGCAAGGAATGCTACCTGAAATTAAATCTTTTAGGAGCGTATAATCTACCTCCAATTCGGAGTTTAAGTCGGGTTTAAATCTGCTTCAGAATTATCCTAATAATATAAATTTTGGTTTAAACTTATGTTAATCTTTGAAGATTATTTCATCAAGATAAACTCAAGTTATGCAAACCAATACTTTAAGTTGAAGTTAATCCCAAAGTTAGTCAGGAGGGGTCTTAGCCAGTTTACGCTTGCCTTTAAAAATCGGATTAAATTTAATCTCACTTACACTTAAACGCAGGATTAGCCTCGAATTGACGGAATTTGGATTAAATTTTGAATTAGGCAAGATTAGTTTAAACCCGTATTAAACAAGTTACATTTTACGTCCCTTGAATCACAACTTTTGCTACTCTAATTAAGATGGATGTTTTCAATAGTGTCCTATGGCTGCTAGTTCATTAAGCCACTCACATTTCCATTGGTTGGTGATGTTGTTGAGGACAAAAAACTTCTATGGTATATGACATATTCTATATGTCTACATATTATAACACAAACTTTCCTCTATATAATTTATATTTTATATACGTTTTCATGTATTTCTAATATTTAGTCTCTAGTCTGTGCTACAACAATTTTTATACAATGCTGGAATTTATGTTGTTACAAGATTATATGGCATGCAATAAAATCTTTTCTTGTATAAACAACTTTGTACACATGTATAATTACGGAAACTAAGAGTGTTAAATTGAGAGTGCACATGGCATGTGCCACATTCCATGTGTAATCTTTAGCGTACAATTTTACGCTTCTGTCAATATTATGAAATGTTTTCATATTTACATTATCATTTGTTTCCACTGAAATGCAGTGTATAACTGTCGACTGCGGTTCACTCTTAAAAAGTCGAAACATAGATGTCGAACGGTAATAAAGTCAAAAGCGTTTTGGTCGATTTAAAATGTATTAAACCGGAATACTGACATTACCAATAAATGTAAACTGCAAATAAACCAAGGAAAAGTGATGTAAGCCTAGATTAAATGTTCCCTGATCCTGCTAAAAGTTTTTTTGAATAAAAATGCATGAAAAACGAATTTTGTTTCACCGGGGCCAGGACTTGGCTCACATAGCCACTGCGGAGATCGAGGAAAAGGCATTAGAGCTCAGGAGTAAGGAACACAGCATCAACAAGACCCTTCAATTGTTCAATTCACTACCCGGGGACAAAGCGAACAAATTAAATTGATAAACGCAGGTTAAACTTAAGTCACAGTTACAAGCCATTTATTGGTGGTCAGAAGAGGACTGAAGGAAATATCGGGGCGGCGAAACTTGGAATTCAGAGCATTGAAACCTAAAAATTAGAACAAGGCCAAAGCTTTCATTTAAAAACATATTTTTAACTTGAATTGACTTTGTATACCACTAAATATTCTAACCGTTGGTGTTTCTAATAAAAAAAATCAGTATTAAACAAAATTCATTCCACTTAATTCGAAAAGCTATGCCTTCAGAAGTGAAAGTCTCAATTCAATAAGTAAATTAGAAAAGTCTATTTTTGATGTATTAAATAAACCAACATTAAGCATTTGTTGGGATGATTCGGAAACGCTTGATTTTTTGGCAAAGACGGAGAAAAATAACGCATTGATAGGTACTTGGTAAGTATATTATTGCATATTAGACACAGTATAAAAGTTGTAAAAGTATTTAGTTAACTTGATGGAGTTGATGAAGTCGAAGTGGCTGGGAGTTGGAACGAATAGTATATTTCTTATGAATGGTTGACCAATTGATTGTAACCATGAGTGTGGTCAAATTTAATGATGATTGTCCTGGCGAATGAAATAATAGTGAAATTGTTTGGAGGAGAGAGATGAAACCCCAAGAAACACCGAAGATCAGGCTGTGAATTATGTGATTGTTGCTGCTGTAGTTATGTTTCAAAATGTTGCAAATTCAAGTAGCTTTTGAACGAAGTACAGAAAAATCATAATTAGCTCGCAGCTTCTGCAGGAGAGCTATTTAAGATATCGGTATTTGTTCGTCCGTTTGTCTGTCCGTGCATCTGTTTGTAGACTTTATCTTTAGGCCCAAACTAGGCTTAATCGACTCTTGACCAGGCTAAATTGACTCTAGAGCGGACTAAATTGGCCCCGAATCAGGCTCAATTGGCTCTAAAGCCGGTTAAATGACCAAACTCGGCTCCAGCTCTGGACTCTTGTCGTTCTTAACAGCAAGCATCTTCCAATGGCTTACCACGGATGCTTTACTACTTAACTACTAAATTACATCGTCACTTAGCTTGTCACATTTGCTGATTTACATCTTTAGTTAAGCTTTTCTTAGGTAACTGGCTGGTAGAATAGAATCACTGAATACGAAAGTGACTTGCAAGTTTGCAGATGAACAATTCTTGCAGCTCGTAATAGACAATCTCTATTATTAGAAATGCCCGGCCGACCAAAAGTAATGCATTGAGACGTGAAATTTTTTCCACGGCGTGCTGTAAGCAAACTTTAAGAATTGCCAAAACCTTGAGTTATGGATTAGCAAAAGATGTACAGGCGGGGGGAATCGAACCCACCGTCTATCTGAAAGGCCCAGATTGTTATACCACTCTACTACGACTGGAACTTATGCTAATCTCGGTTTCAGAAGGGATAACGTCTCGCTGCTTGATTACCTAATTATTATGACGCATTACTTATTACTAGAGCAGCTCGACATTGCTATTCTGGTTGACGAGTTGCCACACGTCACTCTTGAAACCGGAACAAAAAACCACACAAACACATTTTATTTGAACACAGATCAAATCTTACACTAAATGTAATACGAGTTTGCTGGTGTTTTTGTCAAAAGAATGTGTTCATACAAGTAACAACTTTTATGAGAGTGTGCAAAGGACATAGCTTAAGAGATGACTCCATTGGAATTAAAATTAAATTGAACCAAAATTTTACTTTTTTATTTCAACTTGCCTTTACAATTTGGCATGTCTCATCTTCACAAAATGAAATGCATTTATTCAAACTTAATGGAAATTAGCTTAACTAACCTTCCAGTAATTTACTAAGGTACTAGCTATGATAATTTTCCATCTACAACAGTAAATTGTAAAAAATCAATTAATAAAGAATTTTTGGAATGTTTCAAGCTATCTTAGGCATTTGACTTACGACTATACGTTGCTTTTTGTATTAAGTTGGATGAAGAAAGATTGCTATGAAAAATTGTAGATTGTTTGTTAAAACAGAAGCAGTTATGAAATGTAGTGTTTTATGGGAATTCGGTGTATAAACCTGTTATTATTCAAGCAAAGGTTTGGTTATGTTGTGGATGTATGGTTTTGACAATTATTCAAACTTGCTTTCAAGGCGTTGTAAATGAAAGCCGACATTGTTTGTTTATATCTATTGGAGATTAGTGAACAAGTAGATCATTGACCTATATAAAGGGTATATTTTATATAATGCCAATAATGACTCAGAGATAAAACCTTCCTGCCGTAATACGAAGTTTCACGTTAAAGTACAGTGTAATTTATAAAGGATTTATCAACCTACAATGGATTCATTAATCCCCATCTCTACCCTCCACTCAACAAATCCTCCGTTTTACTCATCCTCTTCCTGCAATCCCCTAATTGAGTACGCTTCTCAGTGCTGCCTCCTTAGAATCCTGAGCTTCTCCTCCTCTTGTCACCCTCATTCTTGAGCAGCGTTTCGCAAATAGTTTTCCCTCCGTCCATATTTTCTCAATGGCACTGCTTAAAAATCCTTCAAAATTCCATGCCCTCGTCACATTTGCCCCTCCACAACACCACAAGAAAGCCTCAGACAATTGCTCCTCGGCCTTGACCACTTGAGTTGGAGGCGGAAGAATGGGCACCTTTTAAGCCGTGCCTTAACCTTCCTGGGAGAAGCTAGACAAGAAAGCAACAACTTCGTATTTACTTTAATAAAGTTTGTTTTTGAAGGTTTTGTTAAACATCATTCAGGAGTCATCTGCTCCCAATCATCTAAGTTCATCCGGTACTGCACCGCAATCTTTTCCATCTCCTCTTCGCATTTCAAATTATCATCCTCCAGCTCTTCTTTTCCTTGCTTATTGTAACAGGCTCCACTGTTGCTTCAGTCTTCCGATCATCCCTCCACTTCCGTTACGTCTTCTTCAGATCTTGCTTTTATGTCAACCATATGTCGTTTTCGTAATACTTCGTTTTTGTCGAACATTGCGCAGAGAACGCCTGATCCAGCGCAGAACAGCAGCTCTTAATTTATAATGAACTCTCTCAAGACTAATGATTTTATAATTATTAAAAACAGTAGCAAAAAAGTTGTGGGCCAATGTATGACGCACAGTTGAAAAACTAGAAATTTAATTTATTTTAATGAACGGTAATATGGGATTAAATTTTGAGAGACCTTGGGAAGTATAAAAAAATTACTATTTATAACATATACAGCAACAATCGTTTCATTTCATCAATTACGTTTCAATACAATTATACAATTTTCTGCATTTTTGTTCAAAACTCATGTTCTTACGCATTAAAAAAGAAATAGTGTAAAAAAGCCATTTTATGACGACTGAATCAGTGGCAGAATAACAAAAATATAAATGAAATAGTTTTAAATTGGGTTTCTTAAATTTTAAAATTTTTGAAGCTATTGAACGCCCGAAAAACTGCGTTTGCACTAGCTACGGTAATTGTATTGAACAGATCGGTGGAATATACCAATTTTGGATGCACATGCATGAGTATCTATATAATTTTATCGCAAAATAACTAATTATATATTGTTTCCCAGCGTACTTAAAACTTGCAATAGCACATCAACTTTTAAATTGTGTTCTTTAAGTTTATGAATTATATCATCCCTTATCCTTTACCTATCTAAATTCAGTGAGCAAACATTTGAACCTATTATAACCAATGTAATTATTACCTTGCACGCATTCATGTTTCAACCGTTGAGTATCCAGTACACAGCATATTAAACACAGCAAAACATGCACCTTTAACCATTAATTGACACATGAGTTTTTGAAACAGTCTAAACTTGCACAAATTTTACACAAAAACATCTCATCCTCATTGTGTTGTAATAGTTGCATTCCAACTTCAAAATATGATGCCTAACGGGGACTTAGTAGCGTATAGATGGATCGTTCGGGTAAATCCTTTTACTATTTCGACTAATAAAATAAAAAATATATATATTCAGCAGAGTTTACATTCAGAATGGCAGAAGGATGATAACTTTTACTATACCCGGTATACTGCCGTTACATTTTGTTCATAGACATAAAAATATGATCCCCGTCAATGGAACCTATTCACTATTAGCCAGATTAATAGTAGTAAAATTTCGATCAAATAATTTGAACCTGTTTTTGAATGTCGCCCCGTACTACACTAGCTAAGTTTAAGCAGTGCGGGTTGCACAGTGTTTTTTGATCTGGTAATTAATTTATTACCGTAATTGAGGGTCTAAAAATGCATTTGGTATAATCTTAATGATCATGACTTAATCAATAACCATCAGACCATCAGACTGCTAAATTCAGTTCCACTGTCATTACAAAGTTATTAGCTAGTCTATCATTCCTATCAATACATTCTTATCAATTAAATACGAAGATTTTTATGATACCCCAACAAAGTCCATTTTCTTACCGTGAGTGCCTTCAATGTTTAATTGCAAAAAAAAACTAATCAAGGGTAGTAATCAAGTTGATTACTGGAAAGTAGGCTAGATATTTTCAATATGGCCTAACGAATATATTTTTAAGATGAAGCATTCTGGAATCACAACAAATGTCTTTGCTTTGAAAACTGGTACAGAGCAAATTGAAAAAAAAACAAGCTGAAAATTATAATCATTCAATTTAAAGACAGTGGGAAGTTTCATAGACAAGTTAAAAATTCAGGTGCACTAATGAACTAAATGTGATCTAGTCAATTTAACATTTCCGGAGAATTGAACCTAACTTTAGGATAAATCACCCCCACCTCCAAAAACGAGCTGAACATCGCTGAATCATCGCAAATCTGTGGAATTTTGGTGCAATAAAACATTTCGATTTTACCTAGCAAACCGTCATTTAGTTTTAGTTCCATTTAATTTATTCCATTTAATTTTAAAAAGCCAAACTGTTAGTGATTAATTAATTAATTTCTAACTACTTTTTCGGGTCAAGAAACTTTTATATTGGTTTTTTCTCAGGTTTCCCGAAACTCATTAGCTAGGTTCAAGTATTTTGCTGAGTTTTTTAATCTGTTATGAATTTTTTGACTTATTCCGGAAGGTTGGTAACTTAATGCAGTGAATTAAAGATGAAACAAATTAAGAGTTCAAAGTCACCTTCATCTCCCTCCTTGGCTTCAGATTCTCTATTTCCCTGCATTTTAGCTTCCCTCAGAACCCTTCCTTACTCCATTTTTTACTTTCCCGGTCACCTGAAAAGTTTCCTCCAATTTCTATTTCTTAAAATACTTCCTCCCCTTTATCGTCACCTCCTTGACATCTCCTCAAGTCTCCTCTCCATTTTCCCTCTTCTTCTAGCACACATTCTCATGTTTAATACTAACCGTAGCCAAAATTCTGGAAGAGGAAGGAATAGAATGGGTGGGGGAGGGGCAATCCTTGCACTGCGGCTTCTAGAAGAGGATTTGTCCATAGTGACCTGGGTATGGTCGAGGCAGAGAAGTACCGCGTTTGCAATGGAGGAAACCAATCCGGGGAAGTGAAGTAGTGGCCCCCTTAGAAAAAGTCACCAACCTTCCAATCATTTTGTCGGAAATGATCCATGGTCGTATTCAATCCTCTAATTATTCCTATTCATCTATAAAGTTATGCCACGAGGTGGGGTGACGCCAACGGAGTACATTTGTTGTACCAAGGCACACCGGCGGTACAAAGTTTGTACGCCGGAGGAGGTTAAACAAGTTTCTGCACCTCTAACGCACCCATTCTCGGTGGAGTTGGGGGGAAACAAAATAAGGGCACCACTAAAAGGCTACACAAGCTCGACAAGACCTTTCCTGTGACAAGCCAGCTAGACCTGGTGCTTCTTTCAATTTCATTTCTAAAGCGGTTATATTATTCATTAGAAACTTATTTTTGGCTATCTAGAGTTTGCTCTGATGAATAATTTTGAACTTATTTAATAAAGTTTGCTTCGTAAAAGTTTTTGTCTCGGAATGATTTTTAGGTCTCACTGCATTTATTTTGGTACGAGTGCAATTAATGAAACGCTAGGTTGTGTTGTCAGACAATAACTTTGTTAGTGAACTTCACAAATTTATTAACTAACCAAAGTCTACATCCAGGTGGAGTTTTCCTTAGTTAATAATAATAATAAATGAGAAACTTTCTTGACAAATTTTGTGAAAAAGTACAGGATTTCAATGCATGCCAATGTAAGGGGAATGGTGGAATTAAAAGTCCCGTTACCTATCTCTGACAGGTAAACTTATACGTTACAGATACTAAAATGTGGGGCAAAGACTAGTTCAAAATTTTGTACGGGGAAAAGTGAGTAAAAACTAATGACAAGTTTAATTGGATGACGGGTTTATTAACGATTAGTTTGTGATTTGTAAGACCAGTTTCTAAATGTTTTTGTGGGATTATTTTGGAGGGGTTAAATTTCGGGGTTTAGTTAAGTTTGGGGGCATATTGATGCAGGATAAGACGGTGGATAGGTTTATTAGTTTTCAGTAGTATTTTTGGAAACAGGGAATGATTAAGGTGGTAAAATAGATGTTGGGAATTATTGGAAACTAGGTAATGGTTTCCTTTACTATGAATTACACAGTTTTGCGAGAAAGGAGGGGAGGGTTTTGTTGGAATGAGGATGAGTGGATTCGTGCCACGAATTTCGTGGGGTTATCCAGTTACATTGGTGTTTTGTTTGATATACTAAATACTATTTTGAGTACATTTCATTCTCCAAATTACTAGTTGTGGTTACTTTTGTTCCGTTGCTACCTTATTTCTCCCATTACTAATACGCTGTGGAAATCGCATTCATTAGACAAGCTGTTTCTTTCGTTTTCATTCCATTTCATTTTAATTATTTGTTAAAAAGTAATCAAATTGGGAAAAAGACAGTTGTAATTAGATTTGCCTAATTGCATTAAATGGCAGCCTGCCATTGGCATGGGCCATCTACAGACTAGTTATGTACAATCAACCTTTACGTTTGCTTTGATCTTTTATTTAGAGATTTTAAAAATACCAAACCACACAATTTCCAATCGACCTAACAATATTAGAAACTTCCACCATCTACGCCGTAAAGTCAAGTGCTGGCGAATCAACACAAAAATGTAAAATCGATAGAATCTTTACAATATGTCTACTTATAACTAATTACGGATCTTCAGTGCATATGCTTTACACACTACATTGCTAACAAAAGGGATCTGTTTAAATGCCACCTTGGCCACCCCAGGCGCGACCTCAAGATCAGCAAAACCTGACATGTGTTGAGTTCGGACCTGACGCCTTCAGAGTTGCAGATTGGGATTATTACTAAGATTAAACCTTACTATCGGTAAAGTTTTAGCACGTATAAATTTTTTTAGTTGGAAAGTTAATTAAATATGTACTTAGTTTGAAGGGTGCGATGGTGTGTAATTGGCCGATTGGTCTTGATTAACCTGATGATAATTATGGTTTTCCGCCTCCACCAAGTAATCAAATATTGCTGAAGTATAGCGAAAAATGTTTAATATTTCGGATTATTTAATTACTATATTTCACAAATCTATTCAGTTAAATGATACAGAAAATTGGAAAAATAAGTAATTAAATAGGATATTATTTTAAGAGAAGTCATTCCTGTACACAAATGATCAGGCGTTTTCTTCTGGTTTTTGCTGCAGAACATAATGTTCTGAACATTGCAGAAATGTGGTACCTGTTGAGGAGTTACTAGAAAAGCAAATGCTGAACCCTGAGTCATTTCGAAAACGACTGATTAAAGTAGATAATTAATTTCAATGGCAGAATATTCATGCTAAAGTTCATACGCAGAACTGTTCTGTTCTCTTCAAGCTGCTCTGTTACTTGTCCAACTTTGGCAAATTCGTTAATTGGATTGTGAAAATATGGTAGTTAATTAACCTGAGCAATAAACAACATTTTTTGCGATGCTTCAGCAACATTGGGTTTCTTGGAGGCGGCGGATATTCATTACTAAGCATCAGATCCTGTTCCATACTCTTGCTGCTACATAAAGTATGTTTGAAATAAGTAAAATAGCTGACACCAACCGGTGATCTACATTTTTGAATTTGTATAAATAGAAATAATGACAATCTATCAGGCAGTTAGCTAATGTTTGAACAGTTCAAATTAAACCTTACTGTGTAAGTAACTATATATTTTCTCTCTTCGCCCGCTCTTCCAACACAGTTCCTACTTTGGGGAAAAGAATAGCAGAAGTGCAATTTTGTCTTTAAACATCCAAGATAAATTAATACACCTACTTAGCGGAATAGTTCCTTTGGCCCTCCAAACAATATTATGCCCACTGTTTCCAAAAATGCATAATTCGCAATAAAGTAAAATTATAGCTAGTTTCTAACAAAACAGCCGAGTAGAAGAGAAGGTAAGGGACCGGAATGAATTGGGAGTGGAGGGACGGGTAGAACAGAAGCGGGAGGAGTAGGCGTTGATGGAGAATAAAGTGGAGGTTCAAGTAAGGAGTAAACCTGAAAATGGGGAAGGAGTGGAGGATGAAGAATCGGTGGACCAAACTAAGTCCGGAATCGGGGCTGGTTTATATCCGACTTGGTAACGTGGCTGCCGGGTATTTTGGCTATGATGGAGTATAAGTATGAGGAGATGTGCGCGAAAAAGAGGAAAAGATGCCTAGGAGGTGACAACTGGCGGCGATTGTAGAGGAGGATAGGGAAGTATTATTGGAAAGAAACAGGCATTGGAGAAAACTTTTGAAGTGCCTGGGGGAAAAGTGGATAAGCGAAGGACTCAGATGGAAGTGAAAATGGAGGTATATGTGAAGAAGCCAAATAGCAAGGCGGAGATGGTAACACAAAACTATTAATTTGTTTCTTTTTTAATTCTCTACATTAAGTTACCAATCTTCCGGAATATATCAAAAAATTAATTAACTTATCAAAAAGCACTACAAAATGCTTGAATTGAGAAACAATAATTTGAAATTTAGTTGACCACAAGTTTATCATTAGCAATTTGCTTTTAAGTGGAATGTAATAAGCCAAAAGGAACTAAAAATACATTTCGGTTTGCTAGGTAAAAACTAAAATGATTTTTTGTTGCACTAAAAACCCACAATTTTTGTGATGAGTCAGATTTAGGTCCGTTTAGTTTGTTTTGAAGTTGGACATGATAAATGGGAAACTTAGATTATGTGTTTCCACCTTGTCATGCTTTGATATAATGGTTTAACTTCCAAATAGTGCAATGGGCCATCTATCGATATTTAAATTGTTTGTGGGATCTCCTTATCTCTAAGAACTGAAACATGTAGTTTTGAACTTCTTGTTCTTGGCCCGTACCAGGTTTTCAACCAGAATTTTATGGAACAAAAGAAAACACTTTCCTGAGAAAACATCCAGTTGAACAGTTTTTGTCATATTTCAGTAGTGTTTGGTGTTTTTGTGGAGGTAGAGGTATCGTATGCGGTGGTAGATGGTTCACCTTGTTCAGCCTGGTTATCGTTTGATAAATTGTTTTCAAAATATGGATTGTTTTCAATATAATATGTTTTCATTTTATTATTCGTTTTTTCCCTGAAGAGGATTTGTGATAACAAATCGAAACGTTGGAATAAAACTTTGCTACTTACATTCACTCGTTGTAACCCAAACTGTATTTTAACGTTTTCAAAATAGTTCAATTAAAGGCATAGCATATTTAACTGAGACTTAACATGAGTGCAGACTTTCAATATCGGTCTTGAAAATTAAATGAATTTATTTTTAACTTGCGATTCTTAATTTGCCCCGGATCAAAAGTTTTACTCGACCGAAGCCTGATAATGGAGGAAGAAAGCATGTCCCTGTTCAAATTGGCGACATAAGGGCAGGTTAGTAATAGTTATGAGTATGAGGTATCAGAGAAAAAGACAGAGGGAAAGAGAAATGGGGAGGAGATGTCAGGAGTGACGATAATAAAGAAGGAAGTATTCTAAATAAACTGATATTGGAGGAGACATTTAAGGTGACTGGGAAAATAAAAAAAGTTCAGAAAGGAAAGGTTTTGGAGGGATGTGAAAATGGAGGTGAATAGAGAATCTGATGTCAAGCAGGGAGATGAAGACGGTGGAGGTGACAAAGATTATTAATTTTTTTCATATCTAATTCACTAGGGAGAATATGAAAGTGGAGAAGGGAGGGGGAAGAGTTCGAGGAGGTAAATGAAACTAAGGGGAAAGATGGAAGCGGAGAGTTATTAATTTTTTCGTTAATTGACTATATACATTAAGTTACCAACCTTCCGAAATACTTAAATAAAATAATTAACAGATCACGAGGCACTGCCAATTGCTGAAATTTAGCTAAAGAATTATAGGAAACTAGAGTAAAAACAATTTAGAAATTGGTACAGCAGTGTACTTGATTTTTTATTTGCCTACGGAACTTCCCACTGTCTTTAAATTGATTAAATCTAAATTCAACTTTTTCCTCAATTTGCACAAGCCTTTGAAGCAATATATTTGTTTCTGGTAACACATTGCTTTATCTTCAAAATAATAAATAAATTTATATTCATTAAGCCTTATTGTGAATAGATGGCTAATTATCCAATAATCAATTTGATTACTAACTCAATATTTACTTTATTTGTCGTTGTTTCTGTGTTTTCAGCGCTTCTCCAGTTAATAAAATAGAAATGTATTCGGAGCACAAAAAATTCATAAATAAGTAGTTTTGGTGTGATGTGATGATTCAGCAGCGCTAGGTTTTTTGTGGAAGAGGAGGTTGATAATTTAATGAAAGATACAGTTGTTTGGTCCAACAAAATAATTGCTTTAATACGATTTACAAATACTATGAAAGTGTGCAAAAAAGTTATAACTTAAGAGTGCTTACACTCCCTTGGCAATTAAAGTAAATTTGATCTAATTTTTAACTTGTTGTTTTCAATTCACCCCGTACCACTTCCAAAAAGTTACACTTATATTCAAAATTCATGTGTATAATTGTCCCTCGTATAATTGTCTGGATTCCACCCCATTATTTTACTGGCACTGCTGCACCCGCACTGAGTTCAGTTAGGTTTTATTGAAACCGTTTAAGATTATTTGGAAATACTTTTTAATCACAAGTAGTAGAGCATGCATTTTATAACTTGTTTTATTATTCTTTACTTTAACACCAAATACTTTAAACACATTTTACATACTCATGCCCGATTGATCTAAAACAACAACACTGCATCAGTGATACGACTATAAATATTGTTTGTAATATCCATAACAAACGTTGAGTCTATTGGTAAAAATGGATAATACATAACTTTTACATGTTGCAATGCAACAGTACGTTTCCTAATAAACAGCCTATCTTTTCTATCAGAGTGACACTTAGATGCTACGTGAAAGCTGCTAGCTTCTATATTCCAATTTTTAATAACCTGTTTATCCAGTTCCACCAAGTCTGAAACATTTGCCAGAATGCCTACAAACACGATAAATAACAATGGAAAAATTACAATGGAAAATACATGCACGAGTATAACAACTAGCTTGCTTCCTTTTACAATAACAAATCCAACACAAACTAATGCCCAAAAAATTGCTGAAATAAACGGCGATATCATGGTAAGCATACCATTTTGTAAAATGGCAAAAATTACTAAAAGTAAGGAGTGAGTTTCCAAAATCCTTTTGTTTGCTGTAAAGGAAGTCTTTAGTTTATTTGCACCTAACTGAACCATGTAACGAGTCATTATTTCAATAAATGCAATAAAAACAAAAAATCCAAACGCCAAGGTTCTGGTGCACTCAAATGATCCAAGTATTGTTGTAAATCTAATTGAAAATGATATTATCCTGGTAGCCATTGAAGGATGAATAGAACTGTCGAGTAAACCAAATATGTCGGACAACACGAAGTAAAATGGGTCAAAGCAGAAATATAGAGTTGCAAAGACAGCTAGAAACGGTATGGTAGCAACGGCGGGAAGAGTAGGAAGGTAGCACCAATCCAGGAATGTAATGGGTTTGTTACGTGATCGAGCGAACCTCACAGCTGAAAGTTAAAAAATCTATTTTTGACTTGTAAATTAGAAGCAAGAATGTATTCTTGGTGTTCATACCGTTAGGAAGGTTATACCCGAAACGAAGGATTTCACTAAAGCCTGCGAAGGTCTCTGGATACATCATTAGCACAAATGTAAGAGCCAGAAAGCTAATACAAGCCATACCGCCAAGACAGAGCAATATGAGAATGCCATTGTTGAAACCTGGCTTTGGAGCGATAAACGTGTGAGTTACTACACAGTAGATGCAACCCAGTGTCAGCAATATGTTTAGTGCGAGCGATATTGCAAACCAAAACCAGCAGCGTTTTGACTTGCGCACGACCAGTTTTGTGTATCCAGAGTCCCATTTTACTGGGTGGTTGGGAATGTAAGAGAACAGTCCTTCAAAAAGTTTTACCAGAAAAATCTGATACTGTGTTAACATTGTGAAAGCAGTATATTTAAAAAAGTTCTGGAAAATTTATATTTTGCAAAATAAGAAAGATATTCCTACATTTCCAATAAAAATATGCGTGCCACTGCTTTAAAATATTGCGTATGGAGTTGCTTTTGAGGTCAAAACTACCTAGCTTATTTCATTAGATGTTTTTATATTTTACTGATTTTAAAATATTCTAAATATTGTTTTATTTTTAGTTTTGGTTAACCACAAAGTTATATACTAGCAAAGAAATTGCTGAAAATTGGAGCTTATATAATATTTATTAAAATAAAAGGTATTCCAAATAGGTATTGCTTGTAAGCAGAATAGTTGAATAAAATAATAAAATATTTTTCTTCTTTGAAAAATAAATAATTTTGAAAACAGATATTGTACTACTTCGAAAACTTCTGATTTTGCCATCATCTCTTTGGAATAAAAAATTACAAAAATAAGGGTATGGAGAACTGTAAGACATTTGGCTATTTAACTTTGGTATTAATAACATTTAATTTTCTTCGTCATACATACTTTATGATCTGAGAAAGATAAATGATGTTTGGTCAAATTTGTTTCATCACGTCGTTTAATTGTCAGTCAGTACTCATACCTAAAATTTTGTACCCAGATAGGTACAAATTTGTAGTCACCACAAAGTTGTACCTAGGTCACTACATTTTTGTACCTTCCTAGGTACAAAATTGTAGTTACCTCACTACATATTTGTACCTAGCTAGGTACAAATTTGTAGTTAGTTATTTGAAAACTATTGCCAATATTACACAAGTAGGCGAGTAACAAAATCTGCAGGGTGAAAAAATTAGAAAAATGCATTTTTCGTGAATTTCAGTAAAAATCAAAAATTTTGACCGTGGCAATTTATTTTTTCAAATGTTAAGTGTTCAGGTAATCTAATTTCATAATGATTTATTTCAAACCTCTTTACAAATGAAATTACCCTCCATGGTTCAACCTGCCCTAAAAGGTACAAATTTGTACCTACCTCACTACAAAGTTGTACCTAGGGGTACAAAATTGTAGTCTCTACAAATTTGTACATACCTAGGTACAAAATTGTAGGTATGAGTAGTGACTGATTGTTACATTATTAAGTAGCGAAAGCTACTTATTAATTTGGCGAAACCTGTCCGTCTGTCCGTCCGTCCGCCTGTCCGTCCGTCCGTCTGTCCGTCTGTCCGTGCGATATCTCGGAAACGGTTTAACGGATTTCAACGAAACTTTTCACAGACATGTGTCACGTCAATGCTCCGTTGTGGCCAAAATTTCAGGTCAATAGGTGAAAGAGGTCAAACGTTATGAGGTCATAAGTCACATAAGCTCTATTACTACTATAACAAAGTTAGGATGCTACATATTACGCTTTAAATATAAAAGCAGCACAAAACTATTGTTATAACTTTTTTACTAAAGTTACCAACGTCTTTCGTTGGTCAAGAATACTACATTTAACGTTTCAATTTTATTGATGGCATGAAACTATTCTTTTAACTTTTTTGAAGTTACCAACGTCATTTGTTGGTCAACAATGCTACATTTTAGGTTACAATTTTTTTGATGGCATAAAACTATTAGTTTAACTTTTGTGAAATTACCAACATCTTTTGTTGGTCTAATATACTACAATTTACGTTTTAATTTGATATCTGGCACGAAACTATTGTTTCAACTTTTTCGATTTAGCGATCTTTTGTTTTTCAAAAATACGTCTTTTTACGTTTTATATTGTGTCTGGCACGAAACTTTTGCAATAGTTCACTGTGGTTCAGAATTGAGCATTTTGTTCCAACCTAACCCGTGTTAAAAATTTAAAGGTAGAGCCACTCAATTAGACTAGTACCATTTCATAGAAGACAATTCGGCCTATAACCCAGAAAAAACCGCATGTTGGAGCGTTGCCTTGTTCTATAGATATCGAGGGTCAAAGTTGGGGTCCGTTGGGACCAAGGGTCCCATTTTCATCAAAATTCATTTTAAAACATTCCAATTTTGTGTGAAATAGACAATTATGACACAAAACTAACATCCAAAGTATTTATTTGTGTCAGTTTCAACAATTTTAGACAAATTATTTTACATTTGGGACCCCTGACCCCAACGGACCCCATCTTTGACCCTGTATATCTCGGGAACAAGGCAACGCTCCAACATGCGGTTTTTTCTGGGATATAGACCGAATCGTCTTCTTTCGAATGGTACTAGTCTCATTGAGTGGCTTTACCTTTCGAGTTTTTAACATGGGTTAGGTTGGAACAAGGCAAACGTCTGTGATATTGCTTCGACTTTCGCTACTTTGCTACATGTGTGCATGTTGCCTGCTTTACTTGTCACTCATTGGTGCCTAAAATCTCATTTATTTTTTACTTTGTTTATATACCTACCAAATTATACCTATCCTGTAGAAAAACAAATATTTTACGCGTAACACAAACTTGGAGTTTAAAAAGTCTTCTACTAATTCAATCAGTCAAAATTTATTATGAGACTTAAGCTAATATGGCCTACCTATTATTGATAAAATAACATTATTCTGAATACATACCTATAAAATAATTTTTGTTTATTAAATATTAAAATGTTTATATCACAAAAATTGAAATAAATAAATTTTAAAATACATATAATAATATAGGTTAATTTAAATTCAGTAAAAGCTTACAAGGATTGCCCCCTCCTCTACTTCTACTGCTTCTCCTACTCCGTAACCCATTCCATCCTTTCAGGTCTAACATTCCTCTTCCATAATTGCCGGCGAGACTTTTTTTAAAGGAAGAATACTGGAGTATGGTTCCGTGGAGGCAAGTTTTCAGTAGCTTCAGCAGAGCACAAGCTACGGAAGCTAATCAAAATTGAACAGGATTTTTTGATTCATTGGAAATTGGAATCCTAAAATGTTTGCGATGGTTCAGCTATACACAGTTTGTTTTTGGAGTAAAAGGTTATTATTATGTGCAAACGTAGATTGTAGACTAAATCGTAAAATGAAAAATTCTAAAAGCAAATAACGTCTTCTTCATGTTTACTGGTCAGCAGATTAATCTTTTCCCAGTTTATGTGGCAGACAATATACTACGTTGCTATATCCATGATACTCCCCGAAAATTAATTAGGCTTAGAATTATGTTAGAACCCGCTAAGAAGTTCCAATGACTCTTAAAACATCTAGTGCGTTACAATTCAATAAAGTATTAAAGACGCTTCCAATGTATTAAGTACTGTAATTTACTCAACATATTGCATGTATATTTTTGCATTTCGACTATAGCTACCCTAGCAAGCAGAACAGAAATTGGTGGAACTTTTGCATCACTAGACTGTCAATGTGTTTAGATTTGGCGACACTTAATTCTAAATTGCTTTGTTCCGGCTTTGTAAATACCACAGAAAAGTAACTAATAAGATTAAGCGTGAATCTTATATACAAAAGTGTGTGGGATATTATTCAAATTGAAGTATCTTGCCACAATAAATTTTTAAAATTCGGTGGAGAATTAATATCAGTAAGAGCCTTGCTTTGTTTTTACATTGGTACTCTCGTTCTTAATTACAAAGTGAACTGCACTATGTATATTATTGGCACTGGCAGTTTTCAGCATTGTTGCAGTTGTTTGGAACTGCAAGGAATAATGGTAGCAAAGTTTTAGCCAGTTTCAAAGCTAAGGACTGGAAATGTAGACTTAAAAATAGAGAAATGAGAAAGTTTGTGAATGCATATATGCCAATTGGCAAATGAAATTTTGAAAATGAAGCAGGTTAATTTTTCTTGAATTACAATACTATTAAAAATCCATGAAAGTATTGAATTGGATTTTAAAACACTTTTCACTTTTACGATTTAAAAAACTTTTAAAAGAAAAACCTGAAATAGATTAACCGAGCTTCCCAATAAAATTTTAATTAATACTGTATATTCTCTCTTTATTAGCTCGATGCTTTGCTGAGGAGCTATTTAAGCAGTTGTGTGTCCGTCCGTCCGACCGTCTACTATATTTTCTACCGCTACATTAATGCGATCATATCATAGCAGCGAGGATGTTTTAATGTTTACCATGGATGTTTATACATGTATGTATGTATGTATGCTATGTATGCATGCAAATTTCAAATGTTAATTATGGGGCGAATTGATACATTGTTGACATGTTAGTTCATTTGAGGACGATTGTAGGAAAACTCTTTCTGTGTTAGGAAAATAATATATTTGAAAACCGTAGTGTGTGTAAATGCTTACATAATATAGGTTTGACTTTCATATACGAGTTGCTACAAAATACCAAATTTTTATTGATTAAACTGTACAAAGCACTTCATAGTTCTCAGTTTCTACATTTTGTTTTTGCATAGTTGATTTTGAAAACAGGAAAAATTCATAGAATCCCGTGTCAGCATTTTTGATAACCGTTCCAATTTCCAGCTTGTCGTTACGCCCAACGTAAATATTAGGGAGCGTATTTGTGTCAACATGAACCGCCCTTGTAGGGAGAGGGTTACCTGGTTCTGCTTGCTTCCAGCACAGGTCGTCTTTCTTGGCTATCAAAAACTTCAACTGCAATAGAGCAATATATATTTTCACACTAGGCTCACAGGTGCTCTAGTCTGAGTCTATATAAATGATTCTTGAGTTATACCTGGTCTTGGTACGACGAAGAATTTTCAGAATAAGCGTCCCAAATTCTCACTATGGACATACCAGTAGCTAGTTCTTCTCGGGCAATATATTGTCCACCTACGTACGGATACATCCTACCTGGTAGATTGTCTGCTTTAGCTGTTTCCCATTTCACTTTCGGAACATTCCTTTTTCCGAATGATACGAATGAATCTTTCTGAATACGACCTTAGCAAAAAGAAAATTTTAATAACAAAATTATTTGTCGCTTTATTTTGATTTGATCTATAATATAACTTACCGGACATTTTGAATTTTTGTCAAGCTAGCTGTGAAAACTGTTCAGCTGTAATCGCTTTTATGTATGTAATAATGTAGGTCACAACTAATTCAATCTGGACAGTAAAATATGCTGATAACGGTAATATGCGCAGACATTCACAGATTATGCGCAGATTACATTTTTGTCATTGCAAACAGCAAAAATTTTCATTTAAATAAACACTTCAATATTACTTTTGATTAATTTAGGTTGGCTAGACATTTTCATTTCAGATTTAATTTATTGAAGCAATATACAGAATCGTATGTATCAGAAGTGATTGAAATGCTTCAAGTAGTCACCAGTATCATCCCGTCGCTGGCCAAAAACATTCAGGGTCATTAACTTTTACATTTCATTGCATGTAAACTGGGCTACTGAAAACAATTTATAAAATGATGTTTTTAGGTCAAAGATTTGTTTAATTTATACAGCAAACGAGTACACAAGCCAAAAACCCTTTTTCTTCTATAACTGCGTATTGCCAGAAGGTGGGTATTCTTTAGAATTAAATACTCATGTTTTCAGTAGTATCAGCATTGCAAAAGCATATCATGAATACTTTGTGCTGACCTATTAAAGTTGTAAATGTAAATCTATATTAGGCTCAAATAATTTACTGTTTACTTATGATATCACTATTTTACTGCTGATAAACCTGAAAAAAATATTTTATTGGAATGTATACAGCAGAATAGTATTTACCATATCAGTTTTCATACCAACGTTTATTGAACAAATTTGTCACGTAGGACATATATGTAAAATGATAAGTGGGACAACAAATACGGTTATCTTGACAAACACGATGAATCGTTAAATAAGGCGTAATTCATATGGGAAGAGGTCATTGAATTGCAAAAGTAAAACTATATGCTTGTAACCAAAGCAGTAGCTTAGCGAGTTATTATTAGGTACATTCCAGCAGAATTGTGCAGATCATAAGTATTCATTAATGTTTCAATTTGAAACTTTCAAAAGTTTAACTTTACGCAAATTTTTAATTGTAAATTGAACTAACGCATCCTGTTTTTTTACCATGTGTGAGTATAAAAAATTCATAATATCCAACCTTACATCTTTAGTGGAAGATACCGAATTAACTGAGTTTGTAATAAATGAGTGTTTACGAAATCGCATCATTAACAAGGAAGAAGCGGAAAAACTGGTATTTGGATAATTTTTAAACCTATTATAACAGTTGTTAGAGAATTATGGGAGCTTTTACAATTTGTCAACAGCGAAATCCCATGTTCACGTCAAGCCAAAAAAAATCCATGTTTTGGGATACCATACAAAAACGTTCCAAGTGCATGACCATCTTTATTGGCACGTTTAAAGCAAACAGCCAAAATACTATAGCAGAGCTGTTGGAAAAATCTACGCGAGATGATGGAAGCGATCAAAAGTACAACTTTATTAAGAATTTGAAGCCACTAAGTGTAGAAGTGGCAAGACCCAAAGAGACAACAGTTCACGCAGATGTAATTTGAACACGGTATAAAAATATTTTTTTAAAACATGTCTGAATTTATAAAATCACAAATATTTAACCTTTTTAGGACGGCTATTTATTGGACCCAGATATAATTGGCGCTGCCTTGATATTAAATATTACACGGTTTCACGACACCAGACATAACCGACTTGGTGCAGCAAACGATAGTAAATACATGAAGGAATTATGGAGTCAACTAGGCTACAAAACGCAATGTCACGAAGGGTCGCTCACCAGTGACCAGCTGGGTGAAAAAACGAAGAAACTCTTGACGCAATTCAAGAAAAATCCGGCACTGCAGACATGTGTTGTGTTTGTTGGTACACATGGAGAAAGTGGAACATTGTTCATGTCTGATGGAGAGGACGTTGACATTTTGGAATTCATGGCCAAGTTTACTGACTCTGTGGAGCTGAAAAACAAACCCAAAATTTTTATTTTCCAGGGATGTCAAAGTCTACCTACTGATGCTAAGAAAACGTCAATAATTTCTAGTTCCAAGGACACCATTGTTTGTTTTCCAACTGTTCCAGGCTCAGAGGCTATCAGGGATATCAAGTTGGGTAGTTGGTTTATCTACACCTTGACAGATGTATTTATGCGTGAAGCTCACAGATGGGAAATTCGACAGCTTCTTAAAGAAGTAAGTGGTTTCAGTAAACGTTTTACGAATTTTGCGTTAAACTTATGAAACCGTTCGTAAACTTAAAGTTACGTTAAACTTATGTTGTGAAATTTTTAGGTCCGAAAAACAATGCTGACCAAAATTGAATGTGATGACGACATTGATCAGGTGTCATTTTGGATCGATTTTAATCAACTACAACCTCTATATTTTAATGTTGCTCCTGAAGACAATTAGCGTATTTGGAGGCCAAATACTGTTTGATCTTTTAGAAGTAAATTTAGTTATATAGTGAACTTGAGGAGTTATTTAGTCAAGAAATGCAAAAGTATGTAAAAAATCATAAATTAAATTCTAAGAATTTAAACTCAATTTACGCTTGGTTTTGAGAAAATACGTCATTGTGCAAAAATATTGTTTATTCCCTCAGGAAGCATTTAATTATGGGACGTTATTCCGTTTTCCGTTACGAATCCCATTTAAATATATTCATAGCCGTTTTTAAGAGTTTCGCATTGTATTTTATGTATTTTATCTGTATGACATAAAATATATTATATGCCAAAAATGCGTTTCCAGGTTAATGCTTGAAACAACTGACAATGTAAAAATATTTTGCTTTTTCATCTTGACATTCGAAGAAGGGATAGCTTTTGAATTTACCTTACGCAGTGTAATGACAAACAGACAAATCAGTGCAGTAAATACGATTTGTATTAATTGCCTACTTGCGTATCATTTGCAAAATGAAAAGTGTTTTATGAGAACAAAAAAAATTCTACCAAAGTCCCCGTATCTGCAGAAAAGTGTAGGTTTATTTGTTCTGTTCTTAAATTCAAAGCCAATGCTTCCATGCATGTGTATTGCGAATTAATCAACATGACAGAGGTGGCCGGGAGCAATCTATTACGGTGCTCTGGCTCATAGTCATGTTGAGGGAAAGCTTTCTATAACAAGCCGATCGTCGCGCGTCCAACGTCTACCCACCTTAATCAGTCCCTGTTTCCAATATTAATCATGAAAGCCGATAAAACCGTCCCCCTTTGCCTATTTCCCTAACCCCTCAAACCAAACCTTAATCCTCTCTCAAAAAGGCTTCGAAAGCTACGCAAAATATTTATTAACTTGTTTTCTTATAAGTAACAAACTAATCATAAATAACCCAATTGTCCAATTTAATTATAACAAATTTTTAATTTTAGTAAATTTTTGTGATGACTCGGAAGCGCTTTGTTTTTTATGCAGGCGGTGGTAATTCACTGACCTGATAGATAAATCCGATTCTTCAGCTTTAATTAATAATAATAAAAGGATTTTTTACTTGATATTTCTTGGAAAATGCAATACAAATGTTTACTATTTCATTGAGGAAATACTTTATCAAACACTAACAACCACTTTGAATTTGGTATTAAACTTTCTTGTCTTTACTCCCAATACCTACTAGAAAACCAAATTCTTTCTAGTTTTCTAATATGCTAGTTTGTTATATATATTTGGAAATAACTTCATCGTTCCTGCCAACTCAACTGCTTTCTGAAATTCTAAATAAGCTTTGCATTGCCTTATACGATTTCTGTGGGTACTTTTCATCAACAATGAACTACCTTTGAGACCAACGATGAGATTAAGTATTTTGCGTGCATTCAGTACATTGTAAGTTTTCAGTATGATGGGTAGAGCATACCTGCAGAGCGCAGTGTGGACCATTATGCAAATATGAAAACTACGAATGGTTTACAATGGAATTTTACTGAAACAACCCTTTTTTGCGGAACTCAAAACAGTCCCCATAACTATGTTTTGTAACTCCTAAACATTGGGCATTAATATAGAAATTGTACAAATTTAAAAAATAAATGTACAGTAAAGAGCTCACATGTTCTCAGAATACCTTACACAGAACTTCAATGTGCAATTAATTTAAGACAATACGCAATAGAAATTTCAAAATTGACATCTTGCCAAATTACGATTTAATTTGTTCCATACACTGCAACTTCCTATAACAAGTGAATGTTTGTCATTTTCATTATTTGCTACACCTTAAATAAGTTACTTTATGAAATTTATTATTATTCTTACTATTATTATTATTGTATTATACTAAAAGTCTTTTTAAGTTCCAAATTATACATTTGCAATCAAACCTAAGTATATTATACATTCTAACCTACCACAAAACCAACTCGCATTATTCCAACGCCAACAATTACGAAAAACTGTTATTAAAAGACTGATACTTCACCATATCACTCTTTCAATTGCGTTCATTATAAGTCTAGATATATGCATTTTTAAGCGTTGCGGATTTTTATGTTTTAACGGTTTTGTTCCAAATTGACAACGACCATTAATTTGTTCAGCCATTTATATCCTTGCAGTGCCGCTTATGATTAGATTATTGGCATTAGCAGTTTTGATTAAAATGTTACTTCTGACTCCCCAAAAACGAAATGGGGATGATGAGCCAGTGACACCGACATCCTTCCTTCGCAGACGAAGGCATGACTACTTTCACCCTGATCGTCGCGGCGGTCAGCTTTCACCGTTAACTTTGATTCACACACAGTCTCAATCTTCAAATTTTCCAAACCAACTATAAATTACTTAGTAGGTAAGGATAAAGCGGAGATCATGGATGCCATAATGTTGGAAACTTAACAATGTTTATTCAAGCTTTCGGTTATTTACTATAACCATCATCAGGAAAAACTGAATTAAAAACATAAATTACTTGGACAATCTTTATTTTCCAAAATTAACCACTGAATCAGTGCTTAGCAAGTTCAACTTAGAGCATAAGGCTACAGACCAAAATAATAAAAAGGGCTAAGTCCGGCACGGAGTTTTAATTCAAGAAGGCGTAATTTATAAATTGGTTATAGTTGGGATCGCACAATCTGTGAACTGTCGGAATCTGTGGGCCAGGGACATTCCAGCAATTGTAAGTGCAGCAATTTGGCGATTAAGTGTAACTAAAACGTTCATAAAAACGACAGAAACCCTTTAAAACATTTTCATTGTTATTCTTGCTAATCTGCCACTAAATCAGTCATTAGAGATCGGCTGTTTTACAAAGTTTTATATTTTATTGGCTGTCTGGCAACATTCGGCTTTTCGATGTGGAGCCCTTTCTCGTTGATATGTAAAAGTTGCATGCCACCTTTCAGAAAATGGTGTCCAACGGGAACATAATAAAACATAGATTGTGAATAGTATAAATACTATACAGTGACAAATTTAAACTGGAGTGCACGAAGGGAGTTACTGCTCATTGAAAATTTTCTAAAACAAATCCAAATTTTAGATTCTCTTATCAGGTTTCTAAAAGAATTCCTAGATGTAATAGTCACCTAAAAAGTTCCCTAAATATTTTAAAAACTTTCCGAGGTGCTCATCAAATTTGTACTGGCCCATTTAATTACCCGTGGGAATTTGGAGGAGGTTTATCCTGTGGCACAGCAGGTGACTGAACAAATCCTTTAAATACCGTTGGTTAGGTGTAAATTGAACTTGTTCTCAATTTACCCCTAACCAACGGTTTCAACAAAATTGCGTTTTAGTTTTCGTTTAAATTGGATGTTTATGCAGAAGCTGGAGTTTTCAAAATTGCATTGGATGCAGATAGCACGGAACATGCAACTTGCATCATGGGTCAACTTCAGAATTTTTTGTAGGCGAAGGGAATATCGGGTATGCATTTCTAGATTAAGGATACTATCTTTGAAGGTACTCTGCTTAGTAATTTAAAAGCCAAACTAAAAGCATTCTGCTAACTGTTCCGTTATCTGTAGAAATATGACAAATCTGATGTTTAGTATTGAAGCACTTGTACAGTTACCTTGCTTGTCTAAATTACCTCATTAACTTAAATTCTAGTTTCAATATATTTACAGCACATGGCTGATGTAGTAAAACCTTGGTGATTGGACGCAATAGCTTTTAACAGGCTTGCTATGCAGTTGCTCTTTACTCTTTAGTTATATTTTTACCACGGTCGAGATTAAATGCATATTTAAAAAACAAGTTCTGATTTATACAATCAAACATTTTAAAAGATTGTAAGCTGCTTTCCAAGCATTTAAAGCAAGGACACATAAAATGAGCATTTTTCAGACTACGAATGTCTTATAAATTAGAAAGGATAAGAACGTACGGAACGAATAAACACAAATAAATTTATTACGCAGTTTTTGTCCTGAATAATAAGTTTCCTTGCGAACGTTTATCATTAAATTATCTAAATCAACTTGATTGTTTTCACTAATATAAGTACACGGGTTAGTTTGACAAAGTATGTCTTATTAAATACGCACTCGAACCCTAATTCTGGAAACTGGAACACCGAAACGTAAATAAAAACGAGCGATTTATTTTTTTGTGTGCTGTGCATTTTCATTTTAATCAGGTTCCGTTCCTGTAGTGTATAACTACTATTATTCATTACTGTTTCATTTTAAAATTTATTATAGATATTTTCAAGTTTTTATTCACATAAGCAGCACAGTTGCCGTATTTTCTACCACAGCCATCATGTGCTCTAGTCCAGTTGCCTTTTGAATTGGGTAAAATCCACCCATCCAAGTTCTAATTCTTCTACAACCTTTCAGCTGAAGCTTGTTTTCTTTCTTTATAAACCTACATTTCCAAAATTCAACAAATTTATCAACTTCTGCTGTAATCACATAGCAGAACCCATAACAAATTAAAGTATTAAATGCCAGAGTGATGTCAACTATGCCAAACATTGCAATTAGAATAATTGGAAATGCATCGTGCAACCTTATGCAAATATACGTTGCCACCAGATTTAAGAAAAACACACCCAGAAACATAACCGGAGTACTGACAACTGTAAAGGCTTCAAAGGATCGAAATATTAGCAAAGTTTTGCAATAGAGTTTCAAGGCACTTGTAAAATTGCCGATGTAACCTGGTTTTAAAATGTGCTTACTTTCAAACAATACCATTAGAGCAACCTCTACCACAACGAAGCAATAAATGACAGCCATATTTCCATGCACTAGCCAATAAGCAGAACAAAGTAGTTTTTGAACCAGTTTGTGTTCAGTGACATAGCTTGGTAGAATCCTAACCAAAAGGATGCTTGTGGGAGTGTCAGGTATTACAAATGGTAGTAAAGCCAGAGCATATGGGAAAATAGTAGCAACACCACCTATTGAATAAGTAACAAGTGCCTCCACATTTAGTTTCTTGCTTTGTAGTTCTGAAAACAAGACAAAAGATTTGGTGAAATAAACTGACAAAGCAATATTTTGATTAAACATACCAGCTGATGATTTTTGACGAAGCAGTTGATTCATAAACCAAACGGCCTCATTTGTTTTGTGATGTAAAGTCCAAGTTGCTCCTAGTGTCATTGAGGCTAATGTTAGAAACATTACGTTGATTAGGAAAGCTTTAAACGACAGTACCACTGATACTTTGTGGTAAGCAAAAAGGAATTTTATGATTTGCTCAAAACTGGTAGATAAAATTAAACTCATTTGGAAAGAAATCCACTGCAGCGCATAAGTTCTGCGAGAATTTAACTTAAAGCTGCTTGATCCTTCATCGTATACAAATGTAAGCTGAAGTCGTTTTTGTAAAAACTTGAATAATTGTAGGAATGCAAACCACATTTTGATAACACAACAGTTTTAACTTATTGAAAACGCTACGAAAAAGAGGTCTTCAGCTTATGTATGCTTTCTTGTTTTCCAAATGTACGGATCTATCGAAGTTTCATGAACAATATAGCTTATAGTTAGCTAGTGAAAATGCCAATCCGCTTGATGTAATCGGCTTCCTGTTTGTTTGTGATCTCCGTTGGCATAATGCATTTCGTCAATATTAACAAAGCTGTCGGAATGTCAAACGTTAAGCCCGTGCAACCTTGAGTTTAATAATTTTATCAGTATTTAAAAACGTAATTTCTATACCATCAATACCATGTCTTGTTCTAGTATTTGATTTGCCGTGTTGACCAAACTGTAACAGCAGCTTGGTTGTTTTGGGATATTTTTCAAAATATCCTACAGTTAACAGACTGTGGATTTTGTTTGTGCATCCTGCAGTGCAACCTTGTTAAATATGTCGGACATTTGAGTTCCTCACGATCAGTAAACAAGAGAACTACTAATATGTCAGCCATTTTAAACACATCCGTGTGTACAACACAAGGCTGTATTTATATAAACATGGCATAAAGTATTTAAGTCTTTATAGTCTTTAGTCTTCATTTTTACATTCGTAAAACGCTTAATGTTTACAGAAGTTTATCTGAAATTTACAAACGCTTCTCGACTTTGGTAACGGTAAATCTTGTTTCTGCGTAGAACTCTAGTTGAAAACCGATGAAAGCAAGCAAAACTTGTTAATTGCCAGACGCAATTATTTTCCAACTAACTTGTATTTTGTGCGTGAGTGAGACCATGAAAGTATCTCCATGTGCCAATATTTTCAAATCCCCATATCCCCATGCCATGCTGGTATCAAGGCCTTACCAACCTTGTCTTGAAAATAAAGCTGTAGGAGTTCCGAGTTTGTTATTTTGCAATGGAAAATTTCCTGAAATTTCATTTGTAATTCCAATGTTAAGATCAAAGTAAACTGTTTAATTGCAACATGCATATGCGACGTGACTGGTTACAAAAAATAAACACAATAATTAAAAAGAACAGAAGCTAAATTTCTGGCATGCTGTTACGTAATTACGTACTTTGGTGCACCGTCGTGCTTTAGGTTCATTGGGTAGAAGGTTGTCATTAATTGGTTGCAATTAGCCAAGTTGTCATAACAATGTTATGTTTACCAGTTTATCCGCATTGTTGAACGGCAGGTTCCTGTTAAGTATGCACTAGCAAAGGTATTTGATATAAACCGAACATTCTATGATCAAATTGGTTGGTTTGAAAAGAAATTGCCAACTATCACGAGTAAAAATAAAACAAGCAAACGGCGTTTAACTATTTCTAAGGAATATTCGGTGCATAATGTTTGCTCATCATAATTGTTTGATAAAATTGTGCACATATTTTGTTAGCTTGTTTGTTATTACACACCACCAGCAGCACGTAATCCAAAACTTGTAATCCAAAATGTGTCATTCACGCTTTGATTGGGTATTTAAATAGCTTAAATGGTTCCCATTTTTGTAAAAATCGCATTTAAAACTTGCCATGGCAATAAGTTCGGACAAATTATGGAAACTATTGACTAACAATTAGTGTAATAGCAGCGGAGTATATTTCATATCTTTGTTCTTCTAACACGAAAAAATAATTTTAAGCTCAGCAGATGTTAATACAAACTTTGTTCAAAGCATCAATACACACAATGAGTCATATTACATACAAACTTATTTAATAATCTACATTAAAATGCTTTATTGAAATTTGCTCTAATTCATACTTTGGTCCCTACTAATTTTAGTCGATGACATGTTTCCCACACCGTTTGCTGTTATGAAAAAGTAGGCTTTCTTTTATTAACAAATGAGAAAGAAACACAAAAATTTATTTTTATGCGATACGTTTTATCAAAACGGTTATGCCTGAATGCCATTGTTACTATTTGCGTAACGTTGTCATATTATGGACAGCTTAATGACTTGCAAAATGTATTACATCAGAAGCACAGTTGTAGCATAGTTCACCACTCTCATCATGTGCCTTAGCCCACTATCCTTGTGAATTTCATAAAATCCACCCATTTAAATTTGAATCATTTTGCACGTACGATATTCTAGCTTACAAAGCTTCCTAATCATTTTTGGCTTCCAGAATTGACGAAACGCATCCATTTCATTTTTGGAAATTCATCGTACATTTTATTGCAAACAAATGTACCAACAACATTTAACATGAACGTGCCAAAATAAAATGTGGGAAAACGACATTCTGAAAAAGCTAGAATGATTGAAAAATAAGTACAGCTTTTCGATGCACTTTTAGTGCAAATGCAAACGTAAAAGCAAAGTTACCCATACATCCTGGCCTTACCATCTGTCTACTTTCATACATAACCAAAAAAGAACTGCAAAATATTGATTTGTATAACACTTTGATTTCGAAAAACGCACTAATACGTGTTGCGGGAACATCCTCAAACTCGAAAAAACGTAATATTACGTTTTTCAAATCGGAGAGTTGCTGTGGTAAAACGTAATATAACGTAGATTCGAACAGTTTTTAAAAATGGAAAAACGTATTATTGTGCTGCCTGAGCTCTTCTCGCCGTGTGGAAATACGTACTAAACACCTGTTCTTTGCCATTACGTTCCCGTGGAAAAACGTATTTTTACGTTCGTTTCCCTTGTACTACAAACAATTTCCACGTAAAAGGCTGAAACATATTTTTGAAATTCCCATTCCAGTTGATAATTGTTCTATAAAAATTCCCAACTTGACCGCTTGGCTTCCACATTTTAATAGCCATATGGGCTTTCGGAACAAAATAATTGTAACGCCACTTTAACTACAAGAAAGTAGTATTTAATTGCCATTCAAAAGGGATAAAGGCATTGTTATTATTGCAAAATTGGCTACTTTTTGGGTGTTGGAACGGTGGTGTAACATTTTGCCTCGGCACCTGCGGAGGGAATCAGTTTTTAAAATTTGGGAGACATGTGCTGAGCACATCCAGCAGCAGCAGCAGAATTAACACCCCAAAAATATCATCATCATCCTCGTCCGCCGGAGCTGCAGAGCTCCACCACCACCACATCCACCACTACTACTACTCTCCTTTCTACCTTGCCAAGAGCAAGTTTGTCTATTTGTCGTTGTGCCATTTTGGCTACTAAATTTGTAAAATAATAAATTATTCTTAAATAAAGTTGACGAATAACTGCTAAAAAACTGCCTACAAGTTACTGAATTATTTTCTGCCCTGACTGGTCCTGAGATCCGAACCTTTCTGAAAAAAAGTGTGATGCGACTGATTTTTGGTGCATAAAAGGTTTAGGTACGCCCATACTCATCAAAATTAATTGTTGAGCGCCCGAAAACGCCCAATTATCAACAGTTATGCCCGAAGGGCAATGAATGCCATCTGGAGGTAACTGAGGAAGCAGGCACTTGATAAGAGAGGCGGAGCAGGATGAGAGGCAAAACAATATAAAAGAAGGTATTATCGTTCTGTACAAGTATATGGAAAATTGTGTGGGGAGTTTCTTGTCTTTTGCGTTGCAGCTTCAGTTCAGAAGAATGAGAAAGGGAACTAGTACGAGTTTGACTTTGGTGAGAGGATGACGAGCTACGGAAGAGCTCCAGTGGACTGATAAAATTACCCATATTTTCTTTGTAGTGAATATTTGTTTTGTCGAATAAAAAATCGTGTCAAGTTAGTCAATATTATTAAAACTGTTTAATTGAGATTAGAGGTCAAATAGTAACGAAGCTCTGCGTGTATAAACGTTTACTGTAAAGGAATAAATAGAGCAGAACTGTTTAATGCAGACTATAATGATCTGCCAAAAATAAATTCCATTGTGTTGTGTGTGGCATCCTTTCGCATTTAAAGAGAGAACAATCGGGCGCAATTTGCATTGCATCAGTTATTTGCAAAAGGTGATTTCGACGGCGTCATCGCCTCGGTGCCATCACCACAGCCGGAGGGATACTGGGGACTGTGTCAAACCAATTTGGCCTGTAAAGCAACCTGCTACTTCTGAGCATTGTAAGTTATTCTGATCAGTTATGCATATTATCCATTGCTAAACAGTTCTGTGGTTCGAGTGTGGGGTACGAACAAGGGCGTACGCAGTAGGGTGCACCAGGTGCACGTGCACCTACCAAAATATTTGGCTCCCATAATAAAATGGGATTCACAATTATTAAAAACTTATTGATTGCATTTGTTGTGTTTCTAGTGCAACAACTTGACGTCACTTTTTGCAGTCACATGCCTATCTTATCTACAGTCATGTTCTAAATCTACTTGAATTCTATTGCACATGCGATGCTCTTATATTATATGCGTTTTGGGAATTTTGAATGGCGCTTTCATTGCTGGTCATATAGTTGAACGTTAATATTGCCAAACTAACTTCAGCTTGACATATTTCAAGTTTGTCAATAATTAATTAGATATGAGTGGGATTAAAGAAAAAACTGCAGCAGGGAAGCGCCAGAGTTTTCTTCACCTCGGCTTGAAAAAAACAAAAATTGACGGTAAAGGTAGAAACTGAGGAAGCTGTTGCTTCGGAAGTTAAATCCAATTCAGATAGTAATTCCGAGTCAGGATCAAATTTTCGGATTTCTAACATGATTAGCAAGCACACACCGACAACAGATGAACATATGGATTGAAGTAGTAACAGTAGCAAGTAGTATTTAAAACATGTATGAACAGATGACGAGAGGTAGTGTCTGGAGTCTTTCAAGAATGAAAGGAAAAAAGTCTTTCATTCCTTTCATTCATTGAAAGGAATGGAAAGGAATGACATTTTTGGACAACCAATGATGAAAGGAAAGGAATGAAATGGAAGCCTGAAAGGAATTGAATTGAAAGGAAGTGAAAAACTTTTTTGAATCCTTTCCTTTCAAATGTAAAATTATGCAAACTATTTAAATTGGTCGAAAACCTAACTGCAATAATTTTAAATGGATAAATACATCCAACAAATCAGTAAGTATCTCATATAAGTACAAATACTTAACAAAAACTAACGAAATTTGTCAATGGTTATGCTTGGTGTGATATTATTGTATTTGAAATTAAAAACAATTAAATTGTAGCGTAGAATTTTTAGTTCAACTATTTTTATAATTATTTACTAAGTATTGACAATACTTTTAATGTTTTAAGCCAATTTTTATCGTAAATGGAAAATTTTGCATACTGAAACACAATTGTCATTCCTTTCCTTTCATTCGCCTGAAAGGAATTACATTTATAAAAAACTCGGAAAAACTTTGAAAGACATCATTCCTTTCAAAAGACTTTGAATGAAAGGAATGATAAATAATGAAAGACGTTGAAAGAATCCGGACCCTATATGAGTCATATAGCGTTCTGCAATAAGCAGACATGTGCATCGTTAACCACTGCATTATGAGAGCCAGCACTCCAGCATATCTAATAGATGGAACAATAAATCTATGCAGTTATGATACGCAAAAACCAATGCCACAAATTTGCTTACGTCACTATTCACATGCATTGCTGATACTAAAACAAGGTTTCAATTAACAGGAACAACAATCTAGTTCATTATTACTCCAGGATTACAATTTTTAACTAATTCTCGGTGTCAAAATAATACAAGTTATTTTCATTTCATCTTCGAAGATTTGGGGGTTTTTTATGCAAATATATATTTGTCACATCATTTTAATATACCTCGCTCGTCCGTTTTTAGCATCATCTCAGATTTTTATGAAGTCTGATAAGGCTGATTCCATTGTTTTTTCTCATGATTCCGCGGTAACTGAGTAGTGTCTGAACTTATAGGCGTGTGGGGTGAATAATTTTTACTGCTACATATTGAACTAACTGAACATGGAATGAATTGCTTATTGTATTCGTGCTCTCTTTTCACATGTATATGGATTTTGTGTCTTGCCATAGACATAGTTTATTAGATAGTCTGACAAGTAATTTGGATGAGTAAGGGTCTTGCTTTGGATGTCGCTGATATAGTTATCTGCTTCAGGTTTGGTCTTGATTATTTGCTGGTTAACTCCATTGGCGTATAAGCTACACAGTATTAGCCAACATCCAAAACCTTAATCTTAATTTTCATTAAATTGAAGTGAAACAATTACAGCATGCACAAACCGTGAGAGGAAAGCGGAATCCAGAAGAATAGCGATTTCATTTATTATAAAAGTTATAAATTTTCTGATTAGACAGAATATCGTATTTTGGTAGAATATTACCAAAACAAGGTGATGAGTTTTGATTATGGAGGAAACTAGACTATTATGAAGGCTAAGTGTTTTTAGTGATGGCTGATGAAAAAAACGGATATTTCCAGCAAACGGCAGTTGACCATTTGAGTTCATTAATTGAAAACTAATCAGAACAACAAGATGAAGTGGTGAAGATGTTAATATTCAAAGCACATCAATTGGCTGTATGTTGATTATATCTGTCATATTTGTTAATATTTTGTAACTGTATCATCTTCGGTTCAATTAACGTGTTAGTGAATTGTGTATGATAGAGCCTTTTATTCCAAAATCTGAAACTTGTTTCTTGACCCCCTCAGAATTGTCTCAAAATTGCTAGGCAAGTTGGACACTAATAGCACATTAAAAATAATAAGTATTAGCGCGCTAGGAATTGTCACTGACGAAAAATTGCAAAAAATATGCCAATTTTAGGGGCTTTTGGCAGTACGCCTGTAACTTTTTTGTTTCTTACTTCTAATCAATCAAATTTTGGGAGTTGCTACATAACTAAATGAACTATCTTTTTGCAAAAAACCACATTTTTATGTACACTTTTAGAAGAATGGCATGATATTTTTCACAAAAATTACGGTTTTTTAGAAAATTAATCCTATTTTTGAGCATATATAAAATAATATTTTCCGGAAATATTTGTTGGCCACAAACACACCTACAGCAGCTACTTTGCTAAAAACACAATGAAAAAATATTCAGTTTTCAGTGGTTATCCAGAAATCTTCGAATCATCAGATCAAGTTTTGCTTACTTTTAAAGTTACTGCCAAGTAATTTGCAGTTTTGTGAAAACACTCGTTTGGACATTATTTGTAATTTCCCCTAAAGTCCTAAAGTGACATATCTGGATCGTTAATTGAATTGACTGCGGAATTTCAAGTTTGGAAGCAAAAATGTTGCACTATCTATTTATGTAGCAACACCAGAACGCGCATTTTCCTTTTAGAGACGAAAAATGATTTACTTAAGAAGCACAATTGGGGAAGAACGGAAAACGGTTTATTATACATCAACTTCGACAAGCAATTGGATATTGACAAAACGTTGAAGGAACTTATGACAAAAACACGCACCTTAAATTGTAAAGTGATAGATTAAAAATTGGGTCAAACCAAGCTGAAGTATTTGTAGACTTAGAGGTACTAATGTGAATAAATCCTATAGCATTGTTTTAAACCGCAATTTTTAGTCATAGTACTTACAATTGCTAGACTTAGACTGTGCACCTACCAAATTGTGATTCTAGGTACGCCAGTGGGTACGAAGTTGACATAGGAGCATATTGTAGATGGTAACACCCCATTTTGACCTGAGAGCATGCTAGTCGTCCATGCACCAACCGATATTTGTTTTCCATCAATGAGGTTGGTATTGCAATTCATAAAATCATATTTGCCGGAGTTTTCTTTAAAACGAAAGGAAGCGCAGTAACTGCAATGGGCATGGTTATCATTGAATCTACCACTGTGTACATTACCAATGTTTCCTGGTTCAGTTATTTGTCGACCAACTCTAAAAATTAATAAGGCAATATTTCGGGCTTATGTATTATTGACCATTTTAATATGACCATAACTTACCAGCACGTGTTTTTGACTTCATCATTTGATTAACAAACCCAGTTGTCTGATCACAATGATAGCATTAGTGGACTCTCAAAGCAGAATCTACAATGCTGGTTATTTATTAAAAGTCGCCTAAGATCATGAAAATTTTTATTCCGAAGGAAGGAATGAGCTGCATCTATTGTGGAATAAATCCTTGTAAAGCAGCAACAGAATTGTAACGACGCACAATGGAATCACGATTCGTTGTTGCTGCTATTTATTCATTTGGAAGCATTTTTTGGGAAGGTATCAAATTGCAAGCTTTGAGCTTGCAGAATATACAAATCAACCCTGGTCTTTCCGATGGTGACTGTTAAAAAATTCAACAAAAATCCCCATTGGGGGAAATTAGTCGAAAACCCCCAAAAAGTAGCAATTTTTGGCAAAAGGTTTATCTTGTGGCTTTATATGCACGAGTAGAACAAAACTGTTGTCATATTCGGATTCAGCATGCTTTTTTACCCCTACATCCTGATTGATTGATTGATTGTGTTGTTCTACTCGTGCACATTTCGGCAGACGCCGCGGAACGGTATTTGCCGAGGGGGTGTACTGAAAAATTTGCATAAGTTGTGATGTGAAGAATTACTTAATTGAAATTATAAAATATGGCAATGTAACTTTACTCCATAAGCTGTTCTACACGGGGTAACTCTTGCAGTTTCAACTCTTGTTTCTTTGCAAAACAGAGCGTCGAGCAAAAGTCTAAATTTTAAAACTTTGATTTGATAATTAAATAAAGCATTTGAATACAAATTTAGTTACACAAAATTTAATTGGTGTAATAAATAAAGCAAACCTCATTGTTTACAAGCTTCAAAGGTAGAACATTCTTTTTATTAAAAATTACATACTGTAAAAATTGTGTCTTACACGAATGGTTTTAATTTTAAATACAGAAATCAATATAAAGTCTGTTAGTATGGATAATATTTGTCAGAAGACGGTTTCATAAGAGTACATGTCTATTTTAGTAACCATGCATGCATTCTAACGCATTTTTGAAACCAGAAAATACCAGACAAATATTTTAATGATGATTGAATTTTTAACTTAATTTGAGTTAATTAAGTTTAGTTAGGAAATAATATGCTTTGATTATTTGAAATATAATTTAAGGTTGCTTGTAACAATCACTAGTGTTATGGAAAGGTAATAATTTCATTCAAGCTGAAAATAGTTGTCACGTGCGAAAAACTACCGGAAAATCACTGCGAAAAGCTTAGTGAAATGTCAACTTTACAAACTACTTCAACAAACTTACAACTCAAACAGATATGCCGGTATGGTTAATATGTTACCAGCCTTACTTAACTCCTCCTACTTTTGGTTAAATCAACTTTACCCTGGGCAAAGTCAATCGATCCCAGCGTTTAGCTAACGCACGTGTTAAAGCATTAGTGAATTGGTCTTACGGATTGGTCAATACGGTTACTAATTTATTTGACGTGGAATCATAATGACCACTGACAGAATTTTGCATAAGATTCCTTTATCTGGATTTTTTGAGTTTGATGGATCATGTGAACTTATAACCGCAATATTCATTTATATTATTCTTCGTCTTGAGATATTTGTTTGAAGATCTGCCATTACATAAAATGTTGGTCTGAAATTCTGCAGCATACAGCCATTGTAAAATCAATAAGCAATTTTTGTGTTATAAATCTATGAAATTAAGTCAGCTCAAGTATGAACATCTTAACAAAGCGGCGTTTGAACAATACAAGTGTGTAAGGCTTGTGAGGAAATCGCTACTTCTAAAACTTCCGGTTGAAAACACTTAACTTGCTGAGTAAGAAATGCTCTTAAATAAATCCACTTTAGTGAAAAAAATAAATTTCTAAATAATTTTACGATGTTAAAGGACATGGTTTGAACCAACTCTGAGTTTATTGTTGACGTTTTGGTTTCAAACTGTATGCTTATACCGAAACAACTAAATGCAGCAAACAAAATGAAAACAATAAATTTGAAATCTTGTTATTAATACAAATATTGCATGCACATGACCGTTGTACAATGGGCATATAAAATAATGCAAAGAACGTTGCAAGAAAACGATTTAGAGGAAACTTTTACATTGTATTGATGGTACTGAGTTGATTGAGACATATATTTTAGAATTTTTCGTAAACACATATTGCCATAAATTGCAACCACGCCCCTAAAAATGCAAAACGCAGTCTATCGAAATGATACAAATTTGTTGTATGACTTATGAACATTTATTGAATAGTTGGCAACCACAATTCAAACAAGTTAAAACTGTTAATATATTAAATTATTATTTGCCGCAGCACAGCATGAATCTCTAGAGCATGCATATATTAACAGGTAAGTAGGGGAACTGTACCAGTACCACTAGAAACGTACCACAATGGTAATCAACAATGTATTTAAAAACTGAAGTTTGGGTCATACTGATATGGTATTATAAGTTATGTTTTACCTAATACTCATAATACATGACTTTTGTGGTTCGTAAGAAGAACTGAAAGTTTTTGAATTTCGCAGAGAACTACAATCAATGTATTTTAGTTAAGTTACATTTCACTGCATATTGGAGACTTTTGAATGACAATGCAATGGATGTGATACACGAATGAAAGCTAAGACACATTTTATGCATCATACAGGGAAACTGGAATTTTAGTACACTTTTTCTGCGTCTGATCTACCACATGAAAAACATTTGTGTGGCTAAAATCGAGGGGGTGAAAATGATACGATTTCACCGCCCATATTTTCGAGGAGGTGATTTGTCACCGGCCTCCCCTCCTCCTCCGCGGCCCTTGTCCATAGGCGTAAACAAGATGATGAAGTAGACTGTAGTGGAAGTAAATTTTACAAAGCTGTACATGTAATAAGAAGGCGGTTTTCTTGGTCAGGAGGGGATAAAATACCGGATAGAGGTCATTTTTCTATAGAAACGTACTTAAGAATTCAAGGAGATCGGAATGTGGGTTATCTCGATGTTTTAGCAGATTATTTAAAGTTTTCAACAAGTAAGCGGTCTTCTTTGTCAGAGGAACATGACATTTTGCTTGAGGCTGTACACTCTACTTCAGGCCAAAGCCATGAAAGCGAAAAACAAACAGGATATGGTGACGCTAAAACTAATCAACCAGGGCTTCCAATAAGCAGACGGTTTTCGGTGTCCGATGGTGACAACAATAGCTCAACAGCTGAAACAATCCATTTTTCTGCAGAAACATACCAAAGTAATTTAACTTTTTACAAGCCAAATTCTGAAATTGAGTCCAATAATCAACATAAAATTATTAGGTTTTTAATTAAAAATGGAGCAGACATAGGAACTGCAAATAACGATGGTAGAACACCTTTACACTTTGCACTAGAAATGTGTTTGGATGGGTTAGATAACGAGGAAAAAGAACTATTAGAATCCTCTCAAGATCGTTTGTTTGACAAAAATAGTTTAACATTAGCTCTCAAAGGGCTTCTACTTAATGCTAAGTTAGGATCCTTTTGGCACCCTTCCCTGATTTTTAGCTTTGCAGACAAAATTAAAGATTACGGGGGTGACATATATACCAGAGATGACCTTGAACGCGGCTCACTTTTGCACTGTGCTGCAAGAAAGCACTCATTTTACGGAGTAAAGTACTTATTAGAAATTGCCCGGTTTAGTGCCGGTAATCTTGATTATGACGGCAACTTGCCAATGGATTTTATGAAGTGTGAACCAGACTGCAAAGAATTTAATTGTCTGAGAATTCGACAGTATCTACGAAAATATTATTTAGAACCAGTAAAGGTAGTAACACAAGTATGGCTAGCAAATAAGTAATATAAAGATTTTAATGATAATTTTAGTAAGTACATAGCATGTATATACATACAATGTTGTCTACGTTTGAAAGCAAGGGGTCTCTAAGAATGAGCGAGAAACCGTACATTATGTATAAGTTATATTAACGTATTAGTAATTTATTTATTGTTTGTAAGTTATAAATTATTAGTTGGACAGTAGACAATCGGAATTGGAGTTGGACGGAATCACACTTGCTGTTTTCATTTCTAATTAATTTTAGTCCTCTTACCTTTTGAAGATGTACGTTTTCTGTGTTTTTTCATTACTTATTCTTTTATTATTCTGTTGTAAATTGCATATAAGAACTTTTGAATATAGATATCACCAATTGGATGCATCCCGTTAACCTTTGTATGCCAAAGTCCCCCTGCTTGACAAGAAACTATGTGAAGGCGTGAAACCATTCAAAACGTAAACAAGAAAACACCGTGTTTATTTGAATAAAACCAAATTCTTGTATTGAATCGAGTTATTCAGAAATACTTAATTTTATAGCTGCTCTACCATTATTAAAAACTACTTTCATCATATCCAGAGCGCAGCTCCAAATGCTACATCCATTTTACAAAATTCAATTCACCAAACGAGATAAAACTGGCTTCCCAATTCATTCCACTTGCCTTTAATGTAAAATGTCAAGTAATAGTCGCTTTCTCCCTCCACCACTCATGTATTTCATTAAGTTCGAAAATGAAACTAATTCAGTGATTGGATTGATATTTAGAAACTTAGCTTGAGGAGCAATAGTCCGGGAGTGTGTTTTGGAGGAAGCTGAGGGAAAAAGGAGAAGGAGGCAAGGATTTGCAGGGATTACTTAGGAGTGTCACTCCGAGGAGAAGTGCACGGAGAATGGAGGAAACGAGGCACTTGCAAAATGCTGCTGGATGAGAGTGGCAGTCGGAGGACTCCGACAAGGGCTAAGGTACAGCGTCGGAATCAGGAGGCCACAGGTGTGTTGAGTGGAAGGAATTGGTGGGAAATTCCCACTGGGAATTAGTGGGAGCACGAGTGCAATTCTATTAGAAAGAGGGATTGGTGAGGTGCAAGGATTGCCTGTGGTGGTATGTCCACCGTGGGAATGTGCGCTCCGGTTGTGGTGGTTCCTCCGCAGATGGTGGGCTACTCTAGTACTTTACCCAGAACTAGCAGTCCTAGTCCTTATTTGAGTAAAAAATCCGTATTAGAAGGGTGTTTAAGTCCTCCACCACCTTCAAAAAGGAAAAAGTTCCAAGCGGCGATCATTTTGAGAGGAGAGGATGAGCCATTGGAGATCACTATCAGTTGAAGTTGAAGTAGGTGGACAGGATGATTTTGTACAGCAGCCTGCTATTGAGAAACCAGCCTAAGACGAGGTGTTTATTTTGGACGTGATTTGGAGGGGGTGTTTTTATGCAAACAAGTACAGGTTTAGTCAAGCAACCAACTGCTTGAGTTTTAACTTATCATTTAGTAAGCCTAAAAATGTTTTGACAGAACGTTTTGCTCTTTAGCTGTTCATGCTGATTTTTATGAAGCAGCTGCGCTCCGAGTTAAATGAGCAATATCCAAAGTGGTATTTTATGCCATACAGGTTTTTCCGGTTGGCCACGAGTAAGAGTGCAGTTTGAGTATGTGTAAGAGACGAGGTTTCCGGAAGAAATGTCCCGGTTTCTGTACAAAGTCTCGTTATAATTAATGTTTAAGAAGGCTCACGGTCGGTGATTGAAATATTCGCAAATACTGACCCTTTCTTGACTCGCCCCAATACAGAGTTTCATGGGACCACTAACAAGGTTTAAGTAGATTTCCAAGCTTAAAATTTCATTCCAATTTTCAATTAAACGTTATGAGAAAATGCTTCGGAGGTTAATGAACCAACCAAAACCAGCAAAAAGTGGACGTCATCTTCAAAAATGAGTTGCTCCTTGCTCCAGCGCCGCTGGAAAAAACTAGGTATCCTGGTATCTAGGATACCGGGAAATTTTGAAGCAAAAGGGGGTAGAGAAGGAAAGGGAAGGGAAGGAAAAGGAAGGGAAGGAAAATAAAGGGAAGGAAAAGAAAGTGAAAGAAAAGAAAGGGAAGGAAAAGTAAGGGAAGGAAAAGTAAGGGGAGGAAAAGAAAGGGAAGGAAAAGAAAGGGAAGGAAAAGAAAGGGAAGGAAAAGAAAGGGAAGGAAAAGAAAGGGAAGGAAAAGAAAGGGAAGGAAAAGAAAGGGAAGGAAAAGAAAGGGAAGGAAAAGAAAGGGAAGGAAAAGAAAGGGAAGGAAAAGAAAGGGAAGGAAAAGAAAGGGAATGAAAAGGAATGGAATGAAGGGGAATCCAGATTGAAGGGATAGAAGTGGAAATGGAAAACTAAAATAAAAAAGAAACATCAAAACAAAAAAGAAATGTTCCAAACTTTTCAATACTTCATGAGATTTCCCGATTTCGTTGCAGATTTTTGACTAATTAAATTACTAGATTTACAAAATAAAATTGACGCTGAAATGCTTTTGGTTTTACCCAAAGATTTCCAGTTGGTACAGCAGTTTTCCTAATTTTGTACGAAATCAGTTTCCTAGTTTTAACAGAATTTTTACTTTTGACAGAATACTCCATTTTAAAAGAATTTTCCTTTCTTAACATAATTTTCCTTTTTTAACATAATTTTCTTATCTAACAGAATTTTCTCTTTTAACAAATCTTTCCATTTATCAGAATTTGTCTTTTTTACAAAGTTTCTTCCAGTTTTGTGTAGAATTTTCCCTATATTTTACAAGGTTTTTCCAGGTTTTAAAAAGATTTTCCTGGTGTTCACAAAAGTTTTTCAGAATTTTGCTAATACTTCCCGTTTTTTACCAGTTTTTCCGGTATTTTACAAAATTTTACCAGTTTCCTAAATACTTTCCCGGATTTTTGCAAACATTTTCCAGGTTTTTACAGAAATTTCAATTTACGAAATGTTTTTTTTGCAAAGTTTCTAATTTCAAGATTCAATAAACAAATTTTAAATAAGTTCTCAAATAAAAGAAATAACTGAATTGAAAATTCCTGAGAAAATTTTTATAAATCGTATTACACTTATTATAAAAACACCAAAGTCAGCTCTACCATCTTTATACTATACTTTATACCTAGCGGGAAATTTTTAAATTTTGTGTTCACCGGGAAATTTTTTTGAGTAACATTGGATATCGGGAAGAAAAAGTTTTTTCCAGCGGCGATTGATGAAGGTGATGGATGGCTGGGAGGATAAGCAGATTCATTATGGATGGTTGGCCGATTGGATTGTGACCAAGAGTGTGGTCGATCAAGGAAAGTGATCCGGGTAGATGGAGGGTGAGATAGAAGGGGAGGTGGAGGTTTGTGGAGGGATATGCTGGGAATTATGGCTATGGCTAGTAATAAGTATGATGAGAATCTCATCATGAGATGTAAGGGAACCAGAGGAAAAATGGGAAGAAGATGGCGAGGAAATGACGACTGATGACGATAACAGTGAAGGAAGCTATGTCGTAAAGAAAAGGAAGTGGGAGAAGACCTTTGAGGTGACTGGGGAAAATGTGATAATGGAGGAGGAAATTCACTGCATTAAATTACCAATCTTCCGGAATAATTCAAAATCGTATTTAGATCAAATAACACTGCAAAATGCTTGAATCTAGCTTATGAATTTCGGTAAACCTGAGAAAAAACAAACAAGCCCACTAACAGAATGGTTTTAAGTGGAATGGAATAAGTTAAATGGAAATAGATATAAATGCCGGCTTGCCAGGTAAAATCGGAAATGATTTTCTTTTTCACCGAAAACTTCCAGTTTTTGTGATGATTCAGCTATGTTTAGTTTTTTTGGATGTGTGGTGCTAATTAATTGTTAAAATAGATTGATTAGTGACGGGTTCCATACAATATTAGAGATATATATTATATAATTATACTACATCTTCAAAAATTGGAAATATGTTGATTAAGCCTTAATGTACATTGCTTGTTAACCTTTCTGGTAATCAAATTAACTACTACCTTTGATTATTTTTTCGCAAATACCAACAGCATACGGATAAAGAAAGAAATTGTAAACTTTTCTGAGTGATTAAGCTGCGGATTTTTTAATAACCTATGGAAAGGTATTATTACCCAATGACTATCACATCTGTCAAAAATACATAATGAGCATCTTTTTTCAGAATCGGCCAAAATTTTCCTCACCTTCTCAGAAACTCTTCAAACTTTCAGGGCTGATTTGTCTCTACAAATAGACAGCAAATTTTAAGTATTAGCTTAAACGACTGCCATAATTCGGAAAAATTGCAAAAAACGTGCTATTTTTAAATGACCTCAGCTTAACCGTCATAACTTGTTTGTGTGCAGGTATCAACTAATGAAACTTCGCGTGTTGATACACAACTAGTTGGGTTATTTGCATACGGAGAATCAAGTTGTTTGCTTAACTACCAACAATTCTGTGAGGCAGTTTATCTCAAATTTTGGTACTTGTCCAACACATATATGACTCTCCAGTCCATACCAAACAGCATTTTTCAAAAACCAAAAGATGACTATAAGGGCACTAATATGTGCTACTAAACGTAACAAACCACATGAAAAAATCTTGAGACGTACAACCGGGGCTACAAAACCGCTGCAAAAGCAAAAATCAGGCAAAAATCGAGGGAGAGTCTTGACTCAAGTTAATTATATTCTATGTCTTCTTTTGTACAATTTGAAATTAATTCGAAGCAAACCATCTATCCTGATAACCCATTTACCATGCAATAGGTTACATGCACCTCCACAAAAAGCCAACCGTTTTAATTGTTGAATTGTGGATTTTTGGTTAATTAAAAATACTTTTCAAAAACAAGCCTTAACTTGCCCTGCTAAGCCCTGAGGATATTGCATCCTGCCAGCTTCTGCTTTGCATATAGGCTTATGCCGACTCCGCATACCTTAAAATCTAAAAAAGCCGTTGTGCTTAGTCTTGCTCTATAGTTGTAGAACTTGAAGCAGTTTGTAATAACTTTTGCGCATCAGTAAACTCGATTGTAGGCAAAATAATTTTGTAGCTAGTGCTACCAGGTTACAACCATATTACAAAACAAGATGGAACAACATGGAAGTAGAAAATCCTTGTATCTACGTGAATGAATATCTCCAATACCAAATTAATCCTAACATGTGGCAGCAAATTAATGCAAATTTGATGCCAAATTTGAATGACATGATTATAAATGTCTTACTGTGTTGTGAAACGCCACTGATTCTAAGCAAGCGAATGATCATGGCTTGCTTTTACGAAAGGTTAAAAATTCATTTAATCTACTAAAGTAGATAAAAGTAAATAAAATTTTATTTTTAACCTGGTCAATTTTTTATGAAGAATTAATGAGTATAGGATAGCAATAGTTTTCCAAACGTTAAATAAAAGCTGTATGAATGGAAATCAAGGGTTTTAAATATTTTATCCGACGTTTCCTAAATTGATTACACATGACTGCAAATTATTATATTCTGCGTTGCAAATGGTTGAAAAATTTTAATCTAAATCTAAGCAAGTGTAAGGCTACATTCCCTCCACCAAAAACCGAATGATGCTAACTTATAAATCGGTGAAACTGCGTGATATAATTTATATCAGTTCAGTGCGAACTAGTTTTCTAATTGGCTTATATATCCCGGATTTAGTTCCATTCCTGAATTCTTTTGGAATTTAATTAGTCACTCGGGTTGGGGAGGGAGGAGGGACTTTTTTTGACATCTTACCTGAAATTTAATTATTGGAATGAATGGGAAAATCGGGTTTGCCTCTTGTGGTGATCTGAATTTTGTAGAATTTTAGAATTAGAATTTAGAATTTTGTTTCTGATTTAGACCATTTAGTACGGACAGAAAAACGTTTTTATTAATTAAATGTTGTTATTCCAGTTTTAATGTTCTAGAACTTTCACGCATATTTTTTGTTACGTATTTGTTCGTTGTTACAAGTATATACAAGAACACAATTGGTCTCTGCTATTCTACTTCAGATTCAGATTACTTAAGTATTGAGTAAGCACAAATGATTCCCAAAATCAAAAAAGCTCTCTGCATGCATTTTAAACAGATGTGATAGTCATTGGGACATACCTTTCCACAGGTTATTCGAAAATCCGCAGCTTAATCACTCAGCAAAGTTTACATTTTATTCCTTTATCCGTATGCTGCTAGTATTTATAAAACATTTATACAAAGGTAGTAATTAAATTGACTAAAAATTGTTAGCACTCCATTTAAATTAAGGTTTAATGAATATATTTCCATTTTTTAATATATACACTAATGTTGCAATAAGCTAATGTCTAGCTAAAGATGGTACTTGGAAAATTAAGAAAAACAAAGTAAAGATTAGAATCATTCAACTTCAGGAGAGAAGCGGGTTCCTCAAGCAAGTTAAATATAGCTTCCTGTACCAAATCTCAGCTACACCAACAACCGTCTAACTACATAAGTGAAGCGCACCAGCAAGGGCAAAAGCAGGATTTCCGGCGCTCAAAAGCAACAAAAAAGTTTCATAAAAAATATCAAAACCCTGTCAATTTTTTTCATTAATCTACTTACTTTTCTGCCACTAAATAGGCCATCATGCTCCCCACCTCACTGTGCGGTCCGCACAGAAAATGTTCAGCTAATGATGTATCATGATGCTAATTTCTGATTGGCTGATCAACAAAAAATTGACTTGCGAGGTCTTGGACAATGAAAATGCTGCACATCAAATCACCTCCACTCTTATTGACTCTATTTTAGATACTTACAGTATTCAATGTATCCCAGTAAAATCCCAGTATTCAATGTCTATGTTCATGCTTGCATTCCGTTTCACGTGACGCTGGGAACAGCCTGTGCCTCGGAAATTTGACAGTCAGATCAGATGTCGTACATTAATTTGCCAATTTGATTGCAACATATTTTTGCTCTTTTCATTTGTTAAAAAATATTCAAGTTTTGCACTTTTCCTATTATTTTTAACAGAATTGTGCAATCGTTTTTCAAAATGTAATAATTTTTGTATGTCAAATGCACGAATTATGATTTTATCAAAATAAAAACTGACCCAGATTTTACTGACTGCATATATTCGCTGCAGTTACCTTGCTGTGATACAGCAAAACCGCAGGTTTTCCTGGTTTCGGGGATATTTAGTATTTAATTATATGCATTAAGCTCTAGTTAGTTATTTTTCTAACTTCCCAAGTCAAACAGTTAGATAGATTTATGAAATATACGGCCAAGTAGAGGAGAATGTAAGGAATTGGAAGGAATGGGGAGTGGAGGATCGAGTAGACCAGAAATTGAAGGAGTGGGCGTTGAGGGAGAAATAAGTGGAGTTCCAAGTAAAGCTTGAAGTCGAGAAGGAGTGGATGGAGGAAAAGTCGGTGGACCAAGTAAGTCGAAGTAAAAAGTGGGGCTGGGGTGGATGGCAACTGTAGTGGTGCCAGGTTCCTCCTTCGGGGTTGATAAAGGGGAAGTACGGCTGGCACGATAAGCATATATTTTTAATAGAAGGTTGTCCAATTGGATTGTGATCAGGAGTGTGGTTGATCAAGGAAAGTGATCCAGGTAGATTGAGGGTAAGTGAGATTAGAAGGGGGAGGTGATTTCCGAATTGCTTAGGAACGTGGAGGCATGGAGGGAAGACGTCATGGAGCTGACGGCTGGTGACAGTAACTAAGAAACAGGTATTGTGAAAACAGAAATTGGAAAATTCGTAATGACCTGGGAAAATTTAAAAAAAAAACTGGAAAATGGAAGGGATATGAAAATGAGGGTGCCCACAAATTCTTGACTTGTTTCGTCTATTGCTCACTACTTTAAGTTCCAAACTTCTGGAACAATAAAAATTTAACTAACAGATCCATAAGCACCGCAAAATGCTAGAACTTAGCTAATGAATTTGAAAACATTTCTAAAAAAACAATTTTGAGACTATTTGACTCCAAGTTTAGCACTAATAGGTTGGCTATTTTAACTGGAGTGAAATAAATTGAATGGAACCAAAAATAAAACCTGCTTTGCAAGGTAAAATTGTTAATGATTTTTGGTTGCACTAAAATCGCACAGTTTGTGATGTATCGGCGATGTTCAATTTGTTTTTATAGGTGGTGGTAATTATCACACAGACAGATTAAGAGGCAACGTTATGCTAATATGTCTAATGCATTAATTTACACTTAGTACAGCTGTGCACCTAGTTTTTAAAACTTACCTACCGAACTTCTCAGTGTTTCCACTGTCTTAAAATTGAATCAATCTAACTTTCAACAAGTTTTTCTCAATTTTCCCTGTACACTCTAAAAGGCAGATATTTCTTCTACTAACATGCTCCTTTCCTTCTTCCTCTTCAAGAAATGGATATTTATTCATTAAACTTTAGTGTAAGTAGGTAAAATAGGGAAATTATTGGTGGGACTGCTGACTAGACTTTTGACATGGGATTTATTTAAGGGCTAATTCAATTGTCCAGTTAGTGGCCATGAGCTAATATTCATTATATGCACAATTTGTCACTTATACCCGAAGAGATGTATTCGTAAATTCGTTTAAATTAAAACATATGATGCTTTTGGGACTTCTTTCCTGCGAATACAATTTTTGAAGTGATTAATAAACTTCTCGGGAGCATAATTTCAATAGATGACTATGGGCAAGAATCTACAAAATTAATGTTAAATGGCTTGCATATTTAAAAAAATGCGCAGAGTGAAAGTTTTTTCCACAATGCGCCGGAAGCAAACTTTTGTAATTTCAAAACCTTGAGATAGAACAAAATCATAACTGAAGTGTACAAGCAAAGGAGCATAGAGTTAGGCGAGAGTAGGTGCCTCCTCAGGAAGGATTGGAGGGAGGAGGTGAGTAATGTTGAGGATTTTTTGAGTGGAGAGGAAGAGTTCGAAATTAGTGGGAAGACGGGTACACTATTATTAGGTGGAGGAATTGGTGAAGCGCGAGGAAGCAAGTCTGGGCAGGGCCTCCAGAAATGTTACGGCAACTGAATAAGCTACCCGCTATAGACAGCGCCGATCAATCCCAGATAATTATTATGCAATTTAAAATGATTACGATTACTCAAATAAATTCAGCACTTTGGAAAAATACAGTTTTATGGGATATTAATAAAATAAAACAAAACTCGACTTTTATTCAGCAAATTATCTCAAAAATAAAGTTAATAGCCCGACAAATTATAATCTCACAAGATTACTCCACTCTCAATCTCTGAACCAACGACTAACTGAATGACTGACTGCGTGTCCAACTCTAGGCTGCTCGTCTCTCACCGCCACCGGAATGAACACGAACAACTCAAAAATATAAAAGACATATTCAATACCAAAAATGTTACAAAAGCTCTAAACTCTACAAAATCTCCTAAATACAAATTCCCATACTTGTTAGCTCCGTCAGCTTACATATAAAAATACAAGGGAGTGTCACATTACCCCAACATCACTCCCACCTCTTTTACTACTACAACTTAGTAAAAGAACACTAAGGTCATTTGGGGAACAGGGGAAAACCATGAAAACAAAGCTACAACTAATACAAATTCAAAGAAAAACAAAAGAAAGCATGGAAAAAAACCCTGTACAGTAGAGTGAAGCTCTACCCCATTTAGCACCAAAATGACCACACAATTTACACATCCTGCACGAGATGCATCCACTGACCATATCGCACAGGCTTTCTACTTTCTCTCCCAGCTCTGGTTCTCTGGGATCCCTCTGACAACACTTTGAGTACTGGCCCACTTGACTCCTCCACCTTTTCAGGTATCTCTAGAGGAAACAATCTCTGTAGTGGCCGGAGAGCCATGCCAGACGCCGTTTTTACTCGAACGACTCGGGTCTTCCCATCTGTCCCCGGACAGAGCTCCTGTACTACCCCCAGTGGCCACTCGTATCGCTTCCTGTTGTCGGATCCCACCAGCACTACGTCACCCACTGCAATCTCACTTGTCCTCCTGTTCCCTCCTCGGGTTACGAGCAAACTCAGGTATTCCCTCCGGAATCTCTCCTGGATTGCCTTCTGCACACTCTTCATAGTTCGGTAGCTGCTCCGCAGACCCTCTGCCAGCTCCAACTCAGGAAAATGTCCGACCCCTCGTGGTCGTAGGAACATTGCCGGAGTGAGTGGCACCATGTCCATCGCATCTTGGGTTACCATCGTCAACGGTCGATCGTTGATGGTCGCTGACACACCAGCCAGGCACGTTCGGAGCTCATCGTGCGACAAACGAGACTTTCCCAGCATCCTCTTGAGCAAATCTTTCACCATGCGCACTATTCGCTCCCACCAACCACCCCACCAGGCCGCTGTAGGGGGATTAAAGATCCACTGGATCTGATGGGCATCACACTCTGCCTCTACTGACTCCCAGTCCACACGAGAGAACATATTGGCTGCTCCAACAAAATTGGTGCCACTATCACTATAAATAGTGTTTGGCCTCGCATGTAGTGCTACAAATCTCTCCAGTGCCAAGATAAAGTCTTCTGTGGACAGGCTTCTGACGAGATCCAAGTGTACAGCTCTGTACACCGCACAGGTGAAAACCACGATCCACACTTTCTCGCCGCCCCTCAAGAATAACGGACCAGCTAAATCTACCCCCGTGGTAGCAAACACTTCGCCATCTTCTACTCTCTTCTTTGGCAGTGGAGCCGGATCCACCTCCAAAGGTTTTGCTGTGTGCCTCCTGCACTTGACACATTTCCGGATAACCCTCCGCACGACCCGTCGTGACTGAAGTATCCAATACTTCTCCCGGATTTTGCTCAATAAAAATTGCACACCACCATGCCCATAGTATCGATGGACGTCGGCTACAAGTAAATCCACCAAAGGATGCATCTTTGGCAGCACAATTGGATATACAAAATCCACTCTGTCATCACGCCTGGTGATCCTCGATTTCACTCTAAGGAGTCCATCTTCGTCTTTGAAGACATGGATTCCTCCAATCTCAGTGCATTCCCCTGTGAATGCGTCTTCTTGAATACTGCGTATCAGCAGTTTCTCAGCATCTCGGAGTTCTCCAATTGACAAGTACGGCCGCCATGAAGTGAAACCGGAAGTACAACCGCTCTCTATTCCAAGCACTCGACCACTGTTACGCACAAAACGCAACACCCAACCCCATATCGCTACATTTCTCCTGTAAGACGAAAAACGGGGTACCTCAGTACAAATCTGCATCATTACGGTTGATGTCTTTTTGAGCTCCCTCTGTACTTCCCTCTCGTCCACTTCCTCTGACGCCGACTCCAATGGCTCCGATCTCTTCAATAACCACTCAGGTCCCCCCCACCATGTGGATTGCAACAACGCTCGCGGAGAGCAACCACGAGAGGGCAAATCTGCTGGATTTTCCACACCAGGCACGTGTTTCCACTGATTCACGTTGCTGGACTTCAAAATCTCACTCACGCGGTTCCTCACGAACACGCCCCAGTCGCCAGCACGTCGAATCCACGCCAAAGCAGTTGAAGAATCACTCCAAAAGCTAAATGCGTCCTCTGGAAGCCCAAGTGCCTCCGACACAATACGCGCTATCCTCACCCCAACCATAAAACTCACCAACTCCGCACGCGGAATGGTTATCCCTTTTGGAGGAGATAGACGTGCCTTGCACATCAAGAATTGCAGCTTACTTTCACCGCTTTCTCCAATTGTCTTCAAGTATGCCACAGCCGCTATCCCATCCTTGGAACTGTCACAGAAAATGTGAACTTCCCGGTTCACACTTTTCTTCACTTGGTTCCACCTCTGGATGTTGACTCTGGATAGCTCCTCTAGCTGTGACATCCACTTCAGTGACAGCTTCCTCGGGAACTGCATCGTCCCATCCACATTTTCTCATGTGCATCTCTTGCACGATCAGTTTTGGCACAAGCATCGCCGGTGCCAAGTAGCACATCGGGTCAAACACTTGTGCCACTACAGACAGCATCATCCTCTTTGTTAGCTTGTCTGCCACAAGTGTTTTCTTCACGACACACGAAAGCGAATCCTCCTCTGGATGCCAAGTCAATCCGAGGATCCCTAACGCGTCACATTTCTCAACAGACTCAGTTAAATTCTCTGGCTTTGTACAAGCCCACTCACGCAACTCCATCTTTGCTTCCTCCATAATTGTAACAGCATGCGTCTTCAGCTTCTCGTATTCCTCCATTGTGTTCACAGAGGTGACCAAATTGTCTACGTAGAAGCTCTTCTTCAGTTCCAGCGCCACTTCTGTTCCACAGCAATCCAAGTGATGCTGTATTGTCGCTCCAAGTAAAAAGGGGCTGCAGGATTCTCCGAACACAACACGTTTATGCTCATAGGTCACCAGCATCTCACAAGACTCGTCCTCCCACCATAGGAACCGCTGGTACTTTGTGTCATTCTCGGCTACTCCAATCATTTGGAAAGCCTTACGGATATCCGCCGTCACACCAATCTTCTTTTCTCCGAATCTCAGCAGCATTACAGGAATAAGCTCAATTAAATTCGGGCCCTTGAATAGGCAATCATTAAGGGAGGGACTTCGGCCTTGTCGACAGGAGGCATCAAACACAGGCCTCACAGGAGTAGTTGCACTGTCCTTGAAAACAGGACGATGAGGAATAAAGTGACCAGTGTTGTCATCACCTTTCACTTTCACAATCAGCTGCTCTGCTTCCCATCCCTTGAAGACAGCATGATAAGCAGCCAATTTCCCGGACAATCTCAGCTTATTCGTCGTGTTTCTCAAACGCACTTCAGCTATTCTTCTATTAGTAGGAAGAGAAGCGCTAGACGCTTTCCACGGCAGCGAAACAACGCAACGTCCATCCTGGTCTCTCGTTACGCCTTCACTAAAATGAGCCAAAGCTGCTTTCTCCTCTTCCTTCAATGACAGCACCTCCACCGGATCTCTAATTCCCAGGGTTTCAAGGCTCCACAATCTTTCAAGAGGTAGAGCAGGCACACTCTCAAGCACAGCAGTCAACGTCATCACGTGGTTGTTGCTGCTGGTCACACGGTCAATTGGACCACCAAGGGTCCACCCGAATACGGTCTCCTCCGCCGTAAGCCCACAGTCTAGATGCACCAGTCGGCCTGTTCGCATAATGCCCCAGTAGTCATTGCCGATAAGTATGTCGGCCTCACTCCAATTGTCACCAACATCATTGAGCTCTATTTTCTTCTTACTGCACTCACGTGTCCACGGACCAGTCGGGATCTCCCTAATCTCACCAGTGATCTTATTTTTCTCCAGCAAATCGAGCGTCATTTTTGCACCATTGAATCCCACGATGTTGAGCCTTCTTTTTGCATGTCGCTGTGGCAATGTCTTCACAGCTCCAAAAACCACAGCCTGCAGCCACTCTTCTCCAGCAGATACGGAGCACACTTTCTTCAGCATTTCAGATAAGCCAAAACTCCTCTGGCTTCCACCGTCTCCAACCAAGCGCACTGTTTGGTACTTCCTTGCTCCGACCTCCACTTTCACTTTTATGGTATTGAGCAGTACCTTCGAGCTGCACTGGTTGTTTTGCTGCACCACGATCTGCAAGTCGTCATTCTCCGATTTCTTGACCACGCTTGCTCGTTTTGGAGAAATTTCTCTGCTGCTCAACATGCTCCTCTTCACACTCATGTTTGCTCCCCGTGGTGCGATCAGTGGCTGGTCACGCTTTGGACAAACAATCTCAAGGTGAGGCTTCCCACAGTTGCCATAGGTCACTTGGCGTTTACACGCTTCACGTTGATGTCCCGGACGCAGACAATTGTAGCATAATTTCTTCTCACGTATCAGCCTTAACTGCTTCTCATACGGAAGCCTTCGGAGCGCTGGACATCGGTCAGGATAATGCTCACCAGAGCAGATTGCGCATCCACGAGCTTGACCAGTGAATAAACTGGCAACAGTAGGCACTTCCTCCACTCTCTGTGCCTTGCCACCACTGAATCGGGTATTCTTCTTCCCTTCACTTGCTTTTGATGAGGATGAGGTTAAAGGTGCGGAGGGCATTGAAATAGGACGGGAATGTAAAGTTAATGATGCAACTGGAGGTGGAGGTGACAAAGAAAGGGCGAAAGTGGAAATTGGACACAAGAAAGTGCATTATGAAGATTGGGAGAAATTTGGTGAAATCCATGGTTGGAAAATAGTAGCAATATTTTGAAAAATTTGGGTTAAACTTTTTCAGGTAAATTTATCGGTAGTGGTTTACTAAAGACCCATAATATCTGTGATGCTTCATCTCCGTTCATTTTGTTTTGGGAGTGTGAGGTAATTAATTTCAGCGTTAGATTCCTGGCATTCTTCCCATTGATGGTTTAACTTCGAAGTAGTATAAAAAATCGCCTCTGATATTTAACTTGCCAGTGAGATCTCCCTCTGTCTTAATTAAAACTTAATGGATTTAGTTTTGAACTTGTTTTTCCGAATTGGCTCTGATCCGGTTTTTAAACCAAATATTGACTAATAATCTGCTTCTCCAATAAAGTAGAAATATATTTATTAAACTTGAATGTTAATTGGTAATTGGTCATATGTCTTGCGGAAAATTTTTCGAGTACACCTTGATACCGGGATGGGGAGAAAAAGTTTTTCTAGGAGCGGCAAGCCTGTACGCACAAAATCTAAATTTGTATTGATTAGCTAATTAATAGAATATTAATTGTCAAGTAAACTCCTCTATCAACACAATTGAACGCGGTTAAAGTATCCACAAAACGATTACAACCAAACTCAACCTTAACATGCTTACAGCTATTGTCAAAACAAGTGCGCCACAATTTTATTTGTTTAGAATAAATGTCATTACCACACTAACGGAAACGCTTAAATTACAATGATAGTACAGACAAACGCTTTTACTGATAATACTAGGATTCAAGGAACAATAACCATGGCCACACAGCGTTACATAGAGAAATTGGTACATTTAAAACGACATACTGAATGGGGGTGCTGGTTATAAAATTAAAAAAACACTAGAAATTCAAATTATAGAGTACTATCTTGATCACATTGTGTAATTTTTTAGTCACTAGCTCGCTGCTTCAGCAGAGGAGCTTATTAAGATGCAGTGCGTCTGTCTGTCTTTCCGTGTGTCCGTACTTTCCTATTTACTACGTATTTGTCTTATCTTTAATTCTGCGACTCAAGAGTCTTGAGTCAAGACTACGAGGATCTAATTCGGCGTATAGTAAGGATGTTTGGAGCGTTTATTTAAATCATTTCAGAAGTAATAACTTGGCAAATATTATATTGCCAAGCTTATAAATATATATTATTGCTCTAGTCTGCTTTATTGATGTTATAACTCCATTCATATTCATATATTGATATTTACGTCGTAACGGACGGTCTTATTTAATGCAGGGAGCATTTGGGTACAACAAATAGGTAGCCCAGGCATTCTATTCACGAGTTATCTAACAAAGAAGGTAGCTAAACTTTGTATCATAATTGCATAATAAAATTCGTCTTGCATGGTGGTAAAGTATGGCCGAACAGACAAACAATATCATCTAATAAATTAATGTGTTTGCCCACTTGATCTTATTCACGTTGATGTTTCCTTCCAGAGACAGCAAAGAAGAGCATAAGCTGTAATTAAAAGCTTCAGTATATTGTTGTCCTTAATTGATTTTCTGTAATTGAGTAGACAGAAGTTCTGTCACAGAACTACTGGCATGCAAATTTAATACTTGAGTGGATTTAGTTGTTTTTGCACATTTAAATTTTATTTTAATTTTGATCTAATCTAATTTTATTTTAATTTAGTTTTATTAAAATTTGATTGCATGTTCTAACAATCACAATAATAATGTCACAAACTTTTATTTCGTATCTTATTGTAACAAAGCTTGCTGTTGTTGATTTTATGATGTATAATTAAAGATATAAAATTTTACGCCAAACATGTATTATGAAGCACGAAGAAAATAAAAGATTGATGGCTTGATGAAGTTTAAAACCTTGGATTTAAAACCATTACTAAATAACATATTTTGTTATTGTATATAATATGTTTTATATTTTAGATAGTCACTTTATCCGTAATGGATTTTTGTTATCAGTTATTTTCATTTGTTGGTACGAACTACAATTTGTTTAATAAATAACTTGTAAATTGAACACGTGCGCTTCAAGAGCAATGAAATACTTTTTGCAACATGTAGAAGTACATTTAGAAATTTAAATAATATTTTAAGTATCCTCAAACGAATCTCAGAAAAAAAGCAATTTATCGCTAATGATATACCTGCTGCATAAACAATAAAAAGTACCAAAATGTTTCCTCCGATTTTTGCACTTGTTGGATAAACAATCTGATTGTTTTCTGAATAGTTTCTCCCAATGTAATGTTTTGGCAACCAATCCAAAATTCCAGATTCTTTATAGTATATCATTCGTTGACAAACAAATGAGGTTTCCTCCTCCTCAATTGTTATTCCAATTGCAACACGTTCGTAAACCTCCTTTCCTATGGATACTTGTGAGCCATTTGTATCCCCTGACATCATTAGGTCTTGCATGTACTCGTCAGTTTTATTTACGGAAAGTAGAACAGCTGTTCCTTTACAATCTGTTAAGTTATTTAGTAACCAGCGTTTTTGATAATCTAAAAACTTATTTTTAAGCAAAGAAGCAACTCTGTAAGTCACATCACCATAATTTCCAAAATAGTTAAATCCAAATGGCAAAATAATTTCTTCAAGCTCATTTAGTTGTAAATTGACGTTTGGGTGAATACTCGAGTAATTCAAAACTGCATCCAATAGTGTAGTTTTAGGATTATAATTCAAGCTTTGTACAACTCTGCTGAGAACTTCTGATACCACCATATTATTTGATAATCTAGATTCAGCATAGTGGTTACTTTGTGTAAACTGTTTTCCTCTATCCGCTGCAGTATCTCCGTGATCCGATAATAATACCATTTGATCCGCAAATTCAAAATCGAATTGTGAAACAACAGTGTACAGTTTAAACCCATCGTTTTTTAATTGATCCAAATTTTCATAGAGCAACGGAACTCTGGGAGTTATCATATTGTAAACGTTTGTGTTTTTGTAAGCGTTGCTCAGAACTAAAGTAACCAGCAATATTCCAGCTACCAGGAAGCGGAGCGGTTTTGCGTTTGCTATTCTGCAGGGAAAGGGGTCACCCTGTTCAACGAATGTTTTCAGCAAACAAACAAAATGCACCATGACGCTGCCTAATTTCTTTTTCCCACCGTTAAAAATTTCTTGCTCAAGTTTTACAAGTACAAACGGCAAACCTATCGCAAATGTTGCGATACAAAACCAAGAATTGCTTTTATATGCACTCACTAAATTGCTAAAAGGCAAGGCAGATATTCCTCTAATACCGCAAGCTATAAAGCGTAAATCGTTAAGCGGATTTGCCAAAGTAACGTGGTTTATTATATGTCCAATTTCATTTGAGGTATCCTGAACTAACACGGTTACCCAACGATTTAGGTAGATGGATTTGTGTTTAGAAACCAGTTTGTAATTGTCACAAACCGTGTCTTCAATTTCGTTAAACATGATTGTAAAGTTGCTCAAAACATCTTGTAAAATTCTAGCAAGAGACAGAAAGAGACGGAATTGCTTGTTTGACATTTGCTTTGCAGTCGTTAAAGTTAAAGTATTATTTAAGTTGCAAATTAGTAATGCCTTCTCTATTTCTAGACTTGCTAAATCTTTTTCATTGCCTAAAACGTATACACTGACTTGTTCATTCATGGAAAAAGCTTTCGAGTAAATATTACTCATATTGTGTGAACGTACATATGGCTTAATTGCGTCTACATTATAAATTGTCGTTAGCAATTTGATTGTCCAATGATCATGCGCTTGAATCAACGTAATGCTGAGATTGGTTCTTTTCACATTCGAAATGGCAGTATGCAAATATAGTTTACGATAAAACTCACCAAACCTAGTTCGAAAAGTGTCATAATCTCTCGAGGTTTTAACCCATTTATAAACATAATGATACGTTTCCGAATTTCCGATTTTGTTGGAAATTAAAACCATTATTGTTGCAAATTCAAAGGTGCGTCTAAGTTTGGATCCTTGAATTAATTCATGATCTTGTTTGTGTCTATATAGAGTTTGTTGTATTGGACCAACGTCTGATATAAGAAATTCAGGGGGACGCAATAAAATATTGATTTCCCATGTCCAGGGTCGAATCGCAACAGCAAACTTTAAAAAATCCATTTTATGACAAATGGAATGTAAAGTTTTATTATCTCCGTAATTTTCCGTAAACACTACAAATTTCGATTTTAAACAAAACTCGGATGTTATGTTACAACCACCAGAACAATTGTTCAGGGAATTTGAAACCCATGAAATTTCATGTGAGTACTCGATTTTTCCAGGCGTTGGTTTCCTAACAATAGTTGGAATTTTTGCTTCACCAAAATCCACCCATTGAAAAATATTTATAAACACGAGTGACTGTGAACCAGCTACAACATATACAATGTCTTCTAAGTTTATTGGTGTATTCTCATGTTGGTATTGATTCCACAAATTACTTAGCTCCTCTTGGCGAGTTTGGTTATCAATGCTACTTTTTTGAAGCGGATAGATGAAAACTTCAGTGGAGTAAACACAAAAAATGCACAAACACAAAAAGTGAATGAACGTCCTAGTCTTGTTCATTCTATGGCTTAAAAAATAAAATTTATGTTAAAGTTTTAGATTCTTGTTTTTATTGCAAAATGGACGAAGTATTGAAAATTTGCACACGATAAGCGATAAGTGACGATAATGCTGCCGCTTAAACCAACAAGGGGACAATGTTCAAAAGCAGCCACATCGTGTCACTGTATTGGATATGTATCACGCCGCTGGAAAAAACTTTTTCTTCCCGATATCCAATGTTACTCAAAAAAATTTCCCGGTGAACACAAAATTTAAAAATTTCCCGCTAGGTATAAAGTATAGTATAAAGATGGTAGAGTTGACTTTGGTGTTTTTATAATAAGTGTAATACGATTTATAAAAATTTTCTCAGGAATTTTCAATTCAGTTATTTCTTTTATTTGAGAACTTATTTAAAATTTGTTTATTGAATCTTGAAATTAGAAACTTTGCAAAAAAAACATTTCGTAAATTGAAATTTCTGTAAAAACCTGGAAAATGTTTGCAAAAATCCGGAAAAGTATTTAGGAAACTGGTAAAATTTTGTAAAATACCGGAAAAACTGGTAAAAAACGGGAAGTATTAGCAAAATTCTGAAAAACTTTTGTGAACACCAGGAAAATCTTTTTAAAACCTTGAAAAACCTTGTAAAATATAGGGAAAATTCTACACAAAACTGGAAGAAACTTTGTAAAAAAGACAAATTCTGATAAATGGAAACATTTGTTAAAAGAGAAAATTCTGTTAGATAAGAAAATTATGTTAAAAAAGGAAAATTATGTTAAGAAAGGAAAATTCTTTTAAAATGGAGTATTCTGTCAAAAGTAAAAATTCTGTTAAAACTAGGAAACTGATTTCGTACAAAATTAGGAAAACTGCTGTACCAACTGGAAATCTTTGGGTAAAACCAAAAGCATTTCAGCGTCAATTTTATTTTGTAAATCTAGTAATTTAATTAGTCAAAAATCTGCAACGAAATCGGGAAATCTCATGAAGTATTGAAAAGTTTGGAACATTTCTTTTTTGTTTTGATGTTTCTTTTTTATTTTAGTTTTCCATTTCCACTTCTATCCCTTCAATCTGGATTCCCCTTCATTCCATTCCTTTTCATTCCCTTTCTTTTCCTTCCCTTTCTTTTCCTTCCCTTTCTTTTCCTTCCCTTTCTTTTCCTTCCCTTTCTTTTCCTTCCCTTTCTTTTCCTTCCCTTTCTTTTCCTTCCCTTTCTTTTCCTCCCCTTTCTTTTCCTTCCCTTTCTTTTCCTTCCCTTTCTTTTCCTTCCCTTTCTTTTCTTTCACTTTCTTTTCCTTCCCTTTATTTTCCTTCCCTTCCTTTTCCTTCCCTTCCCTTTCCTTCTCTACCCCCTCCTGCTTCAAAATTTCCCGGTATCCTAGATACCAGGATACCTAGTTTTTTCCAGCGGCGATGTATCATCTAGTCGAGTTGGAATTTAATACTTTTAAGTTTTTATTTGAATTCTCTTTTTTATGCTTGCTAACAAATTGTTTTAGATGATAAAAAAGCTAATTAGTTGGAGTAATGTTCTGAAATTCTATTAAAATATATTGCTCGTAACATAACTAAGTTAGTCAAGACAGTACCTGATAATCGGTATAACCATAACGTCAGTTGTGTCTCTTTTGCTATGCCAATGACTATGTGCGTTTTAAAATCTAAAAGCACCATATAAAAAATAGGCGTGAACACAATACACGCGCAAGGAAAACCAATTAATTAATTTTTGACCGCTTCTTTGCTGTTTGTATAACATCCAATTTGACCTGTCTAGCATGCATTATTTGTGATGTTATTATTACAAGAAATACGTGCAGTCCAATATGTAAAAAATAAGCGTGGACAAATGCAAAAAATCCAAAACAGTCAGTATTTTTTTGCTTTTAAAAGCATTTTCTTGTAAATCTAGCAATATTTTATAAATGTGTATACATTGGGTATATTCTGCGGTATCAATCGCAATGAAGTTATAGATGAAAATAGTTACATTTTCAGAAGTTCAAATTATTTATAAGGAATATAATGTTGTAACACTTTTCTTTTAAAATGAACGGATAGAGACACACATGAAAGTACTGCAGATTATTACTGTAAGGGTCAAAGAAAGAAAAAATATATAGGCTGAGTCAGCTGATCGGTGAAACGGGCTTATCCATTCTCGCAGGCCATTGCGTTCCAGTGGGAAAACGTATTATGGCGTCCGTTTTTAGTACTACATACAATTTCCACGTCAACGGCTGAACCATATTTTTTTAAAATCCCTTTCCAGATAATACCTGATCCACAGAAATTCCCACATTAACTACTTGGCTTCCAGATTTTAATTGGCACGTGGGCTTTAATGTAGATTAATTTTAACGCCACCTTGACCACAAAATAGTTGTATTTAATTGCCACGTGAAAAGGTTAACCTGAATTGCAAATGCGTATAAATTTTATATTAAATATGTATTGGTTTTCTTACCGTCTGCAAAAAAGTTTTCTGTTTCAGCATAAAATTGTACACATGATCGTATAGTAACTTATTCAAAATGTAGAAATCGCAAAAAAATCTCTGCTTTTATAGTTGCTGCGCAGAACCCCAATAAAATAAAAACATGTCAAAATGAAATTCTGAGAATTGGTACTGTGTATTGTTGTGAATTTATTGCACGATAGAGTCATTGTTTTAAATTTCCAACAATTCTGTGAACATGTGAACAAATGTTTCTGATTTTTTTGACGAATGAAAAAACAGCAATTGGATGATATTAATTAGATATATTTATACAATCTGCAAAATAATTTTGTTTCCGTAGTATGAATATTAAGAAATAAAGATGGCTTCTTAAAAAACTCTGAATATTTTGCATTAATGTTTGGCAAATGTAGCTACTACAAGCGTGTTTATGGTTCTGGGTTTTCGTGAATCAAATAATCCTGTTCATATTTCCTTAGCAAGTCGTGATTTAAAGTCTAGTTCAATTTTCAGTTTATTTTAAAGCTGATTGAAATGTGGTATAAAAGCGGAGGTAGAGATATTGATATTAACATATCTGTAAACCTCTGTTTTACACTCTTTTCGTTGGGTAAAACTACAAATGATATTTTGCTCCACTGAAAGTCTGCAATGATTCTGCTATGTTTGGTTTTTTCTTGATTGTGGCGGTAATAAGTGATATTATTCGATTTGGTAAGGTTTTCCCTGTAAATGTTATAAATTATAGTGTGAAATGAATTAGCTTAGTACAAACCTGCTCAATTTCACGTGGTACAAAGTTTCTGCATCTTGATTTTAATCGATATAGTGAATCCAAATGCTTTGCATTACACAAAAATATGTTACAAATAGAATTTATGAATTTGTATAAATACAGGGATCACGGTAACCCTAAGGTGGTGAACTGCAGGTGTTTTGCGACTTAGGAACGTCGAGGGATATGCCGGGTATATGGGCTATGGTAAGTAATAACCATGATTAGGAAGAATAAGGAAAATAGGTATGAGATGTCAAGCCGGTGGCGATAATAGAGAAGGAGATGTTAAAAAGAAACATATTGAAAGAAATTTTTGAGATGACCCGGGAAAATGAGAAAGTGGAGGATATTAGATGTTAGTAGCGGTCGGAGGTAAGTTAAAACGCAGGGGAATATGAAGTTAAGGAGGAAACTAAAGGAGATGATGACAAAATATGGCAAAAGTGGACGCAGGTAATACTTCAAAGGCATTGCGTTAGGAAAACTGGGAGAAATTTGATAAAATCCATGGTGGCAAACTACTAGTGTTTTTTAAATTGTACTAAATTGCTTCACCTAAATTTAAAAATCAATTTTTTGTGTAATACTGGGTAAGTGTTTCTGGAAACTTAATATTCACAGCTACCGATAAACTGAACGGAAGTAATAAGTATAAATATAAAAATCTTGTAGTAGAATTAAGCGTGCTAAGCAAAAACGTTTGTCGAAATGACGTCATAGCTAAGCTAATATCCTAAATTGTTTTTCCGACTCTTTCCCTCTCAAGTAAACTTCGCGTTTGCCCTTAGATACTTTACGTAGCATTTTTCATTTTATTTTTCATGACGTCTCTCCAAGATAATCTGTCTATGCTTTAGGAACCAAGGAATTGATCTACTGAACTAAGAACTAGAAGGCAAGGGAGAATTTCTACGGATTTTTTAGATCAAGACCTGACTTCATATGCCAGGATGCAAAATGCTAAAAAATAAAAGCATTTAATTGTTTTGCTGTACCATTTTTTCTGTAGTTGGACTAGCCTTTTATTTAATCTTCAAGTTAAAGAAGGCTTCAAGTTTAGTTAGAATTCTATGGAAGGTTTTGGCAATCGGCATGTCTACTCCAACGCGCCAGTTAAGCCAAGAATTGCCTAGATTCTCAATGAAATCCAAAGGGTAGACCAAACAGTGGAAACAAATCAAGATATTTATATGATGTAAACATTGCATTTTTATGTAATAAAGATAAAAATATTGCTTTTACAGCATATAATGATGTGACAAAATCCTACGGAAATAATACAGGATTTTTTCTCTGATAAAATCATAAAAAAGTGATGAAACCTCTAAAATATTATGGTAATGTTAAATTGCATGCCTTTTTGAAAATTACATATCGTTTCACAAATTTATCTCGGACCAAAAAAGTATATTAAGACCTAAAAGTTATTACAATACACCTACAAAGCAAACTTTTTAAAAATAAATGCAAAAAACCTTAAACTAAAAGGACCAAGACCATAAGATGCTTGCAATAAATCAACTTGATGGAAAGTTCGGAATTTTAATAAAAAATATGTATCTGTTTTAATTGTAAAATCCTACTTTTCTTCTCCACACTCCGGTTATGATTTTGTTCTAGTCTACAGTTTACAATTTGCATTTTACAAGTTCACGTCTGAATGCATTTGTTTCGGTACGCAAGTCATTTATTACACTGAAGAACATTTATGCTATTGTTTTGTTGCTATTTTCCCAATTACGGTAAAAGGAAGCTTATTAATATTTTCAAAAATTGTATTCACAAGTTACAAGTCCCAACAAATTACCGTACCATTTATTTAAACGTATTCACGTAATCTATATAAAAAATACATCTCTCTACCAAATAGATACCAAATTGTGTACATACAAAAATTAGCTCAAGGCCACTAAGTGAACAACTGTTTTAGCCCCTAACCAGTCAATGGTCTAGGAAAGAGTCCTACAAATAATTTCCCTTGTATTAAAACTAAAGTTTAGTTAATATATTTCCATCTTTGTAGAAGAAAAAGCATGCTAGTATAAGCAAATATCTGCCTTTATAGTAGTACAAGGCAAACTGAGAGAAACAGTTCAAATTTAGATGCCTTCAACTTTAAAACATTTGGATGGTAATTTAAAAATAAGAAAAGTGCTGTACTAAATGTAAGACATGCCTACAAGCTAAGCATTTAAAGATCTGTTTGGTAACTAATTATCACCACCTTTAAATGCAAACTGAACATCGCTGAATCATCCCAAAAACTGGGGCTTCTTAGTGAAACAAAATATTATTTCCGATTTTACCTAGCAAACTGGGATTTATTTTTACTTCCATTTAACTTATTCCATTTGTAAATACCACACGGTTAGTGGTACACTTAGAGTCAACCAATTTTTAAATTGTGTTTTTCAGGTTTCCCGAAATTTATTAGCTAGGTTTAAGCATATTGCAGAGATTTTCTGATCTATTAATTATTTTTTTGACTTTTTCTTGAAGGTTGATAACTTAATGCAGCGAATTAAAGATAAAACAATTAATAATTGTTGTCACCACCTACACCTCCCTGCATGGATTCAGATTCACGATGTACCTCCATTTTTGCTTCCCCCTAAACCCTAAACTCCACCACTTTCTCATATTCCCCAGTCAACTCAAAATTCTACTTCAATTTCTGCAGAACACTTCCTTATTCTCTAATATGGTCAACCGTCGTCAGCTTTTTGACATCACCTCCAGTCTCCTTTCCCTCTTCTTCTCCCACATCTCCTCATAACTACATATTACTAACCATGGACAAAATGCCACGTTCCCAAGTCGCAAACCATCCCCCCAATCCACCAACTTTACCCTCTATCTACCCGAATCACTTTCCTTGGTCGACCACACTCCTGGTCACAATCCAGTGGATTGAATCCACTTGGCCAACCTTTCATAAAGAATCTCCTTATCGTCCCAGCCCCACTTCCGTACATGGTCCACCGAATTTACCTGAATCCACTCCTTTCCCACTTCAAGCTTTACTTGGAATAGCGGTTTTTCTATATCAACGCCCACTCCTCACATTTCGTTCTACTCCGCCCTCCACTCCCCATTCTTGCCGATCCCTTGCTTTGTCCTCTACTCTTTGTTGGAAAGTAGCTTTAAGCTTACATTATTGCAAAATAGACATTTCTTGGGAAACGAGCGGATTATTTTGTTTGGAGTGCCGTCCGGCGACGGCGGTTGTGTTTCAGTGGTTACAGCCATTTCCATCTTGGAAACACGTTACCTTGTGAAAATATTTTAAAGCGCTAATTTTATAAAACACATATTTCGAATTTCAGTGGATAGGACAAATTGGTTATACATTTACATTTTTTGCACATTGATGCTGAAGTAAAAACCTGTGATTTGTTAACATGTATTTATGTTTTAACGATCCTATTATAAGAGTTAATTATACAACACCATAAACATATCCTTAATTAGCTCAGAAGCTTTAAAACAGTTTAAGATTTCATTCTGCACAAAGAAAGCATTTATTCTTACGCAATAGTTGCATTCCATCTTTAAGAAAATTAATTTTTAAGGAGATTTATTGAGAAGCAGATATTTTATGAGATCTTCTTGTATTTTGTACAATTCTAAAGGACAAAATAACTACTTAAATTATCCTTTTACTGTTTAAACAAACTTATGAGCAGACTTGGTCAATAAAATAACCAAATCTTTTCAACCTTTTTCTGAACCTAGTCTCAACATCCCCCGTATACGAAGCCGTAATGCCAAAACCAACTTCTCAATCCCCTCTGATTTTTTGAAACTGATGAAATGGACAATCCTCCAGTTTAATTTGACCAGTGTGCTGATAAGTGACAAGAAACGCTGCCCATCCAATTTGGATGATCCAAATTGTCATCCCCCTTCAAATGTCAGGTAATGATCGACCACACTCCTGGTCGTAATCCCAATGGCCAACCTTCCATAAAAAGTCTGCCTATCGTCCCAGCCACACATCTTAATTGACCCACCGATTTCCCCCCCCCATCCACTCTTTCAGCTTTTCAAGCTTTATTTGGAACTCCGCTTTCTTCGCCATCTCTCTTCTCCATTTCTCCCATTTCTGTTCTACTCGGCCATCTACTTCCCATTCCTTACTTTCTATTCTACTCAGCGGTTTTGTTGGAAAGTACCTAAACATTAGGTTTACTTTATTGCAAATTACACAGTTTTTGGGAAACGAGGAAATGATTTTGTTTGGAGTGCCGGTAGCGGTTGTGGAGGGGGAATGTATGATGGAAGTGGTGGAATGTGAAAGGTGACAGAGGCAGCGGAGGAGGCGATCTGCTGCTGCTTCTAGAGGAGGACCGGGGTGGCTCTGGCTCACCTGGGTACGGGCGAGGAGGTTAACCTGGAGCTTGCGGTGGCGTAGGAGGACCGGTTCTTATGGAAGTGGAGGAAACGTATCTGGGGGGAATGGAGAATGCCTAGTCGTCTCCATAAGGTTGCCGACCTTTCAACTATCCTACAGGAAAATGGCTCTGTTTAACCCTCAAATTATCCTTTGATTAGGACCCCACCGGAAGACTGGTTATCATAGAAATTATTTTGTATAAACAAAGCACAGCTGAAAACGTTAGAACCAGTCTTGAAACCAGTCGGGTGGTTAGAGAATGATATGTCAGATTCTTCCTAGTAGGAAGTTCCTATTAAAGTAGCAGGGATGTTCATAGCGAGTTTAGAACGGGTATAGGGAATTTAGAATATTGACTGACTTAGCATAAACGCTTAAGTATAAAATGGGAAACCAGACTAAATTTAAAAAAATATTATACATGATTACAAACATTTGAATATTTCATATACATATTCTCTCGTTTGTGAGTTTTGTAACTTGTTTCAGTGGTTAGTGCCATTTGCATATATGATTCATGTATATCCGCCTTAATAAATGCTTTACAATAAGTGGAGTACAGCACTTGCACAAAAATAAAGTTAATTTAAAATCTTGCAGCAAAACGCGTTTTCAAACAACTTGTAAGCTTATGACATATCAAATTGAGATTCCAAATATTCATTGTGCTGAACTATCATAGTATTTAAGAAAATAGTAATCACGAATGAATATTGAAACATGATTCCATACAAATCAAAACTTCGACCTTCGATCGAAATTTTATTGCAAAATAAAACAAACTAAACGTTTATAGAGAAAACCGAGAACAGAATGCTTTAGATATATTACGTGCGTCAACATAATTTGACTTTTCACAAAATTCAAATCCAAAAGAAAGTTTTGAATAGTTAAAATATAAAATTCTATTTCTGTTAGTTTTATCATTGTTATATTTAATTTAGTTGTAATGCCACTTCTGATTCAAGTTAATTCTCATAACGTCACTCAAACATCTTATAAATAAGTAATCTGTCGGTCACGAAAACCCAAACTTGTAAAATTACAAGGTATTGGTGTGCAAAATGCTCAAATTATTTATGCTGTCTTTTATTTCAACGTAATTTTATTTAATTTGTTTTCTGTTTATATTTGCATAATAAATACTTTGGTGCCTTAATTTTATACTCAATTACTACTTGTTTGCATACGTTATCCGATTTCCAATAAAAGCCATAATATTCTTACTTGTCTATGTCCATGCTATATGCATAGACCTGCTGGTTGTGGTCTCTTTACCAGTTTACCACTTAAAAAAGTCGGGCAGGGACAGTGGTTGGTTTGTTAATTGAGTATGCAATTGCTCAAATAAATTTAAAGAAACTAGAATCCGATTAGTCACAATTTTTCAATACTACATCCAGTATTAACAGAAGTCCAAAATTTATTTACAATAAGATTTATTTTGCTCCTGACGAAGAAATTGAATAAATTTCGAAAGCTTGACTCAAGCTGCTTGAGTTTAAAAAAAATCTTTATCATCATCCGTAAAGCCCGTTTACTCTTATGAAAGCTTATTTACTAAAGAAAGAGCACTTAAAAATTTACTTTAAAAATTTGAGTGCAGTTGTAGCATGAAAGTCGTAATGATGGATTATGTCATTTGATTTTTAATCTAATGACTATCCTGTGGCACCCACAGTACGAAGTAGGCCGGGCTAAGCGTTACCAATAACTTTGGCATTTTTACAAAACAACGTTTCCGAAGTCAATAGTATGTAACGATTTCATGCAAGAATAGTTGCACAATTCAAGATGGTATATTTGATTTAACAAAAGCATCAAATTTACCTGAAAGATGCTTGAAGGCAAATATAATTAAACAGCCGTTTATAAGTATAAATATCTTCGTTGTTACTTTGACGTGTTCATTTATGCATCTACATTACTTGCTCGTGATAAAAAAATTTAAAACAGGAAGCACATATGCATATTATATAAATAATGAAGTACACGAGTATAAACATTTTACAGGTACAAACTACAAATGTCGTATTAATCCTACAGAGTATTTCATTAAATCTACCTTTCTACCTAAACAAAGGAAGTTTATGTTTGACGAGGAAGTAGACATAGCAGTTCCGCCAACCTTTTAAATAGCTAAGGTACCAGCAAACTACGCTGACGTGAAAAATATTAAGTTGAGGGATATTTGATTTTTGAAAGCTTCAATATGAAAGTCTTTTTGATTTACTTTTCATATATATGCTGCGTTTACGGAAATATGGAAATAAATGAACTAGTAGGAGATTGCTTACTAAAGACAGACTACTCAAAAATATTTAATTGCCTACGATCTCTGGCTGATAAAAAATCACAAAGTTTATTAACCTTTCAATTAGAAAATCTTAACCAACTCCTACAGCAGTTTGAGCAGGCCTGCAATCCATTATTAAGTATAATCAATTACTTTGGTGTGGACATAGCTCCAACGAACATTCCCGTCATAATACACAATATTCGTAAGCACTTGCCAGAATCGCCAACCTCACAAAAAATTAACACACGTGAGGAAATGTTGCACGATAAAGAGATAGCAACATGGGAAATCCAAACTGAAATCCTAATCAATACGCTCACTCACACTTCGGTTTTGGACAATAAACTTGTTTCCAATGCTTGGTGTGGCGTAGCACAAATTCATTTGTTCGTACCAAAGTTTTTACTGTCGTTTGCGTTTAATTCCGGAGATATGAAATTTTATATACCACATAAAAATAGTACGTTTAGTTTGTATGTGTTGTCCGTGCCAATGTTTCACTTCATTGTACCCATACTTTTTGATAGTTGGTACTTGGTGTCTATGTGCGGATGGATGCATTGGCAAATTGAAAAGACGATGGCCACACGTTCCGAGAATTTTCCTAGCACTGCAGAAAATCTAGCGTTTGTTTTGACAAACGAACAAGACCATATTGGCCATGTAAGCAGAGTAAATTTATTGGAATATCATCTTGATACCGACAATTGCAGTGGAGTGATATTGAGCACAGCTGCTTTTTCACAAATGTCTCCTAAGCAACTCCTGGAGTTTGAATATTCTAGACAAACTCAAGAAGCAATTGTAGTAGGTTTTAGCACACACGAAGAACTTAACCGCTATGTAGTTAAACTCAGTCCAAAATGGAAAAACCTAGGATTGACTCAATGGATAGATTTTATTTTGCTCTTTCTAGATTGGTTATCTTATTATTGAGTAACTATTTGCGTTGGGGACCACCAAAAAATCAACTTTCTCAAATTTTTAAACTTTAACTACCTACGGATAGTAGGTCTCAAGGAAAGGGTCCATGCCAAGGTTCAGCCCTTCAAACCAAGTATGACGTCAGTAATGACGAAAACATGTTTTGGTCGGTTTCACCGTAAACACTTTCAAATTTCACAAAACTGAAAAGCTTTTGGAATGTGATTTTTTCTGTGAAGTTGAGTGGATGTATGAGTCAAACATTCATGCATATATGGCTACTTTTTGCATCTGCAGTTTTTTACAAAAAAAAATTAATCAAATTTTCATGATGGTTTTAGAGATTTTTCTTACTTCTAACCGCGTCCATTTTTGTTTGTATTTTAAAAGGTCACAAATTTATAATGTTCACCTACAACAGTGTCTTGCTGATACACTGCAGCAAACTGCTTGTAAAAATTCGCTTTCAATAAAGAGATATCGGTAAAAGTTGAAATTACAGGTTTGAGTTTTGAGGATATGCTTGGATTGCCTTGCCCGTTGCTCGGCCCACAATCAACCAATCAATCCAACAAAATGTGAAGAATATGCGGCATAACTGGCACTTTCTCTGACATTAAGTGCAGCTTGATTGTTTGAAAGCTGTAGCTTTGGCGGGCACTTATGCTGAGTACAACCGAATTTCAAAAAAGTTACAAATTTTACAAAATTTGCGATATCTTTTTTCGAGATCATAATTTTAAAAATCTGAGAGTACACAATTGAGCTTAATAAATTGTGATTATTTTGACACCTGAGTTGTTAATATCTGACCTCGCAGACGTGAGGACGGTCTCTCTGGACGGTTGTCATTTAAAACGCGGAAATACTCCTTCAAGTTGTTCGACAATATTTATCGTTTAACCAAAATCTTGCTAGAACAAGGTGATCCATTTCAGTCCTACATGGAACGAAATTCTAGGTTTCGAATTTTGTTATTTGCACTTATTTTAGGAGCAATGGTACTAAGCAACGCTTATAAAAACGATAATGTGTACAATATGGTTTTACCCAGATATCCACTTCTTTACGAAACTCTCGATCAACTAAAATCAGATAATGTACCAGTTTATAGTCAGATTCAAGGAGAAACTGCAGATATTGCTTTTCCCGGAAAAGACAATTTTGAGTATGTTTCTGGCTTGGTGAATCAGACTTCACATTATGATAAAAATCATTCACTATTTATTGAGACAGCGGTTAATTTAATATTAGACGGAAAAACAAAAGTTGGTGATGAACTCTTGATGATTTATTACCACAACAATGAGTTGTACACTAATGAAACAGCAATGGCGTGTTTACCAATTGTGCAGCTTGCATCAGCTTCAAGGCTTCACAAAAACATTTTGAATATGGCGGCAAGCATGATGAACTCTTTAGTACCACTTGTACAGATTGGCTGGCTAAATCTCAATGATACACAATTAATGAATAACATTGGAAATATTTTGATTCAGTCACTTTTGCAACAACAGCAAACAATTATTGATGAGGTAATGCTCGCGTGTAATAATTCAGCTGTTGTATTGCCTGAGCACGTAGCGTCTAAGTATATGAAAAAGTCAAGACAATCTGGAAACAATTTAGCATCTGTGGGAATTGATGCATATACTAATCCCACAATTGGAATAGAATTGGCAAACTATGTACCAAACTCTATTCTGCTTAATGCAAAGCTTTTAGTTGCATCACGAATTAAAGATTGGTTGGCTAAAGCAGAAAATCTGACAAAAGTGTTTAGTCAAGAGGTACCACAAGAACCACAAAGTGCTTCTTTGAGAGGAAATATTATTGTGATATTTGTTGTGTATGGAGTAGGATGCATGCTTGGTATAGTAAGCTATGTTTTGGAATATGCACCGGAAGGAAAGTTTACAGCTCTTTTGTTATCTAATGTTTCCCTAAAAATTAAGGTGTTATCTAATTTAGGAAAACCATTGTGGAAATTTGGAACATATGCTAACCCCGTACGGAATACCTTTGCTAGACAGAGTTCAAAGATAATAGAGGTCAACGTAAAAACATGCCCTATCATTTAAGCCTTGAATTGGCGTTTTGTGCTAGGAGTTATTTAGCGCAACTACAGTTTTTATGTATATTATAATTATATGATTAGTTTATTGTTGGAAATTTAAATATTTATGATAATCAGTGCTTTTGCAGCACAACCATGACAAGAAATACTTTGATAATGACTACTTGTCATAATATTAGTTTATTAGTATCTATCAGCAAACGTAATGTTTGCGTTGTTTTAATTGCGTGAAATGATGCATTAATATTAATGTAAGTATATAAGATGTACGGACTAAACTAAAGTCGAAACAAGTGGAATGTGGCGTACAAACAATCCCTGTAAAATAAAACATGACACTATAATTATTGCTGGTCAAATATTGAACTCAAAATATTAGCACGCGAAATTAAAAGAAATGGTGGAAGACTTAAAAGTCCAAACCGGAATACTGAATGTGTGGATAAGGCTCTCATATATTCGATGGCACGTCATCAAACGTTCCAACAGAAAATTAATCCTACTTTTGTATAAAGCGCAGTTTAGTAGGCTGTACTGCTCGCTGCGCTTGCGAAAAATTAAATACAAATATGGTAGAACACAGCAGTTTACAGGTTGCGCGCTGGCCCTTGGCAAGCCAAGCGCGCCCTTTCTCGGCGGCTTCGCCTCCTTCGAAATTCCCATTTACCCGTTTCACGTTCAATCATGTAGACTTCGTACCAGTTTGAAAGTTTGGTTACTTGCCATGTTTGAAGTTTGAAAGTTTGATTACTTGCACCTATCCAACAATCAAATTTGTAATATTTGCAAACTATTTTTGATTGCATAGTAACTTCATTTTGCAACAAAAACCCAGATAAATAAAACGTTCTGGCGTTTCTATTATCTGCAACTTAGCATAATTGATGAACTGTTAAAAGATTCGTCTTTAGATGAAATTCACCAATCCACAAATCTTCACAAAAATAGTAGCTAACCAATACAGGTTTGTATATGCATATTTTTTATATTGCAATCTACTTTTCTTTTTCAAAAGCAATTACGCACTACATGTGTGGACAACAGTGGTTTATGAATAAACTGGTTCAAATGAACGGGTTTCCTGGCTTATCGAAAAGGAAACCGATGTAAAATTTATTTGCTTAATTATTTAATTACTTAATTTTTAGAAGACTGTCTTGTCAGAAAACTACCTAACATAACATATTGTGTTATGCTAGGTACGTAAAAACGAATCTTTTTAAGCAGTATATCTATTGAAAGTTTTGAAAATCTTTGAAACTAAAACACATTTTTGTACCTAATTGATTTTCTTCTTTGTTTTACTAAGGTCAAGCACGTGGCTTCGAACTAAATATTAGATTATTTTTCAACTACAACACGTAATGGTTTTAGAGGCATTTCTTTGCTTGAACAGATATTTTGCTTTATAAAATAATGTTAAACCGATTGATCTAGATTGTTACAGAAGTTTTTTCAAAGACTGTTGTATAAAGACCATTTAGTTATAATTGATTTATTGATTATCAAATCAAGTTGCGCTATCTTCAACAAATCAATGTTTTTATTGTGTCGACATAACAGTTTGCAAAGTTATTTGCGAGTTGTTGCTCCAAACCTACCAGCATTCGCAAGAACATTTTTCTGTTAAGAAATTGTCAACTTTAAAGTTTCCATATTTTTACATAATACTGAATATGCTGAACGATTTGTAGAAACCTCAACCAGCAACATTCAACTGAATTTAATTTCAAATTTCAATTAATTGAAAGTTTTAGATTTTAAATATTATGTCACTAGCATAATCCTTGCAAAAACTACACTTGCAACGTTCTTTATAGTATTAATTTTATTAACTCAGATAGATAAAATTGTGCTTTAAAAAAAGTTAATTCACATTCTAGTAACTAGAATCTAGTTTTAATAGTTAAACGTTGTTGTGCCTCAATTTAACATTAAAAAAAACACGCGACATTCAACGGATCATGGCAACACCATTAATGTACAAATCACTAGATTTATTTCAAAGACTTCAAGTATGTCTTGGTAAATCTTTTGTAATTGGTTGGAATCCAGACAAAAAGGAGTTTTACTACGAGCAAAGACCGTTTTACCGCCTGAGTTGGATTTTGCCTGTAGCACTACTTTTAGGCAATGTTGGAAGTGCGCTAGTATTCATTCTGTTAAACCTGAACCGCTCAACAATACATTACGTTCTAAAATATCACCCAAGTGAATTGTTTTTTGCTGCTCTTGTTACCATTGCCTGCACCCTTGTGCTAGGTCTTGAGTGGACTTGTTTGCTACATAGAAGAGATTTCGTGAAATATTTCAACGCTTTGTTGCGATTCTTTCCTCGGCTTACAAAGTTCAATCGTATGTTTCCAATTCCTTTCTACAAGGATGTACAAGGTTGTCTAGGACTGACTCTAATAACTTGGTTAACATTTTGTTTTGTTGCAGTTTTGTATTGCAGTTTAAACTCTTTTTATATCACAATGGTGCCTATACTAGTAGACTACATTTTTGCATCCAAAAAGCACTCCAGTTTATTCTTTGCTGCAACCAAGTTATTAGTAGCTGTTTTCTGTCACTATCAAATGTACTTTGAACTAGCGGCCGTGACTGAGTTCAGCTGCCTGTTTATTTTATACATGGTTCATTTACATAAAATGTATCTAGAAATATTTAGTCGACTCACCAAAATTTACAAATCAAATTTAAATAGTGTGCTGGTTTGTTATCAACGTTTGCGTGTGCTGCACACTGTAATCATTGAACCGATTAGTATGTTAGTAGGTTTTTACATGGGATGTGGATTCTACATTCTAATATTTTCTGTCTGTTTGCTAATCTGGTGCTGGGAAATATTTTCTCCGTTGTTGTACTCCTGTGTGGTACTACAAATTGCAATTTGTTGTTTACTATTATTCATTGCATTGCCTTTGGCCACGGAATGTATTACATTGAGTGCTGACTTAATTCGACAATGGAGTGTATGCTCGTCTAAGTTTGGTGTTTCTAGAAAGTACATGCAGCGAGTTATTCGCTCATTAAGACCTACGGAGTTTTATTGTGAAACAGTAGGTGCTTTGCACAGAAGAAGGGCAACCATTTACGTTGGATCGATTATCGAAAATAGTGGATCTTGCTTGTGTTTGTTTGGTGATATTGTCACAGATTTTTTGCACTAAATTTAGGCACATGCCCGTGCAACCTCTCAGAAAACAAAATGTATATCTGTATAGTATTTTAAATTAAAATTTTTAGTAAATATATTAAGTATATTCAAGCACCAATTGGAATGTGCGCTGCTGAAATAAACCATCACAACATTTTTTAAACCTGCAAATCATTTTGGGGCGTATAATCTAACTTTAATTCTGGGTTTAAGTCGAGTTTAAACCCGGTTTAGGATTATTCTAATAATGTAAGTTTGGTTTAAACTCAAGTTAATCTAGAAAGATTATTCGAGCAAGATTAGCTCAAGTTATGCAATACGACACTTTAAACTAAAGATAATCCAAAACTTACGACCGGTCAGGAGTGGTCGTAAGCCAGTTTACGCTTGCCTTTGAAAATCGGATTAAATTTAATCTCGCTTAATCTTAATCGCAGGATTAGCCCGAAATTTAAGGAATTCGGATTAAATTTTGGATTAGACAGGATTAGCTTAAACCCGGTTTAAGCCAAAAGTTACATTATACGCCCCTTTAGGATTAACAATATTGCTGAATGACTACCCTTTGCAGATTATTACCTGGTATTACCATAGCTGTATTTGTAAACCCTTACACGATTCTCCTAAATAAGGGGTGTGCGTAATTAAACCAAGTGCAGAGCGAACAGAGTCATACAAAAATTTGTAAATTTTTCATTACAGTGTTCAGCACCCACTCCTACATGCACTGTTCTATACGTTTTGTAGACATGTGAACAGGGGCTCATCAAAATATCTAAATAGGGGCATTCAATATCTGTAGGCTACCTTTTTCCCCGTACCTGCAAAGTCACATGATCAATGTAGACCGCCCCAGTATATTCTTCGGAACAAGCCTATTCATTGCAATTTTATAAATCCCATCAACATCAAAAAATCAAAAGTGGGTCCTATGGGGAGTCAGGCGTTTGAAAAATTACATTTACTATGAGACATTATGGGAGCAAAAAAACTAATTGCAATAAATTTGAAGGTCAAAATATTCCCCTTACGTTGCATGGTCCTTCAAGAAACATTAGACTATAGCAAACTTTACACATTTTCTAAGTATTGTGACAGCAATAGACAGAGCCAAAAATAGTGCCAAAACACATATTTAAAATTTGCAGCAGCGCGCTATATAAATCTGGTAAATAATTTTAAGTTGAGCTTAAATTTTTCCAAAAGATTTACAGAATTTTGACAAGATCTTGCTTCGGCAGAGATTTAGAGGTATTAGTAATCATTTACCAAACTTTAAATTACAAAATGCAACATAGAGCAAGCGCACTATTCCCAATCTACAAAGTATTATTACATCCACGTATAATGAGAAGGAGTTTTGGTGATTTTCACAAATTTTGGACACTTTCTCCGATTTTCGTCAAAATTGGCACATATGTACCCTTTGGAATTGTGAATTCAAAAATAGTAATACTTTGGTCTCAGGGTGACGATGTCAGTAAAAAATTGATGACCAAATGTGACCATTTTCATGTATTCGAAGAATACTAGGATTTTCGTAGTTTTTTGAGGATAACTTTTGTATGCATCCAAATCTTGAAAATCGCCGGTATGCCCATCCTAGAATATTTATTGCTTGTTTAAACAAAACAAACCTCAAGACAAAATTCGGTTCCATGGTGGAGATATTTGGAAAAATGTATGGGCATGTATACCAAACTTGACAGAATCCATCGTGCCAAAAGTGACAGAATGGTCATAACTTCCTTGTAAGTGTGTATTTCAAAAAACTGAGAAACACGATCCTGTCGTTTTTCATTGGCTTTAATATGGTATATTAATGAGATAATTTGGATGACGCAGATTGAAACAGCATTCTGTCACTTTTGGCACGATGGATTCTGTCAAGTTTGGTATACATGCCCATACATTTTTCCAAATATCTCCACCATGGAACCGAATTTTGTCTTGAGGTTTGTTTTGTTTAAACAAGCAATAAATAAATATTCTAGGATGGGCATCCCGGCGATTTTCAAGATTTGGATGCATACAAAAGTTATCCTCAAAAAACTACGAAAATCCTAGTATTCTTCGAATACATGAAAATGGTCACATTTGGTCATCAATTTTTTAATGACATCGTCACCCTGAGACCAAAGTATTACTATTTTTGAATTCACAATTCCAAAGGGTACATATGTGCCAATTTTGACGAAATGCTCAAAAAATGTGAAAAACACCAAAACTCCTTCTCAATTCACGTTGCAAGTTGCAATATTAGATAATAACAATCGTTTATGCGCATTTTAAATTTAAAACACTTGAATTTAAAATCGAAACGATGTTGCAACGACGCTGCCAAATAATGCGCAGTTTTTCTGAGTAATAATATGCGCGTAATCGATAACTATAAAATTATTGATTCGTGGAATATGCGCGTAAAATGCATTGAACAAAAATTGATAAAAACACGCATGCTTTATGCGCAGTATAGATCTTAAGGTTTTCAGCAGCATTTTGATTCTTGTTCATATTCCACGCATAATCAATGCATAAACTAAATTGCCTGATACACTGAGAGCTAGATAAACAATTACTAGCATCTTATATGCTGATTTATACTTGACTTGTCATTTATTCCATAAAGCACAGTCACTTGAGAATGAAATATAGCTTAACTAACTGGTGACCGTAATGCACTTAAAAAGTTTGAGGAGGGGTCAAATTGGAAAGTGATTAAAAATGATAGTCTTTGGAGCATCGTTATTCAGTCCTTCACAGAGGTTCAACCTTGTCAGTCGGAAATCAGGATCATCTAGTGACAGTGGTGGTGACATGGTGTAGGTCCAGTAATTGCATCCGATAAGCCGTTGTTGGGACTCGTAGGTAAGCATTAGTGATAATAAGCAACCAAGCAAAGTGCTTAGTATATTTTTAGAACATTTAGCAAGAAATTAAATCCGGTGTTTGTCGGGTTGTTTCATTAGGTTCTGCAGTAGTTATCAACCAGCAATCAACTGAATGCTGAAGGACCTTCAACCAATGGTTAGCCAGCTGCCTTTCGTCAGCACCCGAGAACCGGAAATGCGCCCCTGAAAAAATCTTTTTCTTCCCGGTATCCAGGTGTATTCAAAATATTTCCCGGTGAACACAATTTAAAAATTTCCCGCCAGACATATAATGTCATGACACGTTCCCACGAGCTGATTATAAAACAGGCTGAGTAGACTTATTGCATTTTGGCAGAATTTTGGACGCACTTTATAGGAAAATTTTGTGTAATGAAACGATTTTGCAAAACAATGAAAAGAAATTGTTAAATAGTGCAACAGCTTTGTAAAATAGTAAGCATAAATTAATTAATAAACTTGCAAAGTTTTCAAAAAAGGATGAAAAATGTGCTTTGTAGAGAAATGGAAAATTCTGGTTTTAAAACGAGAACATTTGAACTTTTTATACTAAATCATTTATTTTAAATCATGGACATTAACGACAAGGCAACGGGAAAAATTTTGTTTGAAAATCTCATAAGACTGGATAAGTTTTCTGATAAAACGGATCAATCATGCATAAAACTCGAAAAGGTTTTTATGAAGCTGGGAAAACTGTATTAAACCCGAACATTTTTGTGTGAACATGGGAAATTTTCGTATGAAAATCGAAACATGTTTGTGTGAACTTGGGAAATTTTCGTATGAAAATCCAAACATTTTCAATGAAACATGGATTTTAATAAATTAAATCTGGATTTTTTCCGAAACTAGGAATAAGTTTGGGAAAATTTTGTATACGTCAGGGAAGAGTGTTGTATAAATCTAGGATTTTTTTTATGAAACTCGGAAATTTTTGTTTAAAAACTGGTAAAACTGTTTTTGTGCAGTTATGGAAATATTTGTACCAAACAGAAAGTTTTGCTCAAAAGCGAAAACATTCCAGTGCCAATTTTAAATCGTAAAACTATTAATTTAGTCATTCAAAAATATCTTACAAAATCGGGAAATCTTATGAAATGTCGAGAAATTTTTTGACCATTTCCTTCCAAATTTGTTATGTTACTTCAAGTTTCAGTTTCCCTGCCGTTTCCTTCCATTCTTTTTCTTCCCAATTCTCTTCCTTACCTTTTCTTTCATACCTTTGCTTTTCCTTCGCTTTCCTTTTCCTTTCCTTTCCTTTTCCTTTCCTTTCCTTTTCCTTCACTATCCTTTTCCTCCCTTTTCCCTTTTCCTTCCCTTCTTTTTCCTTCGGCTCGAAATTTCCCGGTATCCTAGATACCAGGATACCGATTTTTTTCCAGCGGCGCGGAAATGTGCCTTGAACCAGCACCAAAGAAACTGGGAAGGGCGTTTGGTCATCGGGAATTGGTCAATTGTCTTTAGGAAGTGGTCATGTAAACGTTCAAGTGCCTCCAGTAATTTCTAAAGCAAATTGTATTCATGTAGCAAAGCAAGTTTGTTAATAAAAACAGATGTTTTCTGGCAGTTTGTAATATGCGTAGTATATGTTTTGATTAGATATTTATTAAGTGGACAAAATACCTGCAATTTTTGCGCATATTCCACGCGTACGTTTTTATGCAGGTTCTGCGCATATTATACTTTTCTCAAGCATATATGCGTACGCATATTTTGCGCATAAACCATGATCGATTATGCTTCTTTTATGCGGTCATTTGCAACTTGTTTTATGCTGTACGTAAACCGCGCATATCCGATAAAATTTTGTAGATTGGGTTACCTTGAGTCGATCCATACAAATCAAACCATCAAACGATGAAATCTATTTAAAAACTGTCCATCCACGTTTCAAGAAAACTTGAGCTGGCGCTGAACTTCTTAGCTGGCACTAAACACCGTGCTGGAGCTGTTCTGAATCTTGCAAATTCGCAAAAGCTAAAAATATCCTATAGTTACGCGCGGCTACCCCTGCAGTTTCACATTTAAATTAATCCATTTATGCTTGCAATTTTAAAAACGTTGACAGATGGTTAAATGTTAACTGCATTACTTTACACTTTTAAGTGAATGTTTATTCAATAATATTGAAAAGTTGCCAGTTGTTTTAACAGGGAAATCCTATTTTAAAACGAGATAAATTGACAACTTGGCTCAGCAATTTATCATTCAAACTCTTTTCCAAATTCCAAATTATTAAGAAATTGGCTATAAAATACTTTTAACATTTAACAGGTTAAATAATAGTTAAATAGCTTAATGGTTCTCTCGATCATGGTGTTACAGATAGGCTGTATTACAAAATGCGTTATATTTATTTAAGTATGCAAATCTTATGTGCAGCAAATTTTGTGCTAACTTAATATTAGCTTTCGAAGCTATGGCAATAGAGTTCTTAATAGTTGTTATTTCAAAGCTAATTTAACTATGTAAGGATTTTAAGTTTCTGTCTCTCAGTCTACTTACAACTGTTTAAAGTGATATTTCCTATTAACGTTACAATGACAATAGTTATGAAGATTTACTGGTGTTGTTCTTTGCAGATTACAATGAAATATAGCTTCAGGTTTTATGAGCACAGTAAAGCAACTTGAAACAAGTTTCTCTCTTGCTGATATTAATTATTGAATCCTATAGAAACATTGAATTTTTTAGAGAATCTCAATTCGACTAATGATTATAAAATGCAAATAACTTTGATGATTGCTTTAAACCGCTGTCTAAAATAGAAACCCACAATAAGTAACTCTACGACATTTTCCTAAAGCAACTGGTTCAAAACGTAACAATTATTGAAAATAACGATTTAGCAAATCATTTATGGTTGAGAATCAGATTATTTGTTGAATTTTTATTTTTATTATTTATTGCACAATGAAGTCATTATTTCAAAAAAATTGCGAAAACATCAACTTTTTTTACATCAATTGTTTATAAGGAAACATAATAGTCTATTGTTCTGGTTCAGAGAAATAACTGGAGTTTGGACTTTGTCCAATTCCAGTGACAGATGCCGCGCGGATATTTAAAGTACCAAACATTAGTAGAACGAACATCTGAAATATAATTATACATTTTACATTTAAAGTTTATTAGAATTTAAATTAGCATTTAAATTTAGCATTTAAAGCTGACATTAGAAGCTGAAGGAGACACACACACATTTTTCCCATCCTCTGTTTTATATTTGTTTTTTCAATTTTGCTGTACGAGTCCTTATAGCTAAAAAATTGTTTTTTATATCATTCTGTTCAGTTTTTTACAGTGATTAATTTGATATATAATTCAAAGTTTTTAAAGTTCAATTTGTGATTATTTTTGATGATTAATTTCTTAATTAGTGTGTGTGTTTGTATATACCGTTATCTCTTTCCCTTCGCTTCTTGGAACCTAGCATCATTCATCCCATTCATATGCAAATTTCAGTCAGGGATCACGGGGTCTATATAGACCCTTTCCGAAAGGGTCTATATAGTCCCTTATGAGGGTCTATATAGACCCTTTTAAAAAAAGTTGCTATTTTTTTGATTTTCTCGAACATGAAAATCTACAAAATTTTTGGTTAGTGTAAAAAGTGTTTAAAATCGTCATTTTGACCTTTTGGATCCGTTTAAAGAAAATTTTTGTTAAAAAGTAATTTTTCTGAAGGGGTCTATATAGACCCTTATAAGGGACTATATAGACCCTTTTAAAATTCCGAAAACAATATTTTTCAAATAACTCACCAACTGTATTAGCTATCAGCAAATAAAAATATGTTTCTTAATCAGAAAAAAATGCCCGATTTTTTGAATTAAAAATCATTGAATAACTGTAAAACGTTGAAAAGTTATGATAAATAGAAAATTTAAAAAACGATTAATTATTTTTCTCGAAAAGTAAGGGGGAAAGTTGACCTCAAAATCTGACAGTTTGTAGCAATTTTTTTGTAGAATCCGAATCTGGCTTCAAATCTATCGGCTCTTGCAACACGAAGGGTCTGGAAATTTTTTAATGGTCGTTTTCTCGTTAAAAAATCTTAAAATAATTTCCAGACCCTTCGTGTTGCAAGAGCCGATGGATTTAAAGCCAGATTCGAATTCTACAAAAAATTTGCTACAAACTGTCAGATTTTGAGGTCAACTTTCCCCCTTACTTTTCGAGAAAAATAATTAATCGTTTTTTAAATTTTCTATTTATCATAACTTTTCAACGTTTTACAGTTATTCAATGATTTTTAATTAACAAAATCGGGCATTTTTTTCTGATTAAGAAACATATTTTTATTTGCTGATAGCTAATACAGTTGGTGAGTTATTTGAAAAATATTGTTTTCGGAATTTTAAAAGGGTCTATATAGTCCCTTATAAGGGTCTATATAGACCCCTTCAGAAAAATTATTTTTTAACAAAAATTTTCTTTAAACGGATCCAAAAGGTCAAAATGACGATTTTAAACACTTTTTACACTAACCAAAAATTTTGTAGATTTTCATGTTCGAGAAAATCAAAAAATAGCAACTTTTTTTAAAAGGGTCTATATAGACCCTCATAAGGGACTATATAGACCCTTTCGGAAAGGGTCTATATAGACCCTTAGGGGTCTATATAGACCCCGTGATCCCTGACTGAATTTGGTCTACAACAAGCAGATAAGTTAAGTGATTTTTTAACTTGTATATGTATCTCCGAAGTCTACATTGCCGTCTTGCAAGATTTGCTCCCGTGATACTGGCACACAATCTCTGTTGTTTCTTTTAGTGGATTCATTATGGCAATTATTCAAAACCTCATCGCTACAGCCAACATTCACGGAATCATTGCCACGGACCTTCCTGAGGACCATGACGTTTTTGATGAATACATTCGGTGGGATATGCAATGGGACCCTATTACTGATCTCGACCGTGAATATAAAAATGGACCAGAGTGTGCACTATGCGGACAGACTGTGATTACTGATGAACGGATCCTAGAAGTGGAAAGTACCAAATACTCAGTCATATTCTCCGATTGTAACAGCGTGCCAGAGAAGTCAAAGCAGTATTATGGATTCCTGCAATGCTGCTACTGCTTCCACTACTTCCATAGGACAAGATGCAGCCTAACTATGTCTGATGTATCTTATTTGAAAGTTAAAACCAACCGATCATGGAGCTGCCCTTCGTGTACACCAGTATTCAAGCATGAAGCCCGGACAAGTTTAATCTCAACTAACAACACAGCATACAATTCAGTTTCTACTTCAAATTTGCATTTTCTTGACTTTCGTTATGTTGTTTATGCTATATTTGCTGTGTATCATGTATTGTACAAATTTGTAGAAAATGCCTCACCTGATTTTTTATTGGCAATACGTAATGCTTTTCTGAGTTATGAATCTTTATTTGACTTTACTTGATGATTTGGATGTAAAATATTTCTACAGATTAATTGTTATTTGAACTCGGCCCGATTATTTGATTAAGTTAAAATTCTGGTTTTGGATTTTTGGCTACGTTATGGTTATGGCTAAGGGACCCTGGGTGGGTGATACAATGCTGGTTCAAATTTTTTGTACCAGTAAGTGTTAAGATTGTGAGATCAAGTAATGCATGTTATAATGTAAATTATTGATTGTATTACCTGAAATTTTTTAACACTCAAATAAAACTGAATACTGAATACTGAAAGTTTCTTGCTGATATTTTGTTAACGCCGCTGTTATTAACCTACCCATTTATTCCTATACTTTTGTTCAAAGTTGTCATTTATAAATAACATTCTACTTTATCCTAAAGTCAGAAGCCCTTAGTATTCCCATAAGAACTCGATTAATATAAACAAATTTTGTAATTCCTTTAATGACTCACACTTTATCATAATGAATAAGAATCCGGCAATTAAGCCTTATAGTCTTTTCCATCAATTTATGCACATATTTTCCCCCAAGACGAACATGTTTCCAAGTACCTTGATTTAGTTTCTGTTAGAAGTATAGTTAAGGAAGCAGAGTCGCTTCAAAAATCCAAGAGAAAAGTCTACAATAAACAACTATTTTATCAGTGTTTGCTTTGTTGTTAATTAAAATTGAAAACAATATTCTTGAGATGGGACACATTATTAAACCTGTATAGAATTACATTATAGTAAATTCATTGACCCGCTCATACCTCAAATAATTTGCACAGTTAGAGCTTAGATAAATACATTTCAAACTGCGTTAAGTTTGTAAGCATATTGATTTAGCCTTTGGTAGATTTACTTATAACAATCTTCTAATAAGCGGCGACTAAACCTCTACCAATTATCTCAAAATTAAGGTGAGTAAATAACTTTCCAGTATATCCTCCAAAATAAAAAGGTAAATATATAAAATTTTGCTATTGCTAAGTAGTCGTAAGCTTCATAAATATTTACTCCATGTATAGTTAAGTATTTTCTAGCAGCTTGAGAATATTTGGCTAGATAGAAATTCGATTCTCCTATATTCTGGAAGATCCGCTTCACACAATCGTTCTCTTAGTTACATTCAGTGGTATATGTAATCGTTACATCCTAACGGCATTAAGAACTACCACATTGCTTGTGCAGCGCATAAATTTCAAATTCGTTTTGTTCTGAAGACCTAATAGCTTAAGTTTATCTTTCACCATGATTACCACATCCTGCATTTTTATTTTTATTCTTTTTCACACAGTTAATTGTAGTAGTGCCAATGTTCTCGGTAAAATGTTTTCTTTAAACAAATCGAAACTAGATTTAGTATCTAAAACTGACGAAAGTGAAGCACTTAGTTTTCAGCTTAATATTCCTTATTGCTATTACTGTCTTGTGACAGTTATTAACTTTAAGGGTGTTGACTTTGAACCTATAAATACTCCCATTTTATTAAAAAGACCTCTTCCCATTAAAATAATAGTAGTGACAGGACTTAATCATGAAACAGATATTGGACCGAAACTTAGGTTCATTCCGTATGAATTAGCAAATAACATATCCAATCGAGAACAAATTATGCTAGAACCTCCTGCACTTTGTAATTCGCCATACATTTACAAATATATAATTTCTTCAGAACAGGAGTATATCGAGAATCGTTACCTGTTCTGCCTGAGCATACTACGTAGAAACTACGTAATGAACAACCGCCCATGGGCTGGTGAAATGGAAACACATTTCCTACCAATTCATTCAGAAGAATGGTACTATTATTACCAGTATGCAAATAGCTTGTGGTTTTCTGAACTTGAGCATTCTAGCACGACCAGTGCATTGCAGCAAATTATATTGGAAGGCATGCCAAGCATTAACTTTGGAGATTACTACAGAGGAAGGTTAATGCAGTTTGAGTTTGTTGTGGCAACTAATCTCGTAAATCCCTCAAATACAACTAAAAATGCCTTTTTGTATCCTCCAATCGACTTTTGGAATGTAACCTTTTATATGCAAAGCTTTGTAAATATTACGCCACTAAATTTGCTGGAGCTCGCCGAGTTTAATGACATTTCAAAAGTCTTGGCAAGCCAACAAAGCCTATTTAACTTGCATATTGTTCAGTACAACTTAAAGTGGTTCATGCAAGATAAATGCTCAAAAACCAGCATTAATGATTTCAAGGTCTACCTATTAAATAAAACGGTAGAAGACTTGCTCAGAACAATGCTAAATGTTCTTTGGAAAATTGTGCTCTGTCCAAACTTTAAGATTGAAAAACAGACGATTTATGGGACCCGAGAAGTACAAGTTAAAATTTTCAAAGGCTTGGACATCCAAAGCGCCACGTACTTTGTTGCATATCCTGCGTTCCAAATGAGGTTTATTAGTTGTGGAGAAGTTGAAAGGGAAGATATACAAATTCATCTTCTTCTAGCAAGCTTTCAACAGAGAGTGTGGTATGCAATTTTATTGGTAGTGCTTGTAAGTACATCCATCTGCATATGGGGTCTGTCCCGTGAGTCAGCAACTGAATTGGATATTAGCAGTATTTTACTAATGCCTGTAAAGCTACTGTTAGAGCAGTCTGGTCCATTTCTGGAGAAGGTCTTTCAGTCGCCTAAATTTAGAATTCTTGCTTCGTGTTGCCTCCTTGGTGTTTTGGTTATTTGTAACGCATACAAGAACGATAAGGTATATGACATGGTGACGCCAAGAAAGCATTTTCCCATGAAATCTTTCCATCAGCTGAACGTTTCAAAATATATACTTTTTTCAGAGGTTACAGTAGTCGGGGGCTTTAAGAAAGGAATTGGAAACTGTGGTGCCTTTTTAAATAAATATGTTCCCTCAGGCCACTTTATTACAATGAGCTTAAAAAACATGAGCGTTTATTCTTGTATATGGGCAATTTCACAATTACATTTTGAAAGGGAGGGTATGATAGATTCTGCAAATCGACAAAAAGGACTCCCAATATCAAATATGTTCAACAACGTCCTAAAACGGAGCAGAGTATCAATATCCGCCTATCAACATTTAAAAAAGTTTAAGCAAAATCTAGTATCAAATAGTAACACAGTAAATGTCAAACAAGCAGACAAAGCGGTTACAATAAATATGCTTAAAAAGTGCAATAATACAGCTTTCGTATTGCACCACAACTGAAATATCAGAATATGAGGCAGTCGTTCGACCTTCTGTTGGACAACGACTGTCAATAGGAACTGAATATCTGCTTGACAAAGGAATACAATTTGTTTTCAAAGGTTGGCTACCTCAGTTTGTACAGAGACGAATTCGAGGAATAGAAAATTCTGGTATATGGAACTGGTGGAGTAAATTGATTGCTCGAGATATTGTTAAGCTTCGAGCATTTAGAAATGCTGAGTTTCGACATTTTAGAAATTTGGAAGCCGAAACGGTTCAGCCTGCAAAATTGTCTGGTAAGATGAGAATTATCTTTTACGTTGTAATGTTTGGACATGCAGTGGCAGTGCTAGTTCTTTTGTTGGAAGTTGGTACATGGTTCCTGTTTGTACCCATAGCATGGGTAATGGGTAACTGGTTTTACTTACATCAGTAAAATAATACTTAATAACCGTTAGACTTGAAAAATATATATATGTATTTAGAGTTTTTGTGATTAATCTTGTAGATAAATGTTCAAATTTTAAATCAAGTTAATATAAAATATCATACTTCTTACAACCAAACATTAATACCTAAAAATATTTAACGCATATTATTTTATGTGTCATTAAAATTGGGCATCGCATCTGTGGTTCAAAACACCGATTTGGTATCCTTTTAATTTAAATAAATCAAACAATTTAGGTTATTTATTTGCATCTTGGGTGCTACCAATTTAGCATTGGGTGCTCATATCCGACACTTTGTGAGGTTGATTTTTACACATAAAGATTCAAGAATTTTAAAGAAATATCATTTAGGTGTAATGCAGATTTCAATAAAAATTAGCTGAACATTGAAAAACGTTTAAATACAAAAAGCCAGCCGAGATACCCTCAAGGAGTATATTTTACGTCATAATCTAAGAATTACTAGTATTGTTATCGAAAATAAAGCTTCCCTCTGTTCAGATTGCGTGTCATAATTTTTCTTTTCCTTAAATAAAGGATCCATTCAAGTTACCGAAGATTTGCTCCGTACTCTTCCTTCTTAAAAAGGAAAGAAAAAAGCAGTATCAACAAAATTAGAAAGAATCTGTCGATTTCCAACATATTCATTGCAGGAATACTGGAAACTTATTTCCGAGTCGACGACCTACAGTAGTAAGTATTTACCATTAACTCCAAAAACAAACTGAACGTACCTGAATCCTCCCAAACAAACATTACGGAATTTCAACAAATTTAACTGATCCCTTTCGATTTTACTTAGCAAGTCGTAATTTCGGACTTCGTTCCATTTCCGGTTCATTTTCAAGCTGATTAAAATGCGGTACGAAAGCAGAGGTGGAGTCAAAGTGAAAACAGAACTTAATAGTAATAGTAAAGTAAAATTCAGTTTTGTATCTGATTCTACAAATACAACCTGCTGGTCTGTTCTTTCAGAGGAAATTAAGTGGAAAGGGAGACGAAACGGAAACCTCGATCAAGAGATGCAACGTCTAATTGCTTATATCTAAGCCTTTTTTGATTGCCCACTTTGAGTGCTTATTGCTTCAAAGGATAATTTATATCTGGCGACGGACAGTAGTAAAAAACATTACAGTAATTCAAGCATTATTTCCAGAATTTCCAAAAGCCAACTAACATTCTTCAGCTACCTTACTTATGCTCTAATTTTAGGGCTCGAAGTATTTTTTAAAAACCAAATTAATTATAAACGTGAGATGCCACACGCGCTACCTAATCTTAAAATAACGTATTCTCAATATTACAAAGCTAAAATAATAGTAAAGATACCAGCTGATCTTTCCCATTGTCACGTCGGTTCCATTGGGGACTCCTCCAAACAAACTCTCCGTAAATTTACTCATTAAAGTAATCTCTTTTCCTAGTAGATTCCTAATTCAATAATTTTAAAGGCTTCCTGTGGTCTAATTAATTAAAATGCTATCTCACCCTCACCAAAACTACATGCTATCGAATCGTTCTAAGTTATTCAAACAAACGATGGCTTTTGGTTTAAACTGCGGGTATTTATTTTAGTAAAGTTTGCCTTGTAAGCGTAAAGGATTTCCGCAGGCAACTTAAAATACAGGGACCACTAAATGCAGTAAATGTAAGCTATATTATAAAACATTTACAGCTACTTTAATGCCAAATTTAATTTAAGCAATAACTTCCAGCAACTGACCAACTCCAAAAACAAAAGGTTGTGTTTCCGTGTGTCCTACAGAAATAGATTGGTTAGTGGGAATAAGGCGGTTATGTACGAGGTTTTATGGCGGACGGGGTGAAATGGGTAGAGGAGAGGAGGCAGAGGTAAGCGCCGATCCTTACGCTACTGCTTCCAGAAGAGAAGGAGGACATTGCCGCGGTGTGCCGTGGCGGTACACTCATGTCATAAAATTTTATTACGCACTTCAAAATAAATTAGTAGACAAACGAGATGTGTAGTATTCATTTTGCACATTTGGCACACTCCTTATGGTTACACGCTAGGGAAATTACGAAGGGCATTGAATAGACAGTTAGACAAGCTGCTTCTTTCGTTCTTATCACTACACATTCCAATTTATTTTCATTCATTCGTTACATGCTAAAAATTTCATTTTGAAATTAGTAGGTAATCGATTTTTATAAAAGTTATAAATGAATGTACTTATTTAATTATTTTATTTAACTATTTGTTGAAAACATATTTGCATCTGCCCGCTTTATCTAATTAGCAAAATTGCTACTTCGCCTCCACCAAAAGACCAAATGTTACTGAAGCATCGCAAAAAATGTTGTTTAATTGCCCAGTTTAATTAATTACTACATTTCACAATTACTTGAGCTAAGTGAATTGGAAAATTTGACAAATAACAAAATAAAGCTTTATGCATGTAATTAAACAGGTTTAAACGACCAGGATTTCTTTTATGAATATAAAACCTCCTGATTAGAGGAATGTGGGACAGGTTGAAAAAATACTTTAAAAACTTCCATTAACACGTTCTTAATGACTCAAAAACGACAGCTGCAAAGAATTACGGCCATCCCCATCTCAAAAGTGTAGATTTTGCAATATATTAAAAAGTGCCCAGTTTTGGTTCATTTACGTTTGTCAGATTAGTATTCAAACAAAGTCAGCACTTGCCCATAAATTTTGGGCTATAACCTAGCCAAGTAATAATGAACCGCGGGAATCTGTCATCCAAACACACCCCAGCAAATTACAAGTGCTATATTTCCGGCGCTTTCAAATATTTAAATAAAATTTTAAATAAAATGCATTTCACTTCAATAAACCGATTAAATCAACTACCTTTAACTCCATCCATTATCCAAATCCTGTAAGTAATATTGATTTCCTTTTGTATTCTACTATTGACTGAAATAATCATTCATGTTTCTAAAACTAAAATTATATGTAAAGTTGTAGTGACAGAATTAACTACCTTCACTATTATGAAGGACTCTGTCACGAATTGGAGATAAATAAATCAAAGTCTCCCGCACGTGAATCATCAGTACAAATATGACGTGTCAGTCCATTTTATCGTCGGGGTATTTAGAAGCTGTTGGCTTGTACCTTGTCACTATTTATATTCATGGTTTTCATAACTTTCGAATTTTAACGATGTGCTTGTTCATGCACTACCTCGCTTACCTCAACAACGGTTCCATACTGCAGAAGCAAGGGAAAGGGGAACCAGGCTAGGCTAATGTTTTTATAAATTTTGCTGTTATTTCATTACTTTAGGCCTAGTAGAAAAAGCAGACCTTTAATATCCGAAAAGTAATATAGTGCACCAGCAACATCCATTAACTTGCTTCCACATTGTTCACATTTGTTTCCGGTTCCTCTTCCGCACACATTATCAATCTTGACTTCTAGCATGAGATTAGCTAATCTCAGCTCCCTCCAACCAAAAAACAAATGCTGCATAATCATCAGATTTTACTTAATGTAGTATTAAGTAGGAAAATAGAAATGCAGTTACAAACAGAAAATAAAGCTACGTTTGAGATATCCAAATATGCAAACCAATCCAGTAAAAGTCCTGCTTATTTTTATCAAGTTTAGTTCAGTTTAATGAAGTTGACTGTTGTTTTCAAGCTACTTTTGACTGACATGGGATTTAAGAAAGTATGTTTTCGACGCGTTTTGGAAAAACTTTCACGCCTTCATATATTTCTTTTGGTACGCAGAGCAATTGCTGCAACTGCTGATGATGGGAACAAAGTCACTGCATTTATCTTACGTTTCATGAGTTTAATTTACAAAAAACAGGTGCCTAAGAATCTCTATATTTATTTGGGACATACTTCTTCCCATTTACAAAATACTTCTTCCCATTTACAAAATACTTCTTCTTACGATTTAATGCATAATAATTTTGCATATTATGAAAGATCACATTATTTAAAATTAAAGTGCCTTTCTATTTAACAATTCAACATGAACATTTCGCTACCGAGATTTCACATTCTTTCAACCAAGCTTGTGAGATGTCTCAATTTGTTTGGAAAATGTAAATTTGCTTAATGTTTGTTTCCAGATTTTTTTTAAAGGTACCATAATGAAAATAAGCAAATGTCGAGCTAATTTTTTTTACAAGGGTGAACTGTGAGTAGTAGGTAACTTAAAAATTGACTCATTAAATATTTGAGACAGAGGAAGAGTCTGCACTCCAGTTAACTATATTGTATACCTGCTCGTCTACTAGTTATAGGTTAATTGATGTATAAGTCGGATTTATTGCTGAACAATCTACCATTACACTAACTACCTTCTCGTCCACAAAAAAATTAGCGTTTCTGAAACGTTACAAAAATTGTTTAATTGTGGTGCTTTGGTACATGGTACTGATGGTACATCAAAGAAAAGTTTCCATTTACCTAGCAAGTCGGGAAAAAACAGAGTTGTTAAAAAAGTACAAGCATGGAGTAAGCGGTTGAGGCATGTGTTGGCAATTTTCGGATATTTGTTATTTATATCCCACCTCCCCCTGAAGCATAAAACGTGCGATCTTTGAAAAGAATCTTATGAGACTTCCTCCACTATCGGCAATATCACTAAAAAATCAAACATTTCGGATTTATAAAGCTCTGCAGCAACGGATTTCATGTGCATGCCTAACAAACTACCGTTCTTATTCCAATTCACTTAGTAACTCCATTTTTGGAGCAAACTGGAGTAGTAAAAAGACGTAGTGGTCGACGTGCAGGGTATAATCCATGCTAAGTGGGTAAACAACAGCATGTTGTTTCCCTTTCCCGTTTAGTACGTTTATATTTTCCATGTTTCTTCAGAAATGGGATTGTATAGTGGGTGCGCCGGCGGTTATGCGGGAGGAGTGTAGAAGAAGGGATGAAATAGGGGGAGGAGGACTCCTCGTTGAGTAGGAGGGAGCCGTTATGGCCGCAGTATTGGTCCACCCCGATACGGTTGTGGCGGTCAAGTTGAGACTTGGGAACGGCGGGAGGAGGCCTTCATATGGCAGGAGAGAAAACAAATCCGGGAACAAGCATGAGGAAGACATTCTTAACTGGAAGTTCCAACTACCCTCGCAGAATCACCTACTCATACTCCATTATGGAATAACCCGGAAAATCTAGGGTTTATATGCCGGACAAGTACAATGTCGCTTCCCAACTGGAAAGGATATGACCAAAATTTCTCAACACTAATATTTTACAGAAAGAAGGGAAGGTGCATTTGTAATGTACACCGGTGGTTCCTGGTGTAGGAAATCGGAATCTGGAAAAATTGTTCAGTACAAAGAATTGTTCTATTAAAATACAAGTTAGATTTTTGTTCTATTTCCACGTTTTTTTAATATTAATTTTAATAAAATTTACTTTCAAGCATTTTTAAGTTGAATTAAGTTAAGTTACGCTCAAATTTATTATCTTTGTAAAAATAATTTTTCTTCTTGCTTACTTACAAAATCGCATATGCATTGGGAATTTTCGAGAAACCAAAAAATTCGGTAGTATTTTTATTTTTAATGCAACTTTTAATTGACACCGTTTTCAACGATTTTTACGAAAAACGCCTATACTTTGCTTTCTTGATTGATTGGTTTCGCAAGGTTTGTAATTTAATGCAGTATGGGAGGAGTAAAGAAACCAAAGCTAATTGCCGTAAAATGTTGCTTCGCATCCTAACATCAAAATAGAGTTTCAACGAGGCAATTCACTTCCTATTATACGTAGAAATGAAATAGGAAAATTTCAACGAGTGTACAAATTAAGATTTATTACAATCTAACCCAACGTTTCGACTTAATCGTAAGTCCTCATCAGGGGAATTTTAGAAGAGTGAAATCAAAAATACGAGAAAACGTAACAATAGCTAAATTTTTTTATATAATGATAAATAATTATCCATTAGGTTGTATTCTTGTCTTGGTGATTTTATCCTATAACTTGTAAACTTGGTCCAGTACTTCCGAGTAACAGACAGGAAGTTTTGTGCTAGGTATTTCGTGTTTCCTGTTCATCAAGTTTCTCCCTTCCCGAATCGCTTTTTGTATATAAACACTCTCTTTAATGTATCGTTGGTATGGTCGTTCCTCGTTGTCCAATTCACTTCCTTACTTGGACACAATAGTATCAGCGTCAAATGGACGTCTCCATACGACAATATACTATAAGCCGACAGACTCGCACTCATACCTGCCTTACACTTCCTTCCACCCTCAAACAGCACGTGACGCAATTCCATATTCTCAATTTCTACGATTGAGAAGGATTTGCTCAAATGACAACGACTTCTCTAAACGTTGCCAGGAGATGGCAACATTCTTCCGGGGTAGACTTTACCCCGAAAACATCATTCAGAAGGCCTTGTCAAGGGTATCAGCTGTTTCTAGAGTTGATGCCCTGACCAAATCCTCGGCCAAAAATAGCGAAGTCTTGCCATTTGTCGTCACGATTAGTAAGGCAGGCCAACAAACAATGAGTGCTATAAAAAGCCACTTTGGCGAAACGATGTCAAAAACACCGGAGTTGGTCAACATCTTCCCATCCTCTCCTGTTGCAGCCTTTCGCAAGCCGAAAAGCATTCGGGATATTCTAGCCCGAGCACGACTAACATCAGTGCAACCTGGAATATGTCACCCAAATCCGGGTACAATCCCATGCAACGTTGGTAAGTGTTTAACATGTAAACACACCATCTTACAAAATGAGATCGTGGGACCAAAGGGAAGGATTAAGGTATGGGAACAATTTCACTGTAAGAGTGAATGCGTGATATATACCATCGTATGTACGAAATGTTCAAAAATATATATTGGGGAGACGAAGCGTAAGCTTCGTGACCGCTTCAGGGAGCATCTCTATAGCCTATCACATGGAGAGCACACTGAAGTGAGTGAACATTTCACCAAAGTACATACACGAGATGATATGCGTGTGACAGCAATCCAACTGGTTTCTTCTAACCAGATGAGTCGGAGGGAGCAAGAAGCACTCAGGATTCATCGTTTAGGTACTCTGGCACCTATGGGACTTAATACAGAGTTCACCTATATATAGAATGAAAACGGGGCCATTCTATCCTCAAAAGTTCAAAAATCAGGCGTAGCTCCCACCTGATGTGGGATTTTGGGCGAGATCTCATCACCATCGAATTCCTCGTCCAAACTTTACTACCCCCTCTGCCACCCGCACCAGAAAAAATCTCAGACCTTGAAAACCTCAGGTTGTCGAGATAGTTGGCCCTGAAGGTGGGGTGAACAAAAATTTTTTTGAGTTACTTATATAGGTGAACCTTAGTATAGGCCTCATTTGCATATCTATTGGATATGCAAATTAGGCATTAGCAGGGTTCAAAAACCTATAAATATCCCTGCATCTCCAGCTTTTGCGTTTTTGGAAGTTGAACCGACAACATCTCCAGAAACGCTTATCCTGAAGAAGGTGACTTGCACCGAAACGTCGAGTTATTTTCTCACCATGCCCCCACCAAAGCCTATGGATGTAAAGCATAGGCACCAACATAAGAAGGGGAAGTCTATGGTGCAGCATAGACTTTCCTCTTCAGCTGACATTAACACCATTGTCAGCAATGTTGGACTTGGTGTAGAGCGGGAGGTGTCCGTGGCGGTGCTTCCGAAGTCGGCCCAACCGGGTGCAGACTGGAAGCAAGGGAGGAGAGTGCATGTGAAGTGGCCCTACCTGATTCCGAAGCCGGCATTTCGAGGTGCGGGTTGAAATTAGATAGGACCCATTTTACATCGATGGGAACTACCAACAAGACCCCTCAAATTACACCAATTCCCCTGATGTCTCTTAAATTCCCACGTCCAACGGGAAAAACGCCCAAAAATAATAAGAGACATAAATGCGACATCGACCACAAAAATAACAACAGATTTAGTTTTGAACTTGTTTTCCCAATTGGCCACTTACGAGTTTTTTAACCAGATATTTACTAAATATAACGCTTTGTTTTTCTTCAAAAAATTGAAATATACTCAATAAACCTAACTCTGAATAGGTATCTAAGCCTCCAGTGATCAACTTGTTTACCATTTTTTTATTATTTGCCACAAAACCGGAAGCAATACACAATACACGGAAAGGTTATTGGTGATACTACTGACTATGTAAGCTATTGACTTGATCAGCGGCTCACACAATTGTTCAATGAGTGGCCATTAAGCATTTTGCATTTAAAACGTTAAAAATGTATTTTGTGAATTCGTCCAAATAATTTGTTGAATTTTTGGGTCTTGTTTCTCGTAACAGGAATTTTTAATTGAATATTAAACTTGCTATGAAACACCACAAAAACCAAACCTACTGTACGGGTAATGGCATGCGCACCGAAAATAATGCTTTCAGGCGTGAAAGTTTTTTCCACAACGCGCTGAAAGCGAACTTTTTAATTGTCAATATCAAAGGCTTAAACTAGAATCAAATCATAACTGGAGGAGGAGGAGCCAAGAATTATAAGGAGACAGCAGGTGCTTCCTTAGGGAGGAGATTGGAAGTAGGAGAGGAGAATGTGGAGGAGAAGAGGTGGGAATTTGTGGGAGTAGGTGTACAACTTTGCTGGAGGGAGGAATTGAAATCACTAAGATGCCAGGATTGCCCATGGTGGTATTTCACCCCGGGAAAATAAGCCCTTCTCGTGCCAGTTCTAATAAGGCTCGCTATCCACATCCTCAAGGATATATAAATCCATTGAATGACCTTCCTCCAGAAAAACTTCCAAGTTGGAAGTCCCAACAAAGGCAGGAAATTTGCATCTAATTTCCAATGCAATTTATAGGTTATATTTCTACACTAACACTCAGTTCTATCAATCCATGCATAAAACAGCAAAAACTACTACACTACCAACGTACCTTTACTTTCCAAAATTGTGATTTTTGGCTAACACACGGAACAAATCCGACAAAGTCGATTGGATTTCTTTTCACCCTTGGATACGCTATGCAGAAAACATAGTATCAACTGAATTCAAAAGGGGAAGATTTTTGGGGGGTCAGTAACGAAAAAAAGCGCTCAGTAGTAATTTTTCATTAAAAATCAGAGACAACCAAGGCAAATTGTTTAAATTCAAACTTGGATAAATTCTCTTGGTTGTTGAATGGTTCAATCAATGCACGTTGCTTGAATTCGGATTTGAAACGATTTTTTGGTGAGTCTGAAACTAAAGTTACTGCTTTCGCCACTTTGCTACATGCGTAAATTGGATATTTTGCCTACTTGTATTGATTCTCGATTTGGTCATACGTTTGCAAACGTCACGTTATGATTTTTTTCGTTATATTGATTATAAGAGTGTGGTTAGTGTGGTACGTTGTAGTTGGTATACTTGGTATAGTTTCAACTCAATTATGCAGTAACGCTGTGACCTTGCTTAGTACGATTTTGCAAATCCACTTAAAATGAGAATTATTTAAGGAGTTTTCTTAATGGTCTCGCGTGGGGCTTCGGTTCTGGCTCCTCCACTTTCTGTTCCACCGGGGCCTCCGCTTTTTAACCACCACTTTGGGTGGCATCCGCCACAGCCCCACTTTTAGTTTACTTTGACCTCCACATTTACCTCCAGCTATACTTTCTCCACTGCCTACCTTCCTCGGGCCACCACTTCTGGCTCCATCGAAACATAGTCCTGTCACACTTCCATCTTTCCCCATTTTTCTCAATTCAACCTATCTCCACTTTCAGCTTTACTTGGAACTCCACTTTTTTCCTACATCCACGTCCCCTCCTTTACTTTCTACTCGTACCTCCCATTTCTAATCCTCCCGTTCCATGACTTTCTTCACTACTTCACCATTTTTCACTATCTCAGTCCCTTCGACTACCTCTTCACCTCAACCTTCCTCCGTTTTAGTTCGCCCAACTTTTTTCCCAGCAACCCTGTTTTTCTAAACAAAACCCCGTCTTCCCCTCCACTACCCCCGGGCTTAGACTTTTAGTCCTACTTGCACCATCACTTGGATCTTTTACAAAAATTGGTTTGAAACCGGGTTTCGATCCCATCTTGCTTGCAATACTTTCAGGCCAATTTCCAGCATCTGCATCCTTAACACCACCCATTCCATGCTCCTTTCCCTGTCCATCGTTTGGAATTCCAGTTTGACATTCAAATAACTCGTCAGGACTTTGGTATCTGCAATAGCTCCTCTGCTGCATGATTACTTTGTGAGAATTTTTTTAGAACAAAATTGAAGTAGTTTAGTGTTTAAACACCATTTTGTGTCACAAATTTTGTGATAATAGTAAATAAAGACGACAAAACTTATTTATATAAGGGTAGTATTACTTTGGAAGTTTGGATAGATTATCAATTAGATTTTAATGAAAAACATAATATAAAAATATGCGTATCGATTAAATGTCATTTTTGTAAAAATTAATGGATTGGTGAATTTAATGGACTGCAGATACCTTTGTGCCCTCTGCGCGTTTATCCCGACTTAATCTACGGCGTTGACTGAACACGTTACATTCATTTGTATTTCAGATTTTTTATTTTATTTCAATCTAAGAAACTTGAAAATTTTCAAAATCAAAATTCTTAATGAATATTACTAACTTGTAGCTCCAACTGCTCACTAGTTAAAGCTAATTATTTGTTACCATATTTTGAATTTGTTTGTTGATCAGTCACTTAAATTCGCACGAAAAAATTCCAGTTTTCTTAAGCAGCATCATTATCAGTAGATACAAAATCCGAGCTGCTGCAGTACGTTCATTTTGTACACACGCATAAAACGTACTAAAATTACAAAGAGCTATTTCGTACGGGTTTGGGTTTATTTGTAGGTGGTGTTTCCCCAGGCGGTTAAAACAACGGGAACAAAAACAGGTGGTTACGAAACACAGGTGCGGACAAAAAGCAGGCAGGAATTTGTCCAGGTTGCAAGGAAAACAGGCGACTAGCTTATAGGTGAATGAATTTCCATGTCCTAAAAAATGTACACAGCACGGTTACAACATCTATTCTCCACAACATTCAAAAATGCTAAGACAACTGATGCGCGAACACGCTACGCTACACACTTATCCCTTTTCCAATTTACGTAGACCCCGCCGGCCTGATGCTAGAACATCGCCTGCTACGCACAAAACACCTACCACTATGTTCAACGCCTAGCAGGCATTGTTCTAGCACAGCGACGGCGGGATCTACGGAAACTGGAAAACTAGTACTATATCATACCTTAAAATTGCACGTAGTTTTAAACTTATATTTGAATTTTTTAAATGCAGTATTTAAAGCAAAGAAAACGTTGGACGTGTTTCCAGAACAAGAGATTAATACCAGAAATCACTCAAAGCCTTTGAGTCAAAGGCATTAAGATGCTTAACTACTTACATTAGATCATTAGATTTGGTGCGTATTATCATTGTTCAATGGCAATATGTACAATTTGTTTCTTTACATGGAGTTATTTTGCGCAAGTTGTTGACCCACTTAGTACTTTTGTTATAGCTGTGATGGCAAATTCTACTGGATGGATAACTTCATATGCCTATTTTTACAATGAAAGGGCAAAGAGAAGCTGAGAAGCAAACATTAAGTTATTCTGGCTCATTTTTGATAAAGCTGGTCGGTTAAGTAAAGTTTTGAGTAATGCTGCCTTAAAATTTTCAAACCAAAGATGTCCGATGAAGAGAACAAGCTAATGGGCAAAGACCACTTCCACAATTTATTACTTTAATGAACAATTTTTTTTTTTAAATTCTGCAATAAAGAATGATCCCAATTTTTTTACGCATTTAAAATGTAGTATTTCAAACTTTATCCGAGATGTTGTTTTCTGAAGCATTTAAAAGCACTATTCCAGAAGTAATTTGCAACAAACTTGCTTTGTCAGGACGTCAAGATTTCTAAAACATTTCTATTAAAGCCATGATGTTAAAAAGGTAGGTCCAGGTCTGTAAAAGGCTATTACAATTACAATAAAACGCAGTAAGTGATTTCAGAGCCTATTCGGTTCATTGTTTTAGTGCTGAAATTATTAAACGATCTTTTTGATCCTTTCGTTTTTTCAGACTTTAATGAATTTAAAACTCTAAATTTGTACATAATGCGCAAAAGTTGATTAGTTTATTATTTCAAGTTATGTTAAACTTTGTAACATGTAGCATGCTTATCGGTTTTTAATTAATTGATAAAAATTTCTACAAACTGTCCTCAATCCTTTTTCAGAACCTAATTGACATGGATATAGCAGTTGTAGTTGCAAAGAACCATCAGATTGTTTTCACACCATGCAAATTTTATAACCAGTTTTCATGTAACCTCAAATTTGTCGGGACTGAAATAGTGGAATTTACGAAAAACTGTATTGTAAAGCTACTAATTGCTGTCATAAGCATTTTATATTAGCAGTAAGGTACTTTTAAAATACATAAATATATACCTAGGTATCTCAAAGTGCATTTTTGTAAGGTTGTCTGGAATGCTCTTCACTTAAATTGTCTGCTACAATGCAGCCTCTTCAAGAAATTCTTGGAACTATGAAATATTATTGTACCTAGGTATGTGTATGATTGTGAGAACGCTAAAGCGGATTAAAATATGCCATGCTTGTCACGTAGCCTACTATTAGATGTTTTATCGGACAATCGGTAAACTTAGCCAAGTTTGCCTTTAAAATTTTGTTTAAAACATTGTTAACCGCTTAGTATTCAGTGTTTACCAGATAAATAAACAAATTAGTAATATTCTCAGAAACATGAAACCGATACAAGTAAGCTATCCTGCAGCTTAACTAACCCCAAACAGGACTTTCAACGCAGTCCAAGTCCTTTGAAACAAAAATAGTCAAGGATTAACGAAACTTCAATAAATACGTGCAAGCTTGAACTCACTAAGCTCTGTTTCTGAGTATTTTTTGATAAAGCGAAAAAAATTACAATGGCTTTAAATCTAAAAATAATATGACGTCAACTCAAACTTTTACGACTATTGTCACAGGGTTAAAAATAAAAATATTATTAAGTTCGGTATGGAAAGCTATTTAAGAGGTACCTTAATCCTAGTGAGTGAATAGGTTCTTGCTTAACGAACTAGCAAATAATGATGGCAAGCATACAGGATCAAATAAAGCCAGTTTACGAAAGCTGTGCGTAGTATTAACAGTTTTGGTACATAGGATAAATTCTTTCGTAATTACACTTAGACCCATCCAACTGCTCTTAACATTGTTCTTAGTACAGTTTCGTTTGTTTGCATGACACTGTCAGATCTTTGAAATTTTATTGAACGGATTCTTCAATAAAGTTGCCTGAACGATTCTTGACAAGAAATAATTTCACAAATTTTTATAGTCAGATTAAAATTTACATTATATTGCTTTATGCCGAACAACAGATAAAATTACTGTATTACGTGCCAATTACAACGAGTCAAGATGCCTGCTATCAGGTGTAAAATTTGTGAACATGTATCCAAATCCAAGGACCATCTCACACTCCATATGAGAGTCCATACAGGTGAGAAGCCGTACAAATGTGATAAGTGCAATAAAACATTTTCAATGGCATCTAGTCGAACTAGACACATTAGAGGTGTTCATGAGCAGCAGAAGCCATATAAATGTGCGAAGTGTAGCAAATGTTTTGCAACGAAACCCAATTTAAGCAGACACCTTAAAACAGTTCATGAAAGACAGAAACCCTACAAATGTGACCAGTGCAATGGATCATTCTCCGAAAAATGTTCTCTACATCAACATGTCAGAGCTGTTCAGGAGATGTTGAAGCCGTTTAAATGTGTTCAATGCAATAAGTGCTTTGCAAGAAAGGCGCAATTAAATGAGCATTTAAATGGATTTCACCAAAGGCAAAAACCATTTGCATGTGTTTTCTGTAGCAAACAGTTCTCAGCAAATGGCAATCTAATTACACATACCAGGATCCATATCGGCGAAACACCTTTCAGCTGTGCACTTTGCAGTGCATCTTTTACTATTAGTTCAGCTATGACAACTCATATGCGAACGCACACAGGAGAAAAACCATACCGCTGCGATGTTTGTAAGAGGCGATTTAATACTAAAAATAACCTAAAACAGCATCTTAGCGCTAAACATGGTACGGTTTTTGTCATAAATTTTACTTCTGGTTTAATTGTATTCATGATAATGTAATAATTTGGTTAACATTATTTTGCAGATGAAAGTGTTAAAACTTTCTCCTGTTTGTTCTGCATATATCAAGTTTTCGTACACGGCATGAACTACACAGGCACATTTACTCCCACACCAGGGAAAAGCTGTTCAGTTTCAGCTTTTGTTTGGATTGTTTTTCTATATCCGGCAAGCTCACGGTTCATGTAAAGAGGGTGCATCTGGATCCTTAAAATCATTGGTGATAAACGGGCAGCAAGCCAGTTCACACTGCCGGTGTATCGCTGCACATTTGGAGACAGAAACTTTCACACTGTACGACAAACAAAAATGAATTTTCTTATTGCGTAAATAATATATTTTGTTATTCAGGAATTCTACGAATTTACATAAATTAGAACGCAAATTCTAGGAAAACTAAGAAATCTTTTGGCGGTAATATGACTTCCGATTTACTCGATGGTAGATTTTTTTCAAAACTTTATCTTTAAAAATCGGAGCACCACCTTGTAAATGTTTATATTTAAATAAATTTGTGGAATAAATTATGAGCTCATTTTGTAGCGCGCTTCAAATATTAAACATAATATTGTATATACAATAATAAAATAGTTTTCAAAACATAGGTCAAATTATTAAGAAAAAAGGCGTATTTCTAGAGTAAAATGTGCCAAAAAAAAGTTTTAAGACAAATTTATTTACAAATAAAGACTACTTATAAAAAACAAAATCATCCTAAAAGTATCCGACCGTAACACATTTCATAACTTACGAGCTGATTACATATACTCATCATTATCATTTTCATTTAAAATTGAAAAAAATCTGTATCCAACTTTTTGTTTTGCTGCATATCCCAAAACCACTGCTGGGTCACACTACAAATCTACTCTACTTCAACACCAAAGACGGAACTAAATTCCGGGTTTCCAAAGAATTATCAATGTAGTGTTTGTTAATCATATGCACCCCGAAAACCCGTAATTAACTTATCAATCTACCTATAGTAAAGATTCTTTCAATTTAATATCATTTTTGTGTTGATTCGCCAGCATTGGTTTTTTGGCTGAGCTTTGGTAATATTTGATATTGTCAGATACAAAGAGTGAATCGAGACACGTTTGAAAGGAAACCTTGCACTTGAACAGGTTCACTAACGCCAAATCAAAACTAATGTCAGGTAATTACTAACTATTCATATACACCTCCGATGCAGCAAAAAGATGTGGGTCATTTAACACGCGAAATCGTAAATTTTCTATTGTTTTCGTTTTATACATGTGTCAGCAAGCTTTACATTATTTCATTCATATATAAATGATAAAAGTAATAAATAGATATTGGCTTTAAATTTATCAACCTCAGTCAGCTTGTCAAGTTTGTGAATAAAAATAGGGGTTGCTAACGACCCGAGACGAAAACACGTTGACGTTGATTACTAGATTGCCGTTCTTGAATAGCTCTAACGCTTTGTTATGCAAAATTAATCTAGCAACTATACGCGATGTCATTCCTTTGTTTGGCGCAATAAACATCAACAGATTTTGCTACAGACACTCTCTCGCTTCTAGATAAGTCCCTCTTTCTACAAACGTTACATAAAGTAGAAACATATGATACTGGTATTACAGTGCCTAATAAAAGTTAAATATATAAGTGTGGAGCTGATTTGGGGTGTAACCAGTTTCGTTTTGCATGGCCACACACGTCAATGTTTTATTTATCAGCCAATCAGAAAATAGAAACATGACGTATCATCAGCTGAACGCGCCGAACGAGCGGGCACCACACCGCACAGAAAACGTTCAGCTGATGCAAGCATCATTTTTCTGTTTTCTGATTGGCTGATAAATAAAAAACTGACGTGTGTGCCCATGCAAAACGAAACTGATTACACCCCAATTCAGCTCCACACTTATATATTTAACCTTTATTAGGGACTGTAATGTAATTTTTTGTGCATGTGTAACAACTTGCCTTCTTTTATAGTACGACTTTTTAATTTCCGGTCTAACCAACTCCGGCATCGAAGATATTGAGTATGCTGCCTCAGTGCATCTCTCTAAATTAACCATGTCAACTAGAGCACGGTTTGAATGTAGTTCATTGTAAATGCCAATATCCACCTGAGGATTGAACCTGTCATACAAAATATTAAGAACCAAGTAAACAAGATTTTAATCTGTAGAAAGGTCTTCCGAAAAATTACCACAACTCTCGAATATCCCTGGTGAGTAGATTTTCAGTGGCTTGCTCCCACAAGTGTAGCATGCGCAAAGATTTGTCCCTGAATTCAACCATGCACCATGCATGAATTGCAACATATTAACTATTTGCCAAATTGCATCAATTACAAAATGATATTTGCCCTGCTTGTGATGTTCTCCCCGTACAAGTTTTATTTGTCTTTTGGTGTCTTCGAAAATGAACCAAAACTCGCCCAACTGCACGATTCCACAAAAAATAAATGATAGTGTAATAAATATTCTAAAAAGAATCGTTTTCACGTACGAAGTCATCTTTCCTGCATTCGGTCACGCGCTTATCTTCAGACTCCCATTCTTTATACGCACCCACTCTCCCTTTTTTCTTCACGTTTGCTTTACACCTCAACAAAATTTCTTGAATCAATTTAAAATTTATAAAGGAGATATCCTCAATGTAGCGAAAGTCTTGACCTCTGTGAAGCACAATAAACAGTTCAAATGCCTGATCCAGGAACATGTCAGAGATAAAGTCCTGCGGACAAAAGTCTCGCACTATTCCCTTTCCAATTTCCAGTAGAAGGAACGTTCTATTTGGAGAAATGGTGGATAAAACTGGTTGTCCAAGTTGACCGCTCTGTCTTAACCGAATATTCAGCTTGCGATGCATGAAAAAGTTTGCATTGCTTTTAACAGCTTTAATCTGAGTAACATCCACTCCAGTGCCTGTGCTGTGTGTCTCTCCTTCTCCATTTCCCTCCTCGCCAATCTCATCCTCACTCACATTTACTGATTTTTTCGCACGAACTTGTAAACTTCCATGCATGTAAACCACTTTTCCATTTGCGCAGTCAAGCTGACATTTCGCTAAAAATAAATGCAAGGTTATACAAATAAACTTAAGTTGTGTCAATTGAAGTATTAGCCTTACACATGTTTGCGTTCATAATATCGTAGCATCTGTGTTCCCTCAGTTTTGTCATATTATACCCCGGAATTTCGCAGTTTTCTTGTACCAAAATCCGAACTGGTTGTGACGGCACCCATAAATCTGGGTTGTCATTGGCGAAATATCTACACACCTCTTTCTCCTTTCGCTCTGCAGGCTCCACACAAATAAATCTGTCATTGGCTTTTGTCAAAGCAAATGTGAATCCATTCAGAGTGTAAAACGTTTCCGACCAAGTTTTTCCGTTGTTGTTCATTGGATACGTAGTCAAACTCTGATAGTCCGAACCGTTTTCTCCAAACACGGCAACAGTATCTTTATAAATATTGTCAAGGCCGGATAACAGCCGAATCCCATGCACATTGTAATTATCGTTCCAGAGTGAGGAGCAATACTGGCTTGTAAACCCATCGTAAAGTCCACATTCCTCTGTCCAACTACGATATATTCCTGAAATGCACACGCAGTCTGGCTTCCTTTCTCCAAAAATAATTCCGGCGTGGCAGTCAGCCTCGTTTATAACAAGTTGGTCTTGGCCATCGCAAAAAGAAATTATGCTTTGAGCCAGACACAATGATTGAAAATGTGTGAAGTAGAGCAACGCTGTAATCTTTGTAAATGTAGAGCTAAAAATGACCATGACGACGTGGTCAAGGCAAACTGAGAAATGAGAAATGAACACATTTTAATGGCAGATATGCATCAGTGAGCTAACGACCACCTGCCAATGATTCTTTGTTTTAAACTATTAGAACTGCACTATTTTCTGGGAAAAGTGAACAATAGACAATTGCTTAAATTTCGTAAAAAAAATTATGTAGTGTTTTTACATTCTTTAAATGATTTGTTACATTATATTTTTTAAATATTTTAATTCACTCTTTTAAATAATGTATCAACTAAATTAATACTGTTACACTTAAAATATATAATTAGAAGACTTACAATTAATAAAAAATTTGAACCATAAAACGTTGATACTTTTAAGTATAACGTTCTTTCTTTTCAAGAAATTTCTAATAACGGACACAATTAAAAATACATAAATGCGTTATTCTAATTAATATACTGCTTGTAGTTTGTTAAAGAACTGAAATATTTAATTTTACTGCAACAGAACAAAATTTCGTTAAATAAAACGTTGTGAACTGCAAATGTTCGTGTAAAGTACATGCATGCATTGCGCTCACAACAGACATTTATATGGCATGTAGCACTATTAATTAATAATCCCTGCAAAAACACTAAGGTCACAGATTCTTACTCGAGTTTTTTGTATTGTTCCTATGTTCCCACGTTCCGTGTTTTACTTAGCCCATATCAGATTGTCCTGTTACTTTGAAGTACACATTGACTTTCAGCTTAGTATAAGAAATTGCAGTATGTGGTCTTGGCTATTCAACATTTTAGAGAATGATAACATACTCTAAACGCCGATTAGAGAATCCCAAGCACATATTCGGTAAGTTGTGAAAAGAAGATAAACAATCCATAATAGACCGAGTCCCACAAAGTTATGTAAACCAACGAATGAATTATAGTAGACAAACTACCATTTTATCAGGCGTTTACATTTCATTCATGATTCATAACACTCACGACGTAACTTTGCTGAGTTTCCATGCGTGGTTTAAAATGTGTTCTCGCATCCAACTGGTATAAATTATATATGCTTCTTATTGATAAACATATTTTTTAAACAGGTGTAAAAACATTAGTTCACACATTCTAAGAATTAATGGAAACAATAACTTCATTTAATCCAAACAAATTAGGGCACAGCGAATGGCGATAGACCACATACAAGCTATGTACCTGCATGTACGTGTACGTTTCTTTGAACCAACATCATTTCCAATATCATCAAACAAAACAAACCTATGTATATCTGATAACATGATAAACTACCAATTAAGCAACTAAGCATTAATAATGCTGCAATAACTTTTGTCAATACAATTAGGGAATTACTTTTGACTTAAAGCATAACGCAGGGACCACCAAGACATTACGGATTTCGCAATTCGTAATAGTAGTTTGCTAGTTTGTAATCCCTTGGCACAAAGTGGACACTGCAGACTAAGTTCTAAATGAAGCACACTCTGCGTTCCTAAAGTCCTGTCATTTGAAACTGGAATTTTCCACAGGCTGTGGACCACAGCCTTTTAACTCCCACCTCAAAGGCTTCCCTTTCACGTGTATCTTCACCTCACGTTTCAAACGCTTCAACTTCCCTGAAATGTCAACCTATCCGTTTTCCTCCTTTAACATCGGCTTGCCCATGATCGAGTGACTTTTTGAAGGTAATTATTTTAGGTATAACGAGTGTTTTTATGGAATGAATGCTGTGTAAAACTAAACAAGTACAGGTCGAAATATAAAAGTGAAAGCAAAAGTCTAATTGATAACTTTAATGATGCTTGTAAAACTATACTTTTAAATGAAAGAAAAATTTTATTCTCATAACTGTACAAATTCATAATGTAAGGTAACGAATCGGTTCTGAATATTGGCAGTCCATTTTCATGTGAATTAATGGCTGATGGCCAAAAGGTGATATTGCTTTAAAAACAGTCCCATAATTTTATGTCGTATATGTTCTCATATCCTCATTTAATTTGATTGAACGAAATATCACTTGAATAAAATGCTAATACTAATACTAATTTTAACAATTTTTGTTAACAAGACTCACCCAACGTTTCGTGACTGTCTGAGCAACTTGTCTAGCTTTTAATTTTTTGATTAATGTCTGGAGACCCAAACTTTTAAAGTATTTTTGGAAAGCGCAAACCCGTGCTTTTTTGAGGGAAAGGATCCGATCATGGGAGTTAGCTGCCGCATATTGGGAAACGCTTCTCAAATGGATACTGGGTACTCTCGGATGCTTTTGTCATTTCTAAGACGGCGGTCCAGTGCCCACAAGCGATTACCACGCATTTCTGAAATATGACAAAACTTGTTCAATTGTGGCTCCTTGGTACATCAGGAAATGCGTTTCAAATTTAAGTACTTCGCATGTCGTGGTATAAATTTCTGGATTATTGAAAAACGTACCAATTTTAAGCAAGCGGTGAAGACAGGAACAAATAACTTTTTGTCTGGGCATGAAAAATGGTATAATTGAAAAAAAAAACGTATGGAAGTATCCTGGTCCACGTTTACTAAAAATTGAACGATTCCAAATCATTGCGAAACAGCTTTTAAAGTCCAAGGTTCCTAGACTCATGGTTATAATTTTGGTTATATCTACATATATACCCACATAACAACTATTTACATGACCATGAAAGATTCTTCAGGTAAAAAAGCCGTCAGTTACAAAGAAACAAGAGATCGGAACAGAACTTTTTGAAACGTGTGCCACATCTAATGCTGCAAATTTTCATTCCTTGGCCATCCATATTGGCTTGGAAAGCCTTTGAATATTAAAATGGATGGAGTAAACTTTACAGTTGGAAGAGCTACTTGGTAGAATTGAGAGAGATGTTGTTTGCAATTGCCATGTTTGACAGTAAGGAGGAGATCAATTGTCTACTTAGGCTTTGAGGGCATCGCATTAGAATTTAGAAGACAAGCTACGACGCCACATCGATAACATTTTCTGTGTAGTAGCCTTAGACTTTGTAATAGATTAAATCAAATCGTTTTTGGATCAGAAACATTGACTCATATTTTAAAATCTCTAAAGCAGTGAATATTATAACGTAAATTTTAACACGACTGCAACTGATGAATCAACTGGAATGGAAGATGGATAAATTGTGTGACGAGGAAAACAAAAGTCCTTTAGTTCAAACTGGAAGAGTGAAGAGGAGATTATCGAGGTAAAAGTGGAGGTTATGATACATTTCAAGAGGATCAACAACAGCCAAGCAGGTTTCCTCCTTCTGAATGCTGGTTCCCTTTACCTTTTATGCTTCCCATGAGGCCATGGCCAAAGAGCATCCATATTTGAGCAGGATAAGACCTTCCCTTGACATTTTATTTGAAATTTATTTAGTAGGATTGCCATTGTCGGTGATGCCTATGAGGCATTGCCTCCTATTTTCAATGTTTGCTTTGGAATTGATTTGCGTTATGTTGGGTATTTTAAGTTGTTCATTAGTACGCTTGCCATACTAAATTGTTTCAATTTCGGATAACGTTGACAGAAAGTGATAACTTTTATTTTAAGTTACAGTTAAGCTGCAAGATGTGTTACGTTACTTTAACTGTAAGTAACTTGTAATTACAAAAAAGAGATTAAATTGTAACTGCAAAAACTCTGCAAGTAATGTGGAACTATAACATAACAACATGGAACTACAAAAATTGAAAATAACTTGAAAATGTAAAATGTAACTACATTTTGACTGATAAAAGAAGGCTAAAGTCGATTTTTATTGAGAGGAAATTAAACACAATTTGAATCAAAGGGCCATATTCACACCTTATGGAGTGTGGGTCCAAGCCGCTCCGCAATGGGACCTATACCATTCGAAAGCTCTTGACCAACTGATTAAAAGTGTTGCTGGTCACAAATCTCGATTTTGTGAATTTCTAGTATTTTTGACCAGTTGAAGTTCGGATTTTTACTTGTAAAATATATGGCACTGTATTTGAGCAAAACGTAAAAGCTCAGAATGCATGACAAATTGCACATGTATAGATAGATTATGACTTCCTAGGCAAGTTTCTCACAGGAACTTGACAGTTACAGGACAATAGAAGCACTACTGATAAGTTAGTCTGTAACCATCAGAAGACCGGGGTATTAACGTGTTCTACTATCTTACAGATAACATGCATTGCACCTGTAAAACACTCAAGTTCCTGTGAGAAACTTGCTTAGCAAGTCATAATCTCTCTATACATGTGGAATCTGTCATGCATTCTGAGCTTTTACTTTAGCTCAAATACAGTGCCATATATTTTACAAGTTAAAATCCGAACTTCAGCTGGTCAAAAATACTAGAAGCTCACAAAATCGAGACTTGTGACCAGCAACACTTTTAATCAGTTCGTCAAGAGCTTTCGAATGGTATAGGTCTCATTGCGGAGCGGCTTGGGCCCACACTCCATAAGGTGTGAATATGGCCCTTTGTGCTTATTAGCAAAATTGCAGGTAAAAAATAAATTAAGCGTGAGCATGCATGTGTAATCTAAACGCCAGCTTTACGCAATGTTTTCAATCGCTACATTTAATATAGATCAGATTGTACTACTAGATTTCTAACTTCCGAGATTATAGCTTGGCTCACTTTCACACGAGTACCGTTTAAGTGCTCCGTTAAAAGAATTTAAATCATTTAAATGTTAATTAGTTTCTTAATTATTTTTCTCAAAAAATAAGAGGGAAAGTTGGCCTCAAACAGTAAATTCAAACTCAATGGGATGAATGAAAATATGTTTTAGATATTGGAATTAAGCCAACTATCATTTTACGTTTTTTGAATTGCCCTAATAGATCAATTGAATTATAAGAACATGTGCTTGGAAACTATAAAATGTATTCGGCATAAAAAGTGATAACGACCCGTATACTCATTATAATAACATTTTCAACAAGACGCAACTTACAGCGAACTTGCGTTGTCTCAGCGTTTAGTAACAGATAAAACAGAGTTTACGACTCTTATTATCTTAAAAGGTCAATTAAACGACGGGTAGTTCTGTTTTGGAAATGTGTTTATAAAAGTAAAAGTTCAGTCTGGAACAAAATCATGTTCCGAATCCAAGGTATTTCTTCATTTGGCACTAATGTGACGGAGTTTTCTTCTTTGATGTATTCCTCCCTCAGTCTTATAATTTCCTAGTTGGAATGTAAGTCACGAATTGCTAAGGACATCTGAAACCTACATTTAATTCTTGAAACACCCAAAATCCAAACTTTGAAAGATTTTGTGATGATTAAGAACCGCTTAGTTTTTTTGTATAGTTGAAGAGGGTTTCTTCAATTGTAGGTTGGATGATTTGTAGCAGGGCTTTCTTTTGACCGAGATAACTTTAATGACGTAGAAAGATTACAAAGGTTACAACTAACTTGAGTTCAGACTCTTTCTCTGTCTAGTAAATTTAATAAATCCGTTTTTTAATTGGTACTCTCAATTCGACTTCCTACCAGTTTGTAGCAAGAAATTTGCTTATTTCAACCTGCTTCTTCTTTAAAAAATGTAAAATATTCAGTCAACTTATATTTTCCATTTATTAAAAATTGTGATAAATCGCGAGAAAAATTTATAAATCGCGAGAAAAATTTATAAATCGCGAGAAAAATTGATAAATCGAGTTAAATGAGTTGGCAGGGCTAATGAGGCATCTCTAACCTCAAATGCTCGTATTAAATTGGTTGATTGGAAGGAACTTTAATTCATGGGATTTTCATCAGCAAATTTCAGATTTAAAGTTATTAGGCATTAGAACGTAAAAGTAAAGCCCTCCTCGTAAATCCGGAGACATTTTTGCAACCATGGATAAAATGCAAATGAAGGCAAGAGATAAAAAATTGAATGCATCATGCGATAGCTTATGTTTCGGGGGTTATTTGATGCATTTTTTAGTTTTTCAAATTATACGCATCGTCATGAAATCTCGGGAGAAAGAAACGTTTTCAAAACGGGCTATATCCTGCTTCGAAAATGTCGCTTATGGGTCAACGATTAAAGCAGTGAAACACTTTGTAGAAGCAGGTAAGCGCAATATAGGTATATACAAAATAATTCACGGATATGAAACTACAAAAACATCAGGGTGCAGGTTCTCTGAAGAACGTATTGCAACGGTGGCTCCCTTAAGTATCTTGAAGACGACTACAAAGTTGTTCGACGAGAAGCCTTCCACCTCAATTAATGCTGCGGCCAACAAACTCAACATAAGTCTACAAGCGATAGGACAAATTAAAGCTTAGAAGTTGGACAACAAAGCCTGTACTAAGCCGGAAGCACCAACTAGCTTTTAAGGATCAGGAGCAGCGAGCAAAATCTAGACCCCGATTTCTTTACAAAAATAACTTTCTAAGGCCCAGACCAAAATCAAAACATGCTCCAAATATTCTACTGGTCAGAGGCATCGAAAGTTTTTGGGATTCATGTAAGGCAGGGTAATCCAATCTACAAAACCCGCACCGTTTACCCCAAGGCTTCAAAACTATTTGGAAAAATATCACCACTAAAGTGGCAGCATGATCGGGAAAATCGGGATATGGGGTTCTAGCGTAAGCCAAACAAGAACTTTACAGCACTGGATACAAAGGCACCAATGAATCTTAGTTTATGTGAATATTGTTAACTATTAGTTGTACTAAATGGTAAAAAACATTGCAGTTCAATAAGACTTAAATGTTCCAAAATACCACAATTTCAAAAATGTCTCCGGATTTACGAGGAACCCTTTATTTTGTAAACGGCAATATTTGTCTAAAATAATATAGTAGTTTTTGGGTTCTGTTTTTAATGAAAGCAATTGAATCAAATGTTTTATAAATTTTCGAAAGATGAAAGGAATCAATCTGCGGGTTCCTTTATTGTTCTACTTACTGAAAGAAATGAATTTGGATATGAAAGCTTTGTCAAAATCAATGCCAGCCAAAAACAGCGTTTGAACAGCGGTTAGGTTTATTAAAACCATATAACTTGATTGAATATACAATGTTTCAAAAAGGATCCTTCAGGTCTGGATTTTCTACTATGCTAGGCTAGTAATGAATTAATTGCAACTTAAAAGGCATTAGTTTGTTTTTCTTTCCTTTGCTTTTCAGTATGGATGGTCTGTTGAAGGAAGTGAAGTAGACTATGAACAAATACATCAAAAAACCCGGAAAATAAATAACCTGACAAATTGCAAGCAAATTCTAACGGAATGCGAGGAAGATAAAATGGTGTTAAACGTAATATGCACTTTAGTGTTTCTGTCTCTAATTTACGGATGGCTCAAATCAGAGACGTTTGATTTCTTTTGAACGTACAGGTTGGTTATTGGTTGGTTGGTTGGTAATTAAATGGTAGATAAGATAGTTTCTTTTTGTTTTTCAGAATAACTTCAAATGTTATCAAAGGTTATAACTTCTATACTTCGTCTAGTTCGGAATAACGAGAGGAAGTTTTTTGCTAGGAAGTTCATGATTCCTGTTCGTTGAGCTCCTTCCATTTTATATTATGTCTATATTTTCCATGACCTCTTTCTAAAATTCGCTCCTTAGATTTTAGAAACCCACTTCGTTAAGCTTCAGTCAAAATTTAGGCAGATTAACTGGTAATGATAAGGACGGAGACGAATTTTGGGCGGAGGAACTTAGAACGCAAAGCAAAGGTGAGGCTAGCACACAACGGGCACTGGACCGAGTACAAAAGTGAGTAGACTCCATCCAGATAAGGAGACGGAGTTAGACATGTAATTTGAAGAATTCTTGTTTGTGGAGCAATAACTCGGAGCGTGTTATGGATTTTGGATGGATTGCTCAGGAGTGCCACGCCAAGGAGAAGTACATGAAGGGAAAGAAGCGGTCCAAAAATTCTGCAAATGAGAGTAACAAGAGGAGCCCGAGAAGGGCTAAGGTTAGGATTCAAAGTGTGGAGGAGGCGGAGCCCATGATTAGAAAGAAGCATCAGTTGCCGTCTCAGCCTGAGAGTCTCAGGAAGGCGATTGGAGGAGATGAGTAGTGTACAGGATTTGTTGAGTAAAGAGGAAGAGGTGAGAATAAATGGGAGCACGAGTAAGATTTTATTGGAAGGAAAGAAGGGAGAAAGAGTTTGTGAGGTACCGAGAATGCCTCTGGCGGTCTGTTCCCCGGGGGAAATGAACACTTGCCAGTTCTTTTGTGGTACTGGTTTTCGGTTAGCAAAAACATCTTTATCAAGAATAGTTTTGGTGTTTAGCTCCAGAAGTAAACGTCTTTATGTTTGTCTCTTGTGCGTAAATTTTGTCATTTTTTGATCACGATATTGTAGCATTCTGATACCGACACATAATTTATAACATCTGTCGCGGGTCTGTCAAGAAATAGATAGATAGGAAATGTTACAACTCAAGATGCAAAAAGATTTCAAAACTTCTCACGAGGTAATAATATATGATACCATATAAGCAACGGAGCTGCTGTAAATGAAGACCACGCCAAGTGCGTCGATCATTGAAGCTTAAACCTTATATTCTGAGACATAGCAAAGGGAGGTTTCTCACCCCCGATAAAACCGTGGGCTTTTCTGGAGGTTCACATCCAGTGATAGAAGTTTAGAAGGCGGATGTACTGCAAAAATCCCCATGCAAATTGGATAACCCGTCCAAAGTTATGCGGGTTAAAAAAAATCCTTGGATGGATCCTTTACCAAGTTTGATTCACCTGAAGCAAAAGCCAAGGTTATTTTGGAGAGATGAGAGGGTTTCAATAACTTGTTGGCAATAAGCCGAAATTTTGCTCTGCTTTTGCAAGGAAGAAAATTTTAACACATCACACACCCAAGACCAAGCAAACCAGAACAGAAATTCTGGTCATTTACGTACAGGGTTGATTTTTTAGTAAAAACCTATGAAGTTACATGCTTAAAAATTTAATTGGTTGTGTTTCAACTTTCCAAGCTAACTGGTTAACCATATTTGCGGAATGGAACACTTAATTAACCTGAGCATTTAACAACATGTTTGCGATGCTTCAATACCATTTCGTTTCTTAATGGAGGCTCTATAGGATATTGGATAATCAGGTAAACAGTAAACATCTCTAGAGCGGTCCTAGCTATTATTTTTTGGCGGAGTGTAAAACTTGGCTGCGTTGACTCTTATACGTGATTAGTCCTGATTAAATAAATAATTAAATAAAAAATGTAATTTTTTTAGGTATTTAACTAATGTAAGAACACAACTGGGTAGGTAGCTATAATATCTCTCTGTGCCCCGACCTACATATTTAGCACCTTTGGGAAAACGAATTCCCAGAAGTGTCATTTAGTCTTTTAAAAATTCATAATCAATTAAAACCCCAATTTGGCTAAGCAGCCTTCTCCAACAAAGTCATCCCCTCCGTTTTCAAAATATGTGTAATTTGCAATCATTCAAATATGTAGCTTACTTCTCAATAATACGATACGAGTATATGTGAAGGTAGGTAGCGAGTCATGAAAATAATTTAGTTGCATCCGTTTATTCCCCTCATAATACGTATTACGGGGGGAATCTCCCATCCCATTACCCCAGCACTTTTAGTTGGCATTGTGGCGTAACTGTGTTGAGGTACTGTGGTCCTGCTTTTTCATAATTTACGTGACTAGTAGTCACTGAATATAGTAATATAGTTGGAAGACTGGCAACTTTGTGGAATGGGACCACCGATCGTACTCAAATTCCCCCGGGTCCGTTTCATCCACTGACATAAGAACCCAGCGCTGCTATATTCCGGTGGACCGAGTGGACCAACAACACAACGTGGTGACCATGGCCATATCCTCTCCTTTTTTAGAAGCAGCGCCGCAAGGATTGCCTCCTCCACGGCCAATTCCAAGAGCCATTAAGAGACTTAACATGGAACTTGGCATAAATTCAAGAATTTCATGCAAAACTATAATAGTTAATCAGCTCTAGTACCCGTCTTGCCTTCTGCTAACGATGGCAAAACAGACACGTTTTTATGGTATGAAGATTTGATTCTGGTATAACCGCTTAATATTTGGGGCGTGTTCAAATTAGGAAACGGAAACCTAGAAACGATTTTTGGTAATCGACCGTGTCTATACATAACTTAGTGACTTATTTATTCCTTTAGATTAAGTAGAATCCTACTGAAACTTTGGATCAGCGCTATCTACTTTTAACAAAATCCAAGTAAGGAATAATTTTCTTAAAGCTGGAATGCAAGTATTACATAAAATTAAGGGGGAGCATTTTGTACAAAATACAATTCTTAAGTGTTTTTAAAGCTTCTGTGCTAATTAAGGATATATTCTTGTGCATATTTAACTCTTCTAATGCTACTCGTTGAAACATAATTGCACGCTAACAAATCAAAGATTTTCTACATCCTATACAAGAAAATGCAATAGTTTAGTTTGTCTCATCAACTGAAATTCAAAACCTTTGAATAGGTAAACTGAAAGAAACGCCCAAAAAATTTGGTATATTTCTCAAAACTCTCCCGGTCATCCCACTATTCCATTTTACTCCGAACTCCATTCTCCTAAATCCGAATCACCACGCGAGGAATCCCCAGTCTATACTCCTGTCTTGGAAATATCAGATTATTATTCAAGGAAAGTCAACACTTGACGATAAGTATTTCAGATGAACTATTTAGTCGTCAATCTTTCAAGGCTCAAAATATGCGATGTAAACCTTTCTCGTCTGCACGTTAACCTTTCCTCATTTGAGCTTTAATTTTCTAAATGTACGTTGGCCACAATATTTATTTTAGGAAAAAGTATCAAGACTTCATACATGTGTCTACGTAAAATAAAATTAGCCTTACACTATCAACTTCCATATTAAAGTATTTTTGCTTAACTTTCTAATTGGTGACATGAAATTTAGTCGTACGCTTCCAGCCTAAATTTTAGGAATTTTGTGCGGAGCAAAGCCGAGAAGGAGAGCATTTTCATTAAATAGAGGATAAGAGACATTGTGGGTTTTTGGGGAATTTTCGGTTCCATCCTCTGATTCAAACCTTCTGAAGTCTTCCTAGGGTGCTTAGGGCACTGGTGCGGTCACTAATCTTGTCTATATAAAAATTGTCAGCAAAAAACCAGATGCTCCCGAATCAACACAAAAATGTTATAAAATCGTAATAATCTTTTATACTTATAAATATAATTAATTACTGGTTTTCAGGACATGTTTAACAAATTACGTTTCCTAATTTATTTGGCCTTCTAAGTTTTGGTTGATTTAGAAGTTAAATAAATTACGCGTCGTTTGGCATAGCAGAGGTTTTGGAGCATGGCAGAAAATCATGTATAGGTAAAGAAAATTCGAAAATTTTTAGCCTTACATGGTAAGGAAGTGTATCCTATAAGCTTGTAACTTAAGAGGTGTGTTAAAGTTTAGGTAAGTTGTCGGATTTTTTGAAAATGGATGGTTTGTCCATATGCCCCTCAATTCCCCCCAACCTTTCAGGCTGGGCACATAAGGGGATGCAAACAGACCAATTGGGATCCGTCCAACATAAGTGCCAATTACTGTCTTTATTTTGACTTATTTCCAGTGACTTACAAAGCAGCTTAAGAACCCTTTACTTCTGGCACGCACAGGACTAGTAACAGTAAAAAATATATTGTGCAAGAGTGCATTTGCCTAAATTTAAACACAATTAATTCATGGATACCCCTTTTGACTCCCCCCACGCAACCCACCTTCTGCTTAACTCCTTTTCAATTTTTTCCTGGAAAGTAGTACGCAAGGTTGACAAACAATTTGGCTAGTTAACTCTTTAAAGTAAAGTTGAATGAATATATTTCATTTCTAAAGATGAAACATCTGATACATGTTAAAAGTAGTACGGGCGAATTTTTAAAAAACAAGGAAAAAATTAGGTTCAATTTAACTTAAATGCCATGGAAGTGTTTACACTCAAGCTAAATAAATCACTTGCACCATTTCACTTTTCATACAAACTCTTCAATGCATGAACGCAATAGTTTGAAGAAAAGGCTATTGATTCATATCGTTGTATTTGCTACCTGAACTTCCACAACAAAGCAAGCGAGGCTGAATCGTCACAAGCAGCAGATTTTTACTGCATAAAAACACGTTTCCACATTACTTAGCATATGGCGCTTTGCATTTGTGGTTCATTTTTAAACTGAACCAGAAATGGAAGAATTGGTGAAAATACAGAAACAACGAAATTTCATGAGGAAAATGAATGATGTTATATGATGATATTGATAATTTTGAAATTAGGAGAATCATTCCATGCATTACCCTTGGTGGTTGTGGTTGGAGTAAAATGGGGAAGGAGAACCAAGTCAGATTCTTACAACAAACAATGCCCTCGTTATCCCAAAAAATGTTTTGTCAACTAATATCAAAAGCACCCTATACTTCCAGCACAGAAATGTTTGAATGCGTTTTTACGGTACGCAAAGCATCAAAATACCTGTAGATTATTTGATTTTGCTGTGTTCGTGATTTGATGTAGTTTAATGGAATTAAAAATAGAAAGATAATTTTTCTTAAACTCACTATGCTGTACTCTGCTTATGCTTTTTTATTAATTTCTTTTACGATTTCTAAAGGGGTTGCTATTTGTGTTTACTTGAATAATATTTAAATTGGTTATGGTTTTCCTAATTTAGGATTTGGGCATTTATTTAAATTTAAATAGAGTTTTTGGAATAACTTTCAAGCCTTAATGCGTATTTTTGGGTGCGAGAGCAAATTTTTCCTTATCAGGTAGCTCTTTTGCTATCGCCGTTGGTAAAAACTTCCCGGTATCCTGTGGTACTCAAAATCTTCCCGATGAACATTTATCTTTTAAAAAAATCCCGCTAGACATATAACAAAACGACACTTTGACACAAATATGAACAACTTTGATGGGAAAGTATTGCATAGCGGAATTACTTAGCAAAAAAGTGAGAGTTTGTGAAATACTAGAAAAATTATGTAAGCAGTGGGTGGTTCATGTAAGCCCTTTTCACTTGAATTTTCCATTCCAAAAAAATATACCTAGGTATGCAAAAATATAAAAGCAATGATATTTGAAATATATATAAATAAAATGTAACCAATTTAGTACTATTTGTGTGGTGCCAAGTGATACGGGTAGAACGCAAAGCGTTGTTCTTGACTCTTACTCGCGAGTTTCGACATGCGTCATAATCATTGATACCTTAAACGATTTACTTCCTTGCTGATTCCAAATTCAATCATACGCTTTCAAGTGTCGCGTTGAAGAATTTTTCAATCAAGAGTGAAGACTCAACAAACGTTGTACTCTGTTATTGGTACCTGATAAGTCTCAATATTGGATTAGGTATACAAGAATGAGTTCTGGAGTTCTGTTTACATGATGCAGTGTTGAAGTATGTTAGAAACAAGAGGAATACGTCCCATTTGAGAACTTATCAGTAAATTGTAAAAGGATAACACCAACATAAATTTATTTTATGCAAACCTGGTTTGAAGAAACGCAGGTTTCCACTACATCAGATTGGAATCTCGTGAAAGTTTAATATCAAACTGAGATATTAGTTTTCTATAATCACATTTATTATCAAATGAATTTATGAAATATCAGTTGAAAACATATTTAAAAAAATTTATTCGCTTATTGCTGCAAAATACCATCTGCTAACGCCAGTATTAATTACACGTATTACCTCTACTCATGTAAAAGCTGTTCTGCTCAAAATATAACTCCTGCTTGTTCATTTACAAGTTGACATTTGCTAATTTTTTATGTTGTGCTAAGTAATATTTTACAACAAACAGATAATATATGCTTCATACTAGTGTATATCACCTGCACCTTTCCTTGGATGCAAACTCGCCCTCGCAAATGGGTTTCCAGTTCACACTCGCAATCAGTTTCCACTGTTTTTTCCACCGTTTTCAACATCCTCCTCAACTTTACTTACTGCGTTAGATGGCACACAATTTTTCCAATACCCACATTACCTGTTCTACTAGGACACCCGCTTTTTCTTCCAGAAACCACGGGTCTCCACATTTTATTCAACTTCTGCCTTTTCCAGATAGTGGTTTAGAACAGGGTTTATATTTCATTTTAGTTGCAATACTTTCAGGATTTCGGTTTAAGATTTTAATGTCTCGTCATGTCTTCTGTAAATATTTTGGTTCCAGTTTGATGATTTTTAGAACTTATAATTTGACCGGTGGGGCAGGGTTGTGGGCAACACATGTTAATAAAGAGGGTGGTTCAAATGGATGGGTTTGCCAGCTTAGCCAACAAGATACATGCAAAATTTATTCCTTAATTAGTCAATTACTTTTTTTTTCTAAAAAACCTATAACTTGCTAAGTCTGCAGCAAGTGAGCAAGTAAAGCAATCATCAAGTTTGTAATATTAATATTCTTTAAGTACTTTGTTTTGAATTGTAGCATTATTAATTGCTAAATGTGCAATGAAATGTACATTAAAAACTGATATCCAATTAAATGAAACGTGGTGGGATACTTAAATAAGCAGACAACATGACAAAAAACCCCAGCATCTATCTTTAACACATGGTGTCCACCAGTTTATAGATATTCACATAATTGACATTTAACCGACACAAATTTATATAAGCATATTTTATTATAGTGCATTTAATACTAATCCTTCCTAAGAAGTAATAAAATCATTGTTACGGACTAATGAGGAGGATAACTTGGCTTGGAAAGGATAGTCATAAGAAAAAGTGTCTTTGTTAGAAATCTTAGATTTCCCTGTAAAAATAACGTGTATTGAGTTTGTAGCTCGCTCCTTCAGAGTATTACAACGTGTTTTTCTGTAAAAAGTGGCAACGGTCATCCCACTCGCAATGACCACGCAGTCCTGGTACGGTGAGAGCGGGAGCCATGCTGTCCCGTACGGTGTCAAGGGATGATTCCGCACTTTCCTTCAGTTTTCTTGGTTCTCGTTCCTCTCTGTCCGTTCATTCATTATTCACTAGGGGGCGTATAATGTAACTTTTGGCTTAATCGAGGTTTAAACTAATCCTGTCTAATCCAAAATTTAATCCGAATTCCGGAAATTTCGGGCTAATCCTGCGATTAAGATTAAGCGAGATTAAATTTAATCCGATTTTCAAAGGCAAGCGTAAACTGGCTTACGACCACTCCTGACCGGTCGTAAGTTTTGGATTAACTTCAGTTTCAAGTGTCGTATTGCATAACTTGAGCTAATCTTGCTCGAATAATCTTTCTAGATTAACTTGAGTTTAAACCAAATTTACATTATTAGAATAATCCTAAACCGGGTTTAAACTCGACTTAAACCCAGAATTAAAGTTAGATTATACGCCCCTAGACTCGTAACTTACAATAAAGTATTCATTTCGGGAAAAACGGACACTTTCGGTCAGTTAGTCAACAGTAGGACCAGAAGTGATGATGATGAAGGTAAACAGGTTAGGTTTGGTTGGTTACAGTATCTTTGATTAAGTCAAGTAATTCACTACAAAAATTAGTTTTATATTCAAATAAATGTTTTGATTTTCTTCTAGTTTTAAGTTTTGAAATGTTTCACGTCCTACCATATTTTTTCGTCAAGCAGGGCATTTATTAAATTAAAGGTTAGTTTCCTTCCCCAGTAGCTTATGTTGTCAAAACTTCGGATAAGTTAAAAAATACCTGGAATTAATTCTGAAATCACGAAAGTTACTTTTTTCGAAGAATGTTATTGCTTAGGTCATAAACTGAGCAATTTGCGTAGCCACTTCATTCGAGTCCTAGTCCATCTGTAGCCTCACCAAAAACTTTCTCTAATAATACTAGCAAGCATGCTGATCCCCACCAAATAACTATTTGATTCTGGGAAGCTGGTTAGCTATTGACCATTAATGTTTTCATTTGTGACCCACAAATGTAATAATTACACTTATTTAATTAAAAATAAAGATTTGTATGAATCAAGTTAGCCATGTTTAATATTCCGCTAAGTAACAATACTTTAGATTGCATAGAAAATGTTTATCTGATGATCTAATTTCCAATAACGCCTCCACCAAGAAATCAAATTATGCAATAACATCGCAAAAATGTTTTTTAATGCTCAGGTTATTTAATTACTGTGTTGTATAAATTTGTTTAACCAATTGGCTTTGAAAGTTAGAAGAATGACCAATTAAGACTTAAAGCATGTAATTAAATAAGTAGTTTTGCTATGGAACCACAGAAGTGTGGGGCAAGTTGAATAAGTAAGTCATAAAATAATTACTCCGACTTTTACGCGTATGTATCAAAAATGTTTAATTAAAATGGATAATCATTTTCAATGGCAGGTATTCATGGTAATGGTTGTGAGAATGTCACCACTCACTGAAGATGTTTTATTTATTCAAACAAACTCATTCTGATTTGAATGTTTCACATATGTTTATCAAATTTCCGTCCCTCTTACATATTTAAATCATTTCAAGAACAAGAACTTCATTTTCTGAAAATAAGAAGCATTTTCTAAACTAAACTCAAAGAGGCGATTGTAGACAACGTATATAGTATAGTGTAAGAAATGTTCTGCATTACATATAATGGAATTACTTCTACGTGACCAAATGCTCCATTCGTAAAGTGTGATTGAGTTACGCAAATAAAGAGGAATTTTTTAGAAACAGTAAAACAGCTTTGAAATATAAATAGTATTTTTGATAAAGCAAATTTGTTACAAGGAATAGATTCTTATTTAAATATCTGTTATTATTTCGTCCTAATTTTCAGTTTTGAAAGACTTCAATGCTTGGAAACATTTTCTTGGTTAGGCCGGGTATTTATATGATATACAGATACCTGACAGGCAGATTTTTTACTGATATGTTGAAATCTACGATAACTTTACGTTTATTAGAATGAATTTTGTAGTCACAAAGGCCATATTCATGTACCTTCGACCGATGTCATTACGAGAGACACTGTTTTCTGTTCAACATGTCATTTCCTAATTATACTAAAGGACTATGCAACCTAAGGGCAAAAATTTTGACCTCCCAGTTTATTGCTGATTCCGATAGAGCTTTTAAAGCTCTACAATTTTGCAATTTAAAGTATGTCATTATTTCTTAACGTTGTCGAGATATGAACGAGTTTGTAATTTTAGCTCCCATAAGGCCCCATAGTAAACACACTTTTTTCAAACTCGTGGCTACCTACCGCGCCCACTTTTGATTTTCAATTTTAATAGCATTTTGATAAGAGCGTTAAATAAGGATGTTTTTCAGAAGCTAATGGAGTGGTCTTCTTACAAACGCCGAAGTTGTGGTAGGTCAAACTTGGAGGTGTTTTTTCGGAACAACTTTCTTCTAAATCGTTGTAGCTTCCACTACACAATTCCAATTTTCAAAGTTAATAGCTATTTTAAAAGAGTAATTTCTAAGGATTCTATCGCAGAAAAAATCACGACAAAACGTCATTATTTACAAAAGTTATTAAGCTCTAACTTTGGAGGGGCTGTTCGAGAACCCCCAAAAACAGCCCTATTTCAAGCCTACATTTGACCCCCGGGCCCACCTTTGATTTTCAATTTTAATAGCAATTCTGAAAGCGCTTGACTAGGAGATAAAACTGAGAAAAAACTGGAGTGGTATCTTTTCAAAATAATGAATTATCAGACATAATGTGGTAAAGTATCACCCATCGGCTATAATTAGAGGCATTTTTATATTGACACGACCAGGTGTGTAATTTTGGAAAGATACCACTCCAGTTTTTTCTCAGTTTTGTCTCCTAGTCAAGCGCTTTCAGAATTGCTATTAAACTTGAAAATCAAAGGTGGGCCCGGGGGTCAAATGTAGGCTTGAAATAGGGCTGTTTTGGGGGTTCTCGAACAGCCCCTCCAAAGTTAGAGCTTAATAACTTTTGTAAATAATGACGTTTTGTCGTGATTTTTTCTGCGATAGAATCCTTAGAAATTACTCTTTTAAAATAGCTATTAACTTTGAAAATTGGAATTGTGTAGTGGAAGCTACAACGATTTAGAAGAAAGTTGTTCCGAAAAAACACCTCCAAGTTTGACCTACCACAACTTCGACGTTTGTAAGAAGACCACTCCAGTAGCTTCTGAAAAACATCCTTATTTAACGCTCTTTTCAAAATGCTATTAAAATTGAAAATCAAAAGTGGGCGCGGTAGGTAGCCACGAGTTTGAAAAAAGTGTGTTTACTATGGGGCCTTATGGGAGCTAAAATTACAAACTCGTTCATATCTCGACAACGTTAAGAAATAATGACATACTTTAAATTGCAAAATTGTAGAGCTTTAAAAGCTCTATCGGAATCAGCAATAAACTGGGAGGTCAAAATTTTTGCCCTTAGGTTGCATAGTCCTTTGCAAAGATTTAAAGAATACATTTCCATTTTTTAAAGAAGAAACATGTTATAAGTGGTACAGGGCGAAATGAGAAAGTCAAAAACTAAACTGATTCAATTTTAATGCCGGGAAAGAGTCCGCCCTATATTTATCTATATACCCTTCCCTATATTCCTGTTTGTACTATTTGTAAGTTGTATTAACACAATTGTTTTGCAGAACAATGCTGAATTTATCGTATAAGTAGCTTCCCCTCTCTACGAAAATTTTGGAAGATACAGACTGTACCGAGGAGGAGGTGTCCTGTAAATACAAGCAATTCATTCAACTGACTGCAACTTATAAGGGCACATTATCTGGAATGGAGGATGACAGAGCAACTGTACTTCAAGCTGGACGAGGAGGTTATCGAGGTAGTGGTTTAAATGGAGGGATTGATCCATGTCAAGTTGGTCAACACTCAACACCATGCTGCTTTCCTTTTCCTTTAAGTTTTTCTAGGGGGACAAGGCAGCGGTGGTGGTCCACCCGGGTACGTTCGAGGCAGTCCATGTATGGCGGTCCGTGTTTGGAGGTATGGAAGTGGTGGAAACTGATCCAAGAGAAGTGGAGTAGGAAGGCCTGGTCCCTATCCAAAAGCTACCAACCGTTCAATCATCCTGTAAGAAATTGAACCCTCAAATTATCGTTGACTGGTGCTCCCACCGGAAGAACGGTAAACATTACGTGTGAACCAAGCCAAAGCTGTCTGCTATGTACTACCTCATTACACCGGGGAAAGTAATTCGCCTGCTTACAAAAAGTTCTGTCTACAGACCTTACTCAAACCCCAACAAATACAATGGTCACGTAACCACTGGAGACAGTGTGACCACAATACCTCAACGCAGTTGCGTCAAAATGCAAACTTAAAGTGGTGGGGTGGGCGCCAGCGGAGCGGAGTTTCCCTATACCGTTTTGTGCCACCCCGTTTTCCAGTTACCAAATTTCTCCTTACTTCCGGTACAGGAGTAGTATAGATTTATAATTCCATGTGTGGTGATTGGGATTTTGGAAAATGGAAGCTTTTTTAAGGGCTCATGCTGTGGGATCGTGGGATAAAAAAAGATTTTGGAGAAAACTACTGGATTTTTTCAGCAGTTATGAAAAATTGTGTTTTTAAAGTGAATTCAGCGCAAAAACCTGTTATTATTCAGATAGAAAGTTTCATTAGGTTTTAGATGTAGGGTTTTGGCAATTATAAAAGTTTTCTTTCTACGAGATAAAATTTTCACGTCTCAACGTCTCAGTACATTTGTTTTGATACGCAGAGCCATTTATGAAAGTACAGGTCAAATGAGTCGACGTCATGATTAATCTCGTGAAAAATTGCATTCACGACAAACAAATTTCAAATTTTATTTTAACGACGGCAATGCAATTGACAATCCTTTAACGCTTAAACTGGGAAATGTTTTACATGAAAATCAGCTTATGGCCACTCACTGAAGAAATGTCGTAGCCGCTAAACCTGTCAATAGTCTACTCAATTGACCCAGCAATAATTTTCCCGTGGGTTCCTTCAATTTTTGTTGGAAAATACTAAACCAGGAGAGCAAACATTTTGATTATTGGAATCTTAGTTACCTATTCACTTTAAGGTAGAATGTGACTCTTTCCATTTTTTAAGAAGAAGAAGCAAATATCTGTTTAAAAATTAGTACGGGACTAATTTAGAAAAACAACAAAACTAGACAACTTTTAATAAATTCCTCCTCAAAAATCCTTAAATCCTACGTAATAAGCTCATTCCGTTTTAAGACAGGGAGATCCCACTTCCTAGTAAAATATCAAAGGTACCTTTTTATGCTATTTTGAAGTTAATTCATGAAGCAATGGGGGTGGAGGAATCTAGGTTTGCGAGTAATTACCCCCAACTCCAAAAACAAACTGAACGTAGCTGAATCGTCACAAAACTTATGCGTTTTCAGTGAATCAAAATAATTCTTTTCGGTTTTACTTAACAAATGGTGATTTATCTGTAGTTAATTTTTCAGTTTTAAAGCTGATTGAAATGCGGAATAAAGATACAGGAGATTTAAGCTGGCGGAGTTTTAATTAAGGGAAAGATCTGAATTTTGGGCGATTTTATTTGCAGAAATTGAAGTGGTTTATAAATTCTAGGCCAAAGTACGTTTTGGATATGCTCTTGGTGTTTTGGTGAGTCAGTTTAGAGTAAAGAAACTATACAAGAAGGTGAATAATCAGACGGTTTGTTAGGAACTTTTTGAAACGATGGCTTCTACTGAAGAAGCAGGTGAATTAATGCATTTGTTAGTTAAATCTTTCCTGTTTTGCTTTTTAAAAATCTGAATTCCGTGAAAAAAATCTTCAAAAAAATGTTGCCTTCTTTTTTACAACAAGCAGTGCAAAGTATAACCATAGAACTTACAATAACCCAGAGATATGTTTTGCTTAACGCCATAGGCCGCGCAGAAGGTGGGGAGGGTGGTGACAAATCCCCACCTCGAAAAAACGGACGGTGAAATCGTATCATTTTCACCCCCTCGATTTTGACCACGCAAGAGATATTCATATGAATATACGAAACTGAGGTAATTGGAATGTCACAATGCCACTGAATATTACAAGTCATTAAATCATATACCCGTCATATTACCGATTGTAGTTCCATTTTGTCGGCACTAATTGTATTGTATCTGGCAAAAAATGTTTGTAGTTGTTTGTGCTAGCGTACATGTTTTGATTGTTATGTGGGGATTACGCCTAACAGTTAATTTGGAAAGATACTGTTTATGAAAAGAAACCTATGGTAGAGACATTTTAATCACGAATGTACATTTAAACAACTAATGATTTTAATAAAATATTGCGTGAGTTGTAAACTTTTACAACGCTAAAATGTAAAATATTAATACGAAACATATTTGATTTTTCTATAATTCAATGGTAAAAAATAAGGTTATGATTTTACTCGAGGAAAGTAGGATGTTTGGTTCTCTCATTCCTTTCCTGTTTTTAGCCTTAGCTTACTGAATCAACTGATATGGAAACAATTTTGTGATATAACGTACTGTTAGGTATCAAACCAATATACATTTAAAATTATTGTAGTTTTCATTTTCTGGATCGTTATTGTAAAATATTTAATCGGCATTGCAGAAGTCCTTCCCCAAGAGCCTTTGAAGCAAGTTAAGAAACAACGTTTGAGTAAACTTGTCATTTGGATTAAGAAGATTGCAGATTTAAACTGCGCCAAAATTTTGTATGAGTTGTTTACGTACGTGGTACGCATTGTTACTTTAGAACTTTTGTCTTAGTTCTATTGACAACATTGATCGATAAAGGGCTAAACCAAAACATCATCACATACAACACCTAAGCTATTTCGAAGGTGGAGTTAAAATAAAAATTTGGTAGTATCTATCTTTGTCATTGAAATGCAAAATTTATTAAACACGTAGTAACACGATCTCCAAACAACTGAATTTCAGCAAAACAATTGTTTCACCAGTTATTTATTATATTAATATTCTCTACATATTTATGAAAACCAATTATATAATATTTAGTCGTCACCGCGTCGTCGTAATATTTTATTTGCCAAGAATGAACTCTTCACACTTCCCAGGAATTGCAAAGCACATTCTATTAAATGCTATAGCTATACAATTATCTCTGTGGTTCGATTATTCATGTGATTTTACTCAAATTTAAAGAGTAAACGTATTTTGTGGTAGCTATAAATCTTTCATTCGTGTGCACTCCTACAATTATGAACTTTTCCAACGTACAAATATACTAAAAATTTACCCAAATCTAATCCATCAAAGATTTCTTGCTCATAGCATTTTACTGAACTATAGTTAAAATAGACGGATCGAACCTAGTGAGTTCCCGCAAACCTGCTTAGCAAGTTAAAGTTAATGCGTTATAATTCATTTTGGTTTTTGTGTTTAAATTTGGCTCTGAACTTTGTTACTTGAGTAGCGGCAAGTTTGCTTGCTGTAGGATTACATTTGTCTTGTAACTTTTGAAACACAATTTAGCATGCTAAATATCTAAAACAATCACAGAATTTGATACCAACGAACTTGCCTTTAATCAAACCATTAAACTTCAAAGCAAAACTTAAAACATTAATTCAATCTCATTTTATTTAATTTATCTTGCTACGCATGTTCTGGTGAACTCAGTAGCGTCGACCAGTTCATGCTAAACGCCCATTTAATTTAAAACGTAGTTAAGTGCCTTATCTGGATATGCAAATCACATTTAAATTCAAATGTAGGCAATAAGGAACTACATCATGTTTTTGCTACAAAAAACCTTTTCTAATACACGTGTTTTAGCCTAACGGCAAGTTCATGAAAGCTTGATTTAAAAAAGTATTTATCTATACATCAGTTGACAAATACAGTGAATGTTTTAATAAAATATGAAACTACATCTTTAATACTTTATACTAGTTCTAAACAATTTCAACCTTAGAGGAGGTATTGCTGATGAACTGAATTTGTTGTTTCTTTAAATAAACGCCAATAAAATGTCTTATGCAGAGCCCAAGCAACCGCTGTGCGGGCCCTGGGTGCTGTTAAAAATATGGGCCCCGAAAAAGCTTAACTAAAGAATTTGTCAGATTTGCATATTTTGAAACCGACATTTTCATGCTGTGATAATAGCAAAATATTGGCATAAAACCGATAAAAATTTAAGTGCATAAAGAAAATCTCAACCATCCTAAGACAAATTTGATTTTGATATTCAAAGCTCCACATAAACGTGCTCAGAAACATTTTTAGTGCAGAATGATTAAGCTGCTTTAAGAGCATATGTGTGCGTAATATTGCGATTTAAAAACTTTCTGTTATTGTTTTGCGATGTTTTTTCAGGCGACTTAAATTTTAAAATTTACTTCTACCCAAATATTGGTGTACTGACCACGTGCATTGAATTACTGTGTTCCTGGTAACCTATGACTCCTGACGACAAATAATTCTGTCACAGAATTTCTGCGTATAGAATCTGTAATTCGCTTCTCACAAACTGTTGTTTTATAAGTTTCAAATCTAAAGCGCATTGTAACTATAAGCGCTATTACGGTAGCACTTGTGGTTATCCGAATCTGACAATGTCAAGGGAAGAATCATAGTTCCAGATCTGGGACAAATCCAGTATCTCTAGTTGTAGTATTTGGTTTACAAGCGCAATGAATAGCAACCCTGGTATGTGAGTAGAGATAATTAAGACTACATGAGTCATAAATCCAAGATTTGATTATAGAGCTGGCAATATATTCATGCTTTTCAGACGTAATTTTCCCCCTTCGAAACCAAAAGGATTATGTTTGTTTTCTTTAGTTCGTGTATTTTCAACGAAATGTTATTACACTCTTGCAAGAATGGAGGTAGATATAATGCTGGAAACGCAGTGACGAGTATAAATATTTCTAAAATTAATGTGTATACCCATGTGTTGGTCGCCTTGCTTACTCTTTCTTATAAAATATTCAATTTCCTGAACATTTAGCAATACAATATATTGTCTACCCTTAACAGAGTAAAACAGTTTTCTGTAAAAATTCCCAGGATGGCGCACCAGTTTCTTTAAGGAATCACGTGTCATTGTGTAAGTGCAGTAATCGTACGGAGTCGTATGGTACAAGCCACAGAGTACGGTACGAAATCAAAGTTTTCTAAATTTACGTACAAAACAAGTTTCGTAGCTACATAATTTAATATTTTATCTGCCCGCAAAGTTAATTAATGCCTGATAAATAATTTGATGTAGGGTTTCCGGAAAACAGAAATATGTTTAAGATTGGTGGAGATCGAAAAAAAATTGTCAAATGTTTTTAAAACTGCCATGTTTTTGGAAAGAGTTTTCAGCGGAGTAAGTATAATTTTAAAAGGTTGGGAATGTCTATAGAAATGCAAGACTCTTAAGCTGCTTCATTGACTCGTTTTGAACTGCATTTGTGGTACTGATTTTGTGGCACAAATATCAAAGTCGCAATTGACTGGTACGGAGTGAACAATTGCACAAATGAACAAAGGCGTACAATTGGAAATGCTCTTCGAATAGCTGGAATAAATGTTGGTAGAGAGAAGTAAATGAGTTAACACTTTCTAGAGTTACTTTGTTATAGGTATCATTTTCTGCAGAAACTGAAGAAACTTTAGATATAATTTTTTTCCACTAGAAATCGATTCATCCGGAAAGCTGACCACTTGTCATTTTACTCATTCACAAGGAAGAAATTAGGCGTGTAAATGTAATTTTAATTGTAGTTTATTAACGTTTTCATTCGTTTTTTCATGCAAGCAAATAAATTCAGTCAGCCTTTTTTGGAAACCAGCTCTATTGTTTGCATTATGAACTGGCCTGTAACTTATTCCGATTGAATACTTTGTAATTCCAAATGAGTTATGTAAAATAACTACGAGAAACGCACCAATACGGTATACGGTTGACGGTTAACTAAACCGGGTTTAGGTTTAAAACAAATTGACTATTAAGAACAATTTTGACGTAGGATACACGATGGAAAAAAGGTAAAATATACCGGGAAACGTTAGTGAAAAAATAGTACAATTATAGAAAATTTGTATCTGCGTGTATCTGCGTCATTTACCTCATTGTTGGCACAAGGAAGATGTAGAATTCTTATTCTGGCTTATTGTGTAATTATTTGCCAAACACTATTGAGCTTACCACACTGGTTTACAGTAAGTTTCAAATATAACTTTGCCCTGTTATTAGAATAACTTATATGGATGAAAAGAAAATTAACAAGACATTTTATTGGCGTTTATTTAAAGAAACAACAAATTCAGTTCATCAGCAATACCTCCTCTAAGGTTGAAATTGTTTAGAACTAGTATAAAGTATTAAAGATGTAGTTTCATATTTTATTAAAACATTCACTGTATTTGTCAACTGATGTATAGATAAATACTTTTTTAAATCAAGCTTTCATGAACTTGCCGTTAGGCTAAAACACGTGTATTAGAAAAGGTTTTTTGTAGCAAAAACATGATGTAGTTCCTTATTGCCTACATTTGAATTTAAATGTGATTTGCATATCCAGATAAGGCACTTAACTACGTTTTAAATTAAATGGGCGTTTAGCATGAACTGGTCGACGCTACTGAGTTCACCAGAACATGCGTAGCAAGATAAATTAAATAAAATGAGATTGAATTAATGTTTTAAGTTTTGCTTTGAAGTTTAATGGTTTGATTAAAGGCAAGTTCGTTGGTATCAAATTCTGTGATTGTTTTAGATATTTAGCATGCTAAATTGTGTTTCAAAAGTTACAAGACAAATGTAATCCTACAGCAAGCAAACTTGCCGCTACTCAAGTAACAAAGTTCAGAGCCAAATTTAAACACAAAAACCAAAATGAATTATAACGCATTAACTTTAACTTGCTAAGCAGGTTTGCGGGAACTCACTAGGTTCGATCCGTCTATTTTAACTATAGTTCAGTAAAATGCTATGAGCAAGAAATCTTTGATGGATTAGATTTGGGTAAATTTTTAGTATATTTGTACGTTGGAAAAGTTCATAATTGTAGGAGTGCACACGAATGAAAGATTTATAGCTACCACAAAATACGTTTACTCTTTAAATTTGAGTAAAATCACATGAATAATCGAACCACAGAGATAATTGTATAGCTATAGCATTTAATAGAATGTGCTTTGCAATTCCTGGGAAGTGTGAAGAGTTCATTCTTGGCAAATAAAATATTACGACGACGCGGTGACGACTAAATATTATATAATTGGTTTTCATAAATATATAGAGAATATTAATATGATAAATAACTGGTGAAACAATTGTTTTGCTGAAATTCAGTTGTTTGGAGATCGTGTTACTACGTGTTTAATAAATTTTGCATTTCAATGACAAAGATAGATACTACCAAATTTTTATTTTAACTCCACCTTCGAAATAGCTTAGGTGTTGTATGTGATGATGTTTTGGTTTAGCCCTTTATCGATCAATGTTGTCAATAGAACTAAGACAAAAGTTCTAAAGTAACAATGCGTACCACGTACGTAAACAACTCATACAAAATTTTGGCGCAGTTTAAATCTGCAATCTTCTTAATCCAAATGACAAGTTTACTCAAACGTTGTTTCTTAACTTGCTTCAAAGGCTCTTGGGGAAGGACTTCTGCAATGCCGATTAAATATTTTACAATAACGATCCAGAAAATGAAAACTACAATAATTTTAAATGTATATTGGTTTGATACCTAACAGTACGTTATATCACAAAATTGTTTCCATATCAGTTGATTCAGTAAGCTAAGGCTAAAAACAGGAAAGGAATGAGAGAACCAAACATCCTACTTTCCTCGAGTAAAATCATAACCTTATTTTTTACCATTGAATTATAGAAAAATCAAATATGTTTCGTATTAATATTTTACATTTTAGCGTTGTAAAAGTTTACAACTCACGCAATATTTTATTAAAATCATTAGTTGTTTAAATGTACATTCGTGATTAAAATGTCTCTACCATAGGTTTCTTTTCATAAACAGTATCTTTCCAAATTAACTGTTAGGCGTAATCCCCACATAACAATCAAAACATGTACGCTAGCACAAACAACTACAAACATTTTTTGCCAGATACAATACAATTAGTGCCGACAAAATGGAACTACAATCGGTAATATGACGGGTATATGATTTAATGACTTGTAATATTCAGTGGCATTGTGACATTCCAATTACCTCAGTTTCGTATATTCATATGAATATCTCTTGCGTGGTCAAAATCGAGGGGGTGAAAATGATACGATTTCACCGTCCGTTTTTTCGAGGTGGGGATTTGTCACCACCCTCCCCACCTTCTGCGCGGCCTATGGGACTCTTTGTTGTCCCTAAAAATTAAATTAAATTTTTACTTGACTTTCTTTTAAAGAAAATTAAACCCATTAAACCTTAATTGAAATATACAATTATACTCAGAATATTATCTCCCAGTAATCAATTTGTTCCCTAACCCTATTTACTATTTTCCAACAAAAAATGAAGGGACTAAGGAAGAAGAAGATCGGGTTTGTTGGAAGAGTCATTGAGTCATCACTGAAAACTTCCTATTTAATTGAAATAAAATAATTTTTAATGAATTGGCTAATTTTATAATTTAAGCGGACTGGAAATGAAATAGCAAACATTATTTTTAACATAGTTTTCTGGTTTACGGTAGTAAATGACTAACAGAACAGAAAGCAATGCAATCTGTAATTTTTAAGCTTAGCTAATCTAATGCGGAACTACTTAAAAAATAAATTAATATTTAATTAGTTGATTCCAGCTTTCCTACCAACAATTTGATAAATTGGTTTATTTGGTGAGAGTTTCTTTGTTGAGTATGAATACAGTTAGTAGCATGAAATTACAACACACCCGGACCCCGAAACAGGAAATTTTTTGGCTGATGCGAACCAGTTGCATTTATATGGTTCAGAAAATTGTTCCGTTTGCGTAAATAAATAAAATATTGAGCTACTTTATTTGTTTGTCAAACAGATTTTCTTAAAAATGTTTTTTTGCTTACTCATGCAAACAGAAAGTTCATCTTTGTCATACTTCAAGAAACCCCACCAAAAATTAGAGTAAATATTTTCCATGAAGTTGCAACATCTTAACGTCGTCAATTTTTAAGTGTACAATTTCTCAAATTCAGATCCTTTAGTAGGTGACTCCTTAGCCCTAAATTATTCATTAAATTGCTTGCTAAACCATGTAATTATATCAAATTATTGAAGAAAGTAGATACGTTTGATTTTGCAGGGTAGACAAGGCTCCCAATGATTTAGAGAGGATGGCGGACCTCAGGGAGGCGGGATTGGGGAAAAATAAGAGGAGTACGGGAATGGGAAAGATGGAAGAGGTGGCGATTGAGCTTAATCTTAGTGGGGACAAAGGAAAGTCAAGGGAATCTAAAGGGGTAAAAGTGGACACCAATGAAGCTACTATCAAACTGTGACACTAATCTAGACCAGGGGTGTTTCCCATCAAACACTTTGCAATGACTTTACATTACTAAATCGACTTTACATTGCAATTTTCGTCCCACCAAAAATAAATTGCAAAGTTGTAAAGTCGAAAATAGTAGAGTGCAGAGTTGCCAATTGCAAAGTAAAAATAGTAAAGAATTATTCAATTTCTTCCCACCACCCTGGACTTTGCAATTGATCATTTGCAAAGACTCACTACTTTTCAATGTTTATTGCAAGGTGGATCACCCACCTTACAAGAATTAAAACACTTGAGTAAATTAACATTTTGGTGCATATTAGCCTAAAAATTTCACAGATTAACAAGTGACTCCTCATTATTCCGTATCTCTACAAATGTAGGACATGTTGTGAGGGGATTCAAATGGGGAGGAGAAGGAGGAGGAAACCATGAAAGGAAAAAGAATATTTGATTGAATTTACTTAGCTGAAGAATAGTGGGCAACAGTTATAAGAAATCCTTTTGCATTTCAAACGTTGAATAGATATTTTATAATTATGTAACTTGAGATGCCAGAATATTAAGCTTAACCAATGCCATTTAATATTGATCCACCTTACAATTTCGTCAACTTCCCAAAATAATTCCAGTTTTTAACTAAAAATTAATTTCCAGTTTAATCCGCACATCCCCAAACCTACCAATTTAACGGTTTTTTCCCGGTGAAAAACGGACAAAATGGGTGATTTTTAAGATTTTAAGGTGATTTGGACGCTAGACTGTTGACTGAGGTGAATACTGTCAAAGGATGGGTGCTCAGTTGTCAAAATGTGAAGCCCCTGCTCCAGTGGACCCCCAAATACTCCTGCCGCCACTACCACTCCCTGGACAAAAACTTGGAGGTGGACCACCGGGATCTCAGGTGCTGGAGGAGGAAAAGGGGACCAACCGACCAGTGAACTGTTCAAGAATAACCCGGGTACTTACGAGGAGCTGTCTAAGAAATGCAAAGAAATCTTCCCCCAGCCCTTTGAAGGCAGTAAAGTGATCATTAACAACAAAAGCCTAAACCAAGGATTCCATTCCAAGTGAGCCACTCCAAGACCATGAGTTCCATCACTCCTTCAGGCTACCGTTGTGGTAGTACTTACATTGGTCAAGGAATACTTCCGGTGACTAACGACCCTCAACTTTTTTTCTTTGGGGATAAGGACCCATCGGGAAATCTAAATGCCCAGCATCATTGTGAAATAATAGTCGTAATAATTCCACACTTCCAAGGTATCCAATGTAGCGTTGTCCACATCTGTGATGATGAAGTCCTTCCGTTCCCAGTTCCTTTAACTATCGAATGTCCTTTTTAGCTACTGTACGTGACCTCTGTACTCTAAAGTTATTCCAATTCAGAACCAATGTTCTGTCAACTTGACAGCATTGTAAACACGCTTTCTAGGATATCATACTACTTTTCCATACAAATTAGCTAGTTAGACATGTTAACTACGAATAGTAATCACAATCAACCTTCAGCTATAAAATAATTAACCATGCAATGAATCAAACCCACGCAAATCACTGAAAAAAGTCATATGATCCTCTGACTGGACTTTGCTATGCTGGTGTACTTTGCAAAGAAATTCGGAAATAGCAAAGTGCAAAGTGTAAAGTCATGAAAATTTGGTGGGAAGTAAATTCTTTGCACTTTGCTATCTTTGCAAAGTTTGATTGCAATGTAAAGTGCAAAGTGTAGAGTTTTGATGGGAAACGCTCCAGGAGTTTTTCTTGGTGGAATGGTACTAAGTAATGCATACAAAAACGATAATGTTTACAACATGGTTTTGCCCAGATTTCCACAACTCTACGAAACACTTAATCAGCTTATGGCTGATAGTTTGCCGATTTACAGCAGAATAACAAATGCATATATATATATCCGCGTCAATACGAGTCCTTTAGTTTAAGAGATGTTCTACATGTAAGAAAAGAATCCAAACATGGATACACACAGGCAATTTCATTCTTTGATCCAAAGACAAGGTTTGAGATCATGGAGTTAACGGAAGTGTTTCAGGAAGCACAAAAATTGGGCATCAAAGAGCACTTATTATTTTTGAAAAATGACACAGCTTTGCTTCAGGTTCCACTAATGAAACTACTTCTAGCTTCAAAGCTTCACCCTCACATAGAACATCAGCTTATTGCTATGATAGACTCGTTGATACCACTTGCACAAATTGGCTGGTTGGACGTTAATAACACTTCATTAATGCGAAAGCTTGGATTGATTTTGGGAAGTGTGCTGTTGCAGCGTCAGGAAAATATCTATGAAAAGCTTTTGCTAGCATGCAATAAAAGTGCACTAATATTACCCGAGTATTTAGCAATAAAGTACATGAAAAAATTAAAAATTCTTGGTAAGCACCTAGCACACATTGGCAAAGATGTATTTACCAGACCAACTATTGGAATACAGATTACAGGTTATGTTCCGAATTCAATATTACAAGCTACTAGAATTTTGGTTGAGTCAGGTTTAACCAACTGGTTGACACACGTTTCCAGTTCGATTAATGTTTTTGGTCAGGAAAACACCCAAGAACCTCAAAGTGCTTCGTTGAAGGGTAACATTGTTATGTACAAATTTCAAATCTTCTCGTATTTAAACCAAAGTTTTCCATTTCTCTACTATCTCTACAAAGCACACATTCCGTTGTTTCTTGAAAACTTTTCAGTTTATAAATTTTTATATTTTTACTATTTTACACAACTTTTGCACTATTTCCAGTCTCTTTTCATGTTTTTGCAAAATGGTTACACTTACAAAATTTTTTTTAAACGCATCCATAAGTATTAATACCAAAATGTAATAAAATAAGTCAACTCTGACAGTTTTATAATTAACCCGTGGGAACGTGTCGTGACCTTATATCTAGCGGGAATTTTTTAAATCTGTGTTCACCGGGAAATTATTTCAGCACACCTGGATACCGGGAAGAAAAAGTTTTTTCCAGGGGCGCTTGCCGAAGTGGAGTACTGCATGTGCACAGGCAACCTTTGCAATTACGAGAAGCTTTCCTGGAGAACCTATGTTACGGACAAAAACCAACTGGGGGCACTGGAGCAGGTGAAGGAGGAATGGGTCCCCGGGGGAAAGATACTCCAAAGGACAATCTTTGGATTGTTGATCTTACGACTAATACCAAAACCAATACCATTGTTAAAGTGATGTTAAAGGCTGAAAATTTATCGGACCATATGTGCTATTCTACTTCCTATTTTCATACGTATTTGTTACACTTGAACGCCAGCAATGCTGCAGTTAAGCTAACTGAGGTGCTCCTTTCGCTCAGATACCTAGCTGGATTTCGTGCGTTGTTTTATGAACAGATATAAATAGAATTCCGTTGCAGAAGGATTAACTATATTTATACTTTTTCCTGACCTTACTAACAGGTATGAAGCAATTCCAACGTAACAAAGGAACATTGACTTTTTAAATTTCTCCTTTAAGTTTATGCATTTTTTATGGTCTGTAATAATTTTGAGTGAGCGAACACTTTAATTTTAAACGACTAATGCAATTAATACGATCATTGTAAAGTATGACTGCTCGTATAAGCTCAATGCATTAGCATTTAATTGAATTTATTGAATACGTCGAAAGAATTCACAGTATGATCCCCTTTCTTTCTTGCTCTAATGACCCCTGCCATATGTTCAAATAGTTACATTTGATATTTAAGTTTTATGAGTTCTTGAAATGTTCATTACGTATGAAACCTCAGATCTGGTATCCGACTTTAATATATTCCTGCATACGCAACAAACGCAAGTGGGTGGGCGCCAAACTTACACATCATCAAACAGATCCTACTTTAAATTGGTGTAGTGAGTGAAGTTTTCGGGGGTTACTTAGCGTTGTAGCCAGTTAGTGAGATTTTCATTGTGTTAGTTGGCGTTTGAGCCAGAAAGTGAGGTTTTCAGTGTGTATGCGGACGAGGCTGATATTAAGGATTCCAATGATAAGCCTAGGGAATCAGCATAAGTAAGACAAGCTAGTCAAGCTAGACAAAGTAAATGACCTAAGATTAGAGAAAACTTTAGAAAACAGTAGGTATTCCCTTAAATTACGTCTACTAACATGCAGCAGGCGGGCCCCTAGTACAGCTAAAACTGGTACGATAAGAAACTGAGAATAGCATATTTCAAAATAAGTAGAATCCACTAGTTTTGTAGGTCAAATGAGAGTATGTCCTGAAGTTAACTATACCTTACACCTCATTTTTTATTATTCTAACCTCAATTTAACAACCTACATATCTATCAGGAAGCTAGCCACACTCACCTTCTGGAGGAGTTGAGGTGGGGCATGGAAAGATTCCTCTTAAAACTCGAAAATTACCAAAGCCATCAACATCCGTCATTCAATATTCACATTAGTTGTTGTTGTATCTGTGTTTTAACAGCTCCAGTTTCTGATTCAATTTAAAAATTAAAGCGCTACTTAATTAGCAATGCAAAGTAAATTAGAAACATATAACATATTTGGTGATGCAAAAAATGCCCAATTAAGTACCTATATTGCGATGTGATGATTTAGCAGCGCTTGGCTTTTTGTGGAAGCGGAGGTAGCACCTCTCACGAAAGGTAAGTCATCATCGTAATTGCTTTATAATAATACTTACAAATCCAACGAAAGAGTAAAAAGGATATACTTATAACATAGTAGTGCAGATACTCCCTTCGCAATTAAAATTAATTGAACCTTATTTCTAACTTGCTGTTTTCAATTCGGCCCGTCCCAATTATAACATGTTCCTTCTTCAAAACATGAAATATATTCGTTCAACTTAAATGGGAATAGTTTAATAACCTTCCAGTAATCAACTTGTTTGCTGCCCTTGCTTACTATTTTCCTGAAAAAAACTGAGAAAAAGTCAAGGGAAAGCGGGTTACGTGGGGAGAACCAATATTATAAATTGTGTAAAAGGGGAGATCCATTAAAAAATCGCCAAGCACCAAAGTTTGGTGACCAAACCAATATTAAACAGACTTCCCAAAAATTCGGAAACTGCTTAAACGTCTTGGGATTTCCTTACGAATCACAAACAAATTTTAAATAAGCCAATGGTTCAGTTAAAACAAATTTTTGGCTAATTGTTTTGTCCAATACAGGTTAGCAAACTTCTTAAAATGTTAAACCAAGCAACTTACCTGCGGAAAAATGAACTATGACACCGGATCAAACTGGCATTCTCTGCGGGAACCGGCGGAAACTTATCTTTACGTTGACAAGCGTGATGACTTGAAGCAGATTGATAAGCAACAGTATATGGGCGTGATTTTCCAAAGGGTTAGGTTGACCAAGGAAAGCGATCAGTGTAGATTGATGGATAGGTGTAATGGCTAGGAAACAATATAAACACAGTATTTTGCATTGGAATTAAGTAATAATCATTTCATGAAAAAGTCAGCCTAGCGTGGTCGACATGCACCTGTACAACAGGAAAGCCAAGCAAAGTGCAAATGCAGTATTTTGGCGTTCAAATGCTTAAATAATGTCATAAATATTAACTACTCCGTTTTAAAACATTTCCAATAATTTAGTTGCTATTTTGCCACCAAATCAGTCGCCCCTGGAAAAAACTTTTTCTTCCCGGTATCCAGGTGTGCTGAAATAATTTCCCGGTGAACACAGATTTAAAAAATTCCCGCTAGATATAAGGTCACGACACGTTCCCACGGGTTAATTATAAAACTGTCAGAGTTGACTTATTTTATTACATTTTGGTATTAATACTTATGGATGCGTTTAAAAAAAATTTTGTAAGTGTAACCATTTTGCAAAAACATGAAAAGAGACTGGAAATAGTGCAAAAGTTGTGTAAAATAGTAAAAATATAAAAATTTATAAACTGAAAAGTTTTCAAGAAACAACGGAATGTGTGCTTTGTAGAGATAGTAGAGAAATGGAAAACTTTGGTTTAAATACGAGAAGATTTGAAATTTGTATACAAAATGAGTTTTAAATGCAAAAAAAAACTGCAAACATCTTCCGACAGAAATTTTTAATTTACGAGTTACGACCTGTTTAAAGTTGAGAAATTAGTAAATCTATTTATTGAAAATAAGTATCTAAAATCAACCTGACGTCATTTTAGCGTTCAAAACACTGTAGCTTTTATTGTTTACGCTGAAACGGTTTCATACATAACGTCATCTTTCGTTATAGCCTGGCTTACAGTCTAAAGTTACATTATTTGCATACGTCTTTGGTGTGGGTTAATTTAATTGTATAACTAATATTAAAATTATAAATACATCATGCGTCTACCTACCTTAATACACCTGAATACCTTTGGGTTTCTATATTATTTAAAAAGCTAGAGTTGTACTACTTTTACTCTTAACTTACTCTTGCCTTAACTTTTAACTTACTCTTATAACTTACTCTTAATCTACTACTCGCAAAATGCGAGAACACGCCTATTCGCAAATAAGTAAGGTGTGCTTTATGGTCGGGCCATACAGCATGTAATCAGCCGTTCGGTTAGACTGAACAATTTTAATCCATGTGCTTCTGTTATGAACATCACCGACACACAAATTTTATACAGAACGTGAAAATCTTTCTTGAAAATTCAAAGAGTTTGAGTAAGACTTAAAACGTATTGTATTAAAATGAAGCAATTATGCATGAAACTTGAAAGTCGAGAAGGCTTGTATGACACTTGGAGAAGTTGTACGAAACTTAAAAAGTTCGTATAAATATGAACATGGGAAATTTTGTACAAAAATGGGGAAAATTTGTATCAGAATTTGAAATCTTTCTATGAGATATAAATATTTTAAAATAACATCGGGAAAGTTAAGTACGAAATTAGGAAATTTTTGCACCGATTAGAAAGTTTTGTTTAAAAGAGAGAACATTTAAGTGCCAGTTTTAAATCGTGAATCGTAAAATTAATAATTCAGTTAGTTAAAAATATGTTGTAAAATTGAGAAATGTCTTGAAATAGGAAGATATTGAGCCATCTCGCTTAACATTTTGACTTTACTTCTCCCTTCCTTCCCTCCTCTCCTCCTTCCCTCCTCTCCTCCTTCCTTCCCTTTCTCCTTCCTTCCCTTTCTCCTTCCTTCCCTTTCTCCTTCCTTCCCTTTCTCCTTCCTTCCCTTTCTCCTTCCTTCCCTTTCTCCTTCCTTCCCTTTCTCCTTCCTTCCCTTTCTCCTTCCTTCCCTTTCTCCTTCCTTCCCTTTCTCCTTCCTTCCCTTTCTCCTTCCTTCCCTTTCTCCTTCCTTCCCTTTCTCCTTCCTTCCCTTTCTCCTTCCTTCCCTTTCCTCTTTCTTCCCTACCCATTTCGGCTCAAAATTTCCCGGTATCCTAGATACCAGGATACCGAGTTTTTTCCAGCGGCGAAATCAGTCATCAATCAATTATTCGGCAGTTTTACACAATTATTTGTTTTAATTCGTTAGATCGTATGCATTTTAAATGAAAATTCATCAATTCAAAAATATTGCATTGGAACGTAACGGGTGCAATGAAACTGTTGTTGTTGTACATACTGTAAAAAGTGGAGTTACAAGTAAAGCTTGAAGTGGAGAAGGAGTGGATGGAGGAAAAATCGGTGGACCAAATAATTTGGAAGTGGGGCTGGGTTGGATGGTATACTTTATGGAAGGTGATCAAGAGTGTGGTCGACCAGGGAAAGTGATCTGGGTGGATTGATGGTAAGTAAGACTTGGTAACCAGGAGAGAACTGCCTGGTATATGGGCTCTGTTGGAGTATAAGTACGAGGAGATCTGGGAGAAGAAGACGAAAAATGGGGAGCCGATCGGCCGATGTGAAGGAAGTGACTTGTGGCGATGGAAGAGAAGGATAGGGAAGTATTGGAAAGAAACTGAGATTGGAGGAGACTTTTGAGGTGACCGGGGAAAAAGTGGATAAGCGAAGGACTCAGAGGAAATTGAAAATAAACGAAGGTGCATGTGAAGATGCCAAAGAGCGGGGTAGAGGAGGTGACAAAATAACTATTAATTTGTTTCTTCTTTAATTTTAATTAAACAAGAGGGTTTGTAGATCTTGAACGCCAACATCTGCAAGCAACTAGTTAGTTGTATGCATTGTATAATTAGATCAAAAATTTTGATTCAAAATATTCGCCTGAAGTGTTACTTAACTTATTATTGTTATGTAATCCAGCATTATAAGTTAGTACAAATGTTTTTTTTTAAATATTACTCTTATCATGCTCTTTCTTTGTGACATCCATCTCCAGTTTCCTCCTTAAATTTACATTCCCCTCCAGTTTCACTTCCCTTTGAACCCTTGACTTCCTCCAATTTCTCATTTTGGTCACATCAAAAGTATCCTGCTATTTGTATCTTTACAATAATTCCTTCTCTAGTATTCTCACCTTCTTGACATCGTCACCTATCCATAGGCAAAATATCCGGCAGAGCCCGTCAACTTCCCAAACCGCAAACCAACTGCTCCCCTTTTATCTTACTCCGATACTTAACCCTTAACCTCCCCGGATCACTTTCCTTAGTCAACTTGACCACACCCCTAGTCCCAATCCAATTAGCCAACCTGCCATAAATAATATTCTAATCGTCCCAGCCATACTTCACCTTTAACAACTCCGAAGGGGACAACCAATACCTTGTCACTACAAACCTTGGAAACCCCGCCCGAGCCACTTTCCCTCCGTCCACTACCCCTAGGTGTAGCACTCCTTAACAATCCCTCCAAAATCCCTTCCTAGTCTCTCCCTCCCACCAGAGCACTCCCGGGACTATTGCTCGTAGACGTTGACCCCTTCAGATTATTATTGTTTGTCAAACTCCGTCATTGTGTATAAATTCAGCAAAGTTCCAATTGTACTCGGTCCAGTGCCCGTGGATTTGCTAGCTTCACCTCTGCTCTACCTTCCATGTCCCTCCAAAATTATCTACATTCCCTTTATCATCAATTAATCCGTCGAAACGGTGACTTAAGCTAAACGGAAAACGTAGGCTTTAGAAGTTATTTTTTGGGCTTTAAAAAAAAATTGAATGTCAGCATTTAATATACTTGAACGCCAGAAAATAGGTACCTGCAATTAATGGACTTGTAATATGCAAAGGTTAACTTGCCCCTAGTCTTGTTGGAGTGACTAATATTTTGTCAAAAATAATATCATTGTAAAAGGTTTAAACATGAATATGAAATTCACCAAAACATTGTTTCCAAACCATACTTACAAGCGTGGACTAAATGTGACCTGTGGAAAATATCCACTTATTTTAAACGTTTGTTTCAGTTTACTTATTCTAACGCTATCTCTTCAGAAGTTATATAAGAAATAATTCAAAATAATATTAACCAAAAACGTAGAATTTCTCAAAATTTCCGGTGCGCTTTTATTGCAAGTTTACACATAAAATTGATTTTGAGTGTGTTATTCTAGAGTTTTTTCTCCAGAATTTCTCGTTTTTGTCAATACAGTCGTAATTAGTTGCTTAAAATTAAAATAAATGCATTTATAACTAAAAATCACTGCAAAACAACATTCGATTTTTGCTAGAATACGTAATAACGTAATTGCTGCGTGATTTAAAAGTATAGTGTGATAAGATAAGAGTAGTGTAAATCTATGTTCGTAAAAATGCTGCACCCATAATTTCCTTGAGGCATCGTAAAGATAACTTTTTTCAGTAAGTACTTTCACTTTTTCAGATTTCAGATCAGTAAATACAGTGTAAATCAGCACTTTATTCCCACATTAAGCCGGTTATCGGAAGTTCGAAGTTTAGTTACCTAGGTATTCACTTTAAGATTTATTGAATATATTTCCAGTTTTGAAGTACAATTGTGTTATAATAAGTAAATATCTGGCTTAAAGACAAGTACGGGGCAAATTTGTAGAAAACAAGTTAAAAACTTGATTCATTACAGTTACAAGCTGTGGAGGATTCCGCTGGTGCATTATAGTAGATACACCAATCTTTGTACAGATTTTAATTTCATCCTATAATCATAAACGTGGATAACATCGTTAAATCTAATCAACCAGTAATTACCACCACACCCCAAAACAAACTAAGCGTAGCTGAACCATTACAAAAAAAATTGGGGTTTCATTCAATGAAACAAAGCATCCTTTCTGGTTTTACATATAGCAAAATGCGATTTATTTTTATTCCCATTAAAAATAGCCAACCATTTAGTAGTAAACTTGAAGTCCACTAATTTTTAAATTGTTTTTCTCAGGTTTTTCTCAAATTCATTAGGTAAACTCAAGCATTCTATACGTATTTTGCCCTGACAATGTTGCACTTTATTCCACTTTTCCTCAAGGCTAGTAACTTAGTGTAGTGAATTAAAGATGAAAAATAATAATTATTGTCATGTTTATTTACACAAGCTACCAAGCATTAAAATAAAATGTGATTATTACGGAGGTAAAGCATTATTCAAGATTCCAACTCTCACATCGCTCATATTTTTCCTTTGAATTAGATGATTCCAAATTATCATAACAATCTAGGATTTAGTTCCATTTTTGGTTCATTTTGGAACTTAATGAAATGCAATGGGGACGAATCGAATTTTGCAAAATGGATGTAGTATGTAGCATTCTGAAATATGTTGAATGATATTAATGAGTTCCATGAAAAATGGTGGAAGTGATTTTTAGAATCAGTGGAACACAATTATAAAAAATATTTTGATAAAATCCCGTTATTAAAAATCCTCCAATTACTAATTCAGGTTTTATTCATGTATTTCCTTGTCTGACGAAGAAAATTGCTTCAAGTGTTAAGGGGTAAACTGTAAAAATCAAGTTAACAATTCATTAATTTTTCAGGGGAAGTTCCAACTTTTGAGTTAACTGAGTATATGTCCCAACTTATTCTGTATAAATACAGTTATTTTTTAAGATCTCCAGAACCTAGCATTCAATAAACTGTGTTTACCACGTATTTCTGAATCGTCACAAAATATTTCTTTCAGTGTAAATAAAAATTGAATTTTCAGTGTATTAAAAATTCCGTTTTGAATGTGAGTACTTAGCAAAACTATTCTCAAATCGTTCACAACACTAAAAGTTTAGCTATTAACCGCACAGTTTGTTTGCCTGTAAACTTTCTTGTGTCTTACTTTCAAGACGAAGAAACTGTAAAGCAATTTAACCACTCTTAACGGTGTTTGTTAGCCTGAGTGAACAGAAGGTCTCCGGTCTCCCGTTTGTTCAACAAACAACACAAATAGCAAAGTTCTTTCTTCCCACTTACAACTTGTTAGACTAGCCTTTATTAAATATCTTGGGCAAAAATGTAAATTCACTTGTAAATATTTACTGGTATGAAAACAAATTTAAGCAACTTGCAGTATGATGTGTGAACAGTCAACGGCAAGTATAAATTGATACTTCGAGCAAGGAAGCAAAACTGTCTCCGAATATGCGTACCCAATGATGTATCGATATAATCATAACTTCACAAAGAAATTCAGCTATGCCGTATTAAGTGTTTTAAACACATTCGGGGATACATTTAAGGTGACATATTATTTAAAAACCATCGTACAATCTACTCGCGTACATCAACTTATACTTCCACATTCATGCAAAAGATGAGAAATTTTTTATTGGCGTTTGCTAGAACACATAATATTGTTAATTTGAGTCAGTCAAAATAAATGGCTAAAGTTGTTTTATTTGGCTAATAAAAACATATAACACAGGATGTTTATTGTCAAAATGTACCACATGCTATAGGTCACTTGCCACCGCCGCTGGAAAAAACTCGGTATCCTGGTATCTAGGATACCGGGAAATTTTGAGCCAAAAGGGGTAGGGAAGAAAGAGGAAAGGGAAGGAAGGAGAAAGGGAAGGAAGGAGAAAGGGAAGGAAGGAGAAAGGGAAGGAAGGAGAAAGGGAAGGAAGGAGAAAGGGAAGGAAGGAGAAAGGGAAGGAAGGAGAAAGGGAAGGAAGGAGAAAGGGAAGGAAGGAGAAAGGGAAGGAAGGAGAAAGGGAAGGAAGGAGAAAGGGAAGGAAGGAGAAAGGGAAGGAAGGAGAAAGGGAAGGAAGGAGAAAGGGAAGGAAGGAGAAAGGGAAGGAAGGAGAAAGGGAAGGAAGGAGAAAGGGAAGGAAGGAGAAAGGGAAGGAAGGAGAAAGGGAAGGCAGGAGGAGAGGAGGGAAGGAAGGGAGAAGTAAAGTCAAAATGTTAAGCGAGATGGCTCAATATCTTCCTATTTCAAGACATTTCTCAATTTTACAACATATTTTTAACTAACTGAATTATTAATTTTACGATTCACGATTTAAAACTGGCACTTAAATGTTCTCTCTTTTAAACAAAACTTTCTAATCGGTGCAAAAATTTCCTAATTTCGTACTTAACTTTCCCGATGTTATTTTAAAATATTTATATCTCATAGAAAGATTTCAAATTCTGATACAAATTTTCCCCATTTTTGTACAAAATTTCCCATGTTCATATTTATACGAACTTTTTAAGTTTCGTACAACTTCTCCAAGTGTCATACAAGCCTTCTCGACTTTCAAGTTTCATGCATAATTGCTTCATTTTAATACAATACGTTTTAAGTCTTACTCAAACTCTTTGAATTTTCAAGAAAGATTTTCACGTTCTGTATAAAATTTGTGTGTCGGTGATGTTCATAACAGAAGCACATGGATTAAAATTGTTCAGTCTAACCGAACGGCTGATTACATGCTGTATGGCCCGACCATAAAGCACACCTTACTTATTTGCGAATAGGCGTGTTCTCGCATTTTGCGAGTAGTAGATTAAGAGTAAGTTATAAGAGTAAGTTAAAAGTTAAGGCAAGAGTAAGTTAAGAGTAAAAGTAGTACAACTCTAGCTTTTTAAATAATATAGAAACCCAAAGGTATTCAGGTGTATTAAGGTAGGTAGACGCATGATGTATTTATAATTTTAATATTAGTTATACAATTAAATTAACCCACACCAAAGACGTATGCAAATAATGTACCTAACTTTAGACTGTAAGCCAGGCTATAACGAAAGATGACGTTATGTATGAAACCGTTTCAGCGTAAACAATAAAAGCTACAGTGTTTTGAACGCTAAAATGACGTCAGGTTGATTTTAGATACTTATTTTCAATAAATAGATTTACTAATTTCTCAACTTTAAACAGGTCGTAACTCGTAAATTAAAAATTTCTGTCGGAAGATGTTTGCAGTTTTTTTTGCATTTAAAACTCATTTTGTATACAAATTTCAAATCTTCTCGTATTTAAACCAAAGTTTTCCATTTCTCTACTATCTCTACAAAGCACACATTCCGTTGTTTCTTGAAAACTTTTCAGTTTATAAATTTTTATATTTTTACTATTTTACACAACTTTTGCACTATTTCCAGTCTCTTTTCATGTTTTTGCAAAATGGTTACACTTACAAAATTTTTTTTAAACGCATCCATAAGTATTAATACCAAAATGTAATAAAATAAGTCAACTCTGACAGTTTTATAATTAACCCGTGGGAACGTGTCGTGACCTTATATCTAGCGGGAATTTTTTAAATCTGTGTTCACCGGGAAATTATTTCAGCACACCTGGATACCGGGAAGAAAAAGTTTTTTCCAGGGGCGCTTGCCACATGCTATCGTCGTAACCTTTGACCTTGAAGTTGACCTTTTAGAGTCATCTTCAGAAAATATAAAACTCGGGTACTTTTGGGGGTTTTCAATCAAAAATAGAACTATTTCCATTACCATTTGCTTCGCCTTTTCCATTACCATTGCATTTCCTTTGAGAATCACTTGGGCCCTTCCAAAACCTAATTATGATTTCCCTATAGGAATCTCTTTTCTTGTTAGGTGAACGAATGCATTGATTATTGAGGCTTGCATTGCCATGGTCTAAGCAATCAATAGCTGTCTCACCCCCATTTAAACACATCGCATACTCTGGAATCGCTGCATTTTAAGTTACTTATTGAAACAGTTATATGCTCGTTTTAGTTCAAGATTTTAAAAATTTACTTTAATAAAGTTTGCTTTATACGTAATTTGGATTAAAGTGGACTAACTTTGAAGTCCCAGGATATTAAACCTGTTCTAAAAAATGTGAACCAATGCAACTTTTATTCTTCTGGTTAGATTAGCAACATGTAATTACGTAAAAATAAGATTCTATCAAATGCGTTTTATTGGTGAATGGCAACACAAGGCAAATAGAAAAATTGGCCTGTGTTGAAAAATTGTCTAGGTAGCATCACCCAAGGGTACACGAACTAAATACAAAAACATGAATCGTTTGGAATCAGAATATTGACACAGACTGCCATACATAGAGAATTACAACATATACCATAAATTGAATCTGACATTCAGTCAGTCTTGCTATCTATTTGATTGATTTGATCTATCGAATAATAGTTTGCTGTTCAAAAGATGGATATGATTTTATGGCTTTCAGGACAGCTATAGACGTCACGTTATCTCACCTGTCCTTGCTATTATAACATGCCGCAATCAAAGCTCTTAATCTGCATCGTCTGCATGCTGTGCTACCATCACATGTACCAATTCCAAAAGCTTGTATTTTATTTAACAACATTGCTAACTGTTCAGTGTTAATTACGCTAGTAGATATAAAGGAAACCAGCAATCTTGAGAATATTACAAAACAAGTTTGATATTATCAGAAACACGTCACTGATACTCACTTCAGTATAACCTAACCAATTGCAGAATTAACTTATTAAGAGTAATTGTCAAATAAAAGTACTTAAAGCTTAAAAGCTTTTTCCTGTCATGATAAAATATGGTGTTGATTGATTACTGCATTTTAATATAAAGTCAGCCCAGAAATTTATTACACAACTGAAATTAAAGCAAACTTTTAATCTTTGAAATGTCACAAAGCTTGTCTGGTGATATCAGAAATATATGCGTCACTGGCGCTCACTTCAACCAAACTAACAATTAATACATATATTAAGGACAGAATGTTCAACAACACTAGTTAAAGTCTAAGGGCTTTGTTATGCAGTTATAAAATGTTAGCTCATAATAGTTGCATTTTAATGATAGCATTTGTTCAGTTTCTCATTGCAGCATACACTTGGTTACTACATTGGGTATATACTTATTCACTGGAATATTTAATCATATGAGCTCTAATAAAGTATTCCAATAGCAATGTACCTTTTATCTTTAAAACCAGTTTCATGTATTTGTAGCTAAATTTTGCCAATTTGTTTGACGTCCGGTGTCACTTTAATCTTTTGATTAATTGAATGATGATTTATCATATATATTCTTGTCATCATTATCACATTCGATAAGAAATGGTACGACTAATGTTCTGTCTCATATGCTTCAATTTTCACACCTTAATCACATACTAAGCTCAACGGACGCTAAAAATTGCATCAAATATGGGCAAAATTACAATAAACTGCTTGCTGCTGATTTGCTTCGCAGCATGTAAGAATACTGAATTTACTGTTTACTTGTTTTTTTTTTTTTTGAAAATCTATAGTAAACAGCAGTTATAAGTAATATTTTTTATCTCAGGGAGCCACGGACTAGAAAAAAGCGACGAAGCTTTTCAAATCTATCTTACGACAACTATGGAAGCATATCCAGCTTGGTTAAACGAAAACAACTTAGATCCCACTCCTGCGAAAGGTACACTGTATATTGAATCAGAAGAGACATCTTGGATTTGGCTGCGTTGCGAACTTAAGTAAAAGAATTTTATTTGGGACATAAACCCTAAAACGTTTCATGTAACAATTTAAGAAAGCCCTTAACTGAAAATTTTATAGTGACCAGCGAATGGTTGGATATTCCAAGAACACCCAACAAATCATACAACCAACTTCTGCGTTCGCAGGTCACATGTTTGGGGTTACTAGGTCTCTTAGGGACACTTACTGGCTTACAGGTTAGTTTACATAATTGCCAATGACAATTTTATAGATACAAACATGAATGTTAAAATTAAATATAAACTTTAGTGTAATCTTAATCCTCAGGCAACTTTTCTTGTATCGGTAAACTTAATACAGAAGAAGACACGATCTGCTTCGAAGGAGCTGGTTTTTACATGCTTCAAACAAATACGTCTGACGAAGCCATTACTTTTGAAAATGTGGGAGTTAGCCAAGACTACAAACTAAATTTCAATTCAGTTGAGTTTGGTTACGCATTAGACATAAGGTTCACAAGAAAGCTGCTTGGGGGAGCAAAATGGAATGATTCACGGGCGGGTAATGAATTTTGTCAGGAAGTAGAACAGGAATTTCAGAATACGTATAGTCGTTATCTAAGAAACCCACTGGCTTATGGCATTAAAGAGCTACACCCTTCCTTGGAACATATTTTCACATATTTGTCAAATAAAACAAGGGTAACATCAATAGATAATTTGAGATTTGTTTATATTAAACGATTTTTGTAGTTAAGTATAAATAATGTTTTCAGGATTTGGATCTAAGAACCCTAATGGATGCGACTGATTTACCAACACCGTATTTACCAGGACAGGATACAACGCCAATTGCGACTGAAGCAACAACTGAAAATAATCCAATTACTAGCTCTGCTGTTGTAACTGAAACATCAACTGAAAGTAGTAATCCCACTAGTACCGAAGGAAATAACCCAACTACAAGTTCTGGTGCTGTAACTGGAACATCAGCGCAGACTACTACAGAGGCTGATGACACTACAAATTGGGCTAATAAGCCGGTAAATATGGGTGTAGAAACTATGCTGGCCATTATGATGCTGGTAACTTGGCTGCGCTAAACTGAAATGATAACAGAATTTTATATTTTAAATCCGTGTTCTCTAAGAGCAATTATACAGAAACTTTAAAATTATTTAAAGTGTCATGTTCCGTTGCTGGCAGAATAATTCAATAAAAATTGCTCTAACATTATTTACAAACCAAAAATCACTTTATAACAATATCATTAGAATAAAGATCATATGCATTTTAACATTAATTTGATTTAACCATTATTTTTTCTATTATTGAGTTCTCTTTTAGTGCAGAAATTATTTAGTATTTATTTTTCATAAGCTCCATTTTTGTCTAAAACACCAACAAGCAGGTAACCGTATAACTAATAGTGTAACCAAAGTAGCTTCAAATTGTTTCTTTATCCAGCGTTTCTATAGAATCGCTTTAATACGTCACAGGGATTTGTGCTCTTATATTAAGCAAGAAGAAGCCAGACAACCTGGCGCTATATATTCAGAAATCTTATTTGATAATGTATTATATGATTTCGGTTGTTGATTCTAGTTTCTAAGTACATTAGAAACCCATTTTTTGATGCACTGAAAATCCACGATTAAGAATTGTTTGTGATGATTGAGCAACGCTTGTGTTTTTCAGGGAAGTAGAGGGGGCTTGTAGAAGGGAAGATTTTGTACGTCCTCTTAATTACTACTTCAATGCAAATTACAAAAAGTATGGACAAAGTATGGAAATGGGGGTATATATTATGTGTGTAGAATAGAGAAACGATGTTCACCATTCAGCTCAACACAGCAAATCAATTGATAAATGAGCATATACAATGTTATCTCGATATCGATATCACATTCTCAAATCCACGTCTTAACAGGTACGCAACAAACGCTCCATAATCCGATTTCCTACTGCTGAGTTAACGGCAATGCCACGATAAGGAAATTTTGCAACAACAAAATTGATAAACACTGCACAGTGTATTTGAATTTACCAAATTCAACTAGAATACTATATTTATTGAGCAAATACATTCAACTCAAACTACTGGCTTGGAAGACTTGGCCTGTTCTGCCAGAGGAGGAAGTTGTCGGTTTATTGGTGTCTTTGACCACAGCTCTATTTAACACCCAGATTTGTACCAGTCCCGACGAAGATGGACCAGCAATAACCTGTTTAGCATCCATTCTGGCGTTGGTCAAGTGGCTTTCACTCAAATAAAAGTTAGGATGTTGTTCTAGTTCCAGTTTCCCGCTGAACCGAAACTTTTTCCGTGGTTACCGGAAACCAGTCAGCTATGTCTTTCCGTTTATTTTTTTCCGAAATAAGTGATCGTCAGGATTTCCTGTCTTGGCCAGAAACCACCAGTTTTTTTGTGTACCAAGTTCACTAATTTAACTAGCCCCGACTTTGGCGCCGTCCATTAATGACATCACTTTTAAGCGTGGGTGGGTCACTCGAGTTAAAAAGTGACGGCCATTGTTAACTGCCCTATCCTACAATGTTAAAAAATTGTGACAGGGGTCAGTAGGCCACTCGAAAAATCGGGTTTTTAAAGTGACGTCATTAGTGGACGACGCCTTTTAACTTCACATTCCCCTTTATATTCACTTCCTTTCAAACCTTACACTTCACTTTCTCATATTCCCCAGTCATCTCAAAGGTTACCTCCAATTCGTTTCCTTACAAAATACTCCCTTCTCTATTATCGTCACCAGTCGTCACCTGCTTTACATCTTCATCCATTTTCCCACTTCTCTCGCATCTCCTCATACTTATTATCATGACCTGAAAATCCATAATAGTTATACCAATAATTATATTACAAGGTTTTTTCGATTTTATAAGTTTTGTATTAACATTTGTGATTTGTGTTCAATAGGGTATTTAGGTAATCCGGTAACCGTTCACTGTAAAATACCTGCACTGCTTGCCATATTTTTAAACTTGCGTCGATGTTCCCGAAACACGAATTTTTTGGAATCACAGCAATCAATCTGAAAGTGACAACAAAGCTGCTAAGCAATAACTTCGTACTTAACTGGCGTCGTACCTTGTCGTATATTCTAAATTCGTTTCATTGTATCTGTATCTGACCAAAAACTGACAAAAATGCTCCAGAGCCTAAGCTACAAGGGTCATTGAGGGCAAGCCTTGCCCGGGCCGGGCCCTTGTTAGGTGGTGGTGGGGCCGGAATTAGCAAACACCTCAATGCAAAAGCACAAAAATGTTTTCAAGTCACATCAACGTCATTTTAATCATTGTACAGTTATAAAGACTCATTTTAGCGTCTTACAGGAATACGTTTGTTTAATTGAACATTTGAAATTGCTAATCGGTGCCAGGTTCATTTAAGTTATTTATTATTCGTTTTTGCTCGAGTAACCAAATTCAGTTATAAAATTATAACCTATGACGTGGTGGTAGATATATATATAACAGTAATTATTATAACCACACTTGACTTTTCTTCAAAGAATAATACATTGCAATTGATGACATGACTTTCACAAGTCTCTCTACTCTAGATGCGAGAGAAATTGCCAAAAAGGAGCTCATTGCCAAATGTTCTGGCTGGCAGTGTCGATTACATAACACAGACTCGTAGAAGTGAAATCATTTAAAAAATCTGAGATCAGTTCCATTTGAGTTTGTTAGTTTTTGAGTTTTAGAGTTTATAGACAATTTTATAGAGGGAAGGCCAGAAGCGTAACAGATAACTCCAAAGACACTCCAGGTAAACGATTCAGACGTAGGCAATTCTTGTGAATCTCACTTATTGTTAATGTTCTTCCACAACAGATGTGTGATGTGTTGGTAATATTTTTGATTGCCCAGTAAACTCCAGTTATTGGGTCACCACTATAATGTAATCGAAATTTGTATTTACTTGTTAAATCAGTTTACAAATGTAATAAAAACGAGTTGGTGAAAACAAAAACCATACTTGTAATTGTGCGTTGACACGAAACGAAACGCTCCGTTGTACCTGCTAGAAAAGCTTAGAAAAGTAGACAAATAATAGCAATATTTTATTACTCTGCTACATTTTTACTTAAATAAACCAGCGAAATTGTGTAAGTGTGCTAACAGAAGGGTCGGACTACGGATTTTAAACAATTTTCTACAAACGTAACATAATGAATGCATAGTACAACGACAAACATATTGGAGAAACTAGAAGGCGTGGTAATTGTTTCACTTTGGTCACAACTTTAACAACGATTGTTGCGGAAACTCTCAATTTTAAAGTTTCTTGCTTAATACTATTTTTCGTCAAAATGAATTATACTTTTTAGTTGTGATTTCTAGAAATGTGGCTGTAAAACAATATAAAGTGATGAGCGCTTCATAAATACAAAACCTTTGTCAGAGTACTGCTGTGGTTACGAGTTTGTGTTACTTTGATAATTAATCATAAGGTTACAAGAGATACTAAAAACATGATAATTTGTCGTTTCGTTAACGTTGTCGATTTATGGAATTGGAGCTGGTTGTACTATAAAAGCTATATTGTGTAATGGTTGAAACATTAAACCTATATTTGATGATAAAATATTAACACTAAAAAATGAAGTTGGTATTTCAAATTATATGGGTAAGAAATGCGATATTAGCTCCAACAAAGGTGGGAAGAAAACTGGAGGGAAAAAATATTTTATTCACGTAAACTAGCCAAAATTATATTCCCGGCTACTGTGCCAGTTGCCAACACTAATTATCCTTAAGTAATCAATGTGAACCTAGGATTACGTTGGCGATATAAGGGCGCACTTGGTGATACAACGATACGGACATTTTAAATGAAAACTTAACATTGGAATTCAAAATGAGTTGTGTCTTCCTAAAATTTAATCATTTATAGTTCACTTTAAAAATTAAATTTAAAACTGGATTTGAGCAAGAGCTTTAAAAATATTATAACGCATGAATCCGTTGTGAATGCCTTACTGATCAAAAAATGATTTTAAAAACTGCTGAAATTTATGAACTGTGCGGATCATTTTTCTTTGCAATAAAAATCTCAGATTTCTGGAAGTTTGGTATCCAAATGAAGCCTGTATATATATTTGCAAACGAGTGTGGTATTATAATTATAAGACGAACGCCAAAATGGTTATATTTATTAATAAAGGTCCTACTCTGACTTCTTGCAATATTTTTTGTTTCAAAATGTCTTAATGGATGAGTTGTAAGATGTCTCTTTAAAATTTCAAATATTTAGTTCAACTTTCTTTAATTTGGAGCACACGTGCATATAGAACATGCCATAGAGTCTCAAATTGATGATAAAAGTATTCATAGGAATTGAATTTTGCGTTGCTGAAAAGTAAGACAATCAAACAAGTGTTTGTTGAATAAAGTATTTAAACTAATACACGCTAAATATTTAAACGACAAGTTGTAAGAACTTATATCGTAATAATTAAAGTAATAATACATAAGTTTGTTTCAGAGAAAACCCTATTTATGAAAAGTTCTAGTATTTTCCAGCAAGTGCCGAATTTCCAAGTTCATATTTAAAAAATGCACTCTCGTCGGTCAGGCACAGGTGGATATTATTCAATTGAATGTTGGTGAAAAAATTGTAAGAGTTAGATTTTGATGAAATCTTTAACCATTTCATTATCAGGCCACACAAAATTTATAATATAATGCAATTATAATAACTTCACTTCAGTTTGCTAACATAATATGTTTGTATTTAAGTATAAACCCTGTTTTATTTAATATATATTGTAAAATATGTTTCAAGACGTTTGCTCATAATGGAGTTTCTTTAATTGGTAAAGTTTTGCCCGGGCCGGGCCATTTCTAGTTTAGGCACTGGTTTTCAGTTAATCAAATAATTCTTTTCAATTTTACATTTTTTCGGTACACAAGCCATAAAGTTAATTGCAGATAACACATATGCACAACTAGCTTTTAAACATTTGAGAAATTGCATTTGCAAGAAACAAGACCTCCAATATTATCATATTTATTTTAGACGAATTTACAAAATGTATCTTTTAACGTTGTTAATGCCAAATGCTCATGGCCACTCAATGAACAATTGTTTGAGCCGTAAACCATTCAATAGTCTAGTTAGTAGTCCGCCAATACATTATCCGTGTATCCCTTCATTTTTTGTGGCAAATAGTAAACAAGAATACATAGTCAACAAATTGATCACTGAAAGCTTTGTTTCCTATTCACAACAAGGTTTAATGAACATAACTCAATTGTTTGAAGAGAAAGCCCACATCTATAGTAAGTAAACATCTGGATTAAAACTTTTACGGGGCGAATCAAGAATAACAAGTTAAAGGTAAATCCATTCAGGTTTAGACCTAGCGAGATTCACAGTCAAGTTAAATATCACAGATGTCGTTTTTGATTATTTGGAAGTTAGACCATCAAACAGAATCGAATACAGCTAATATCTAAGTTTATTATTAAGTACCTGCAACTCCAAAAACAAATTAACCGTAGCTGAAGCAATACATGGAGTATGGGATTTCAGTGAATCAAGTAATATTTTTCGATTTTATTTAGCTTGTCCTGATTTAGTGTTTCCACTTCATGTTAAGCTGATTGAAATGTGGAACAAAACCGGAGGTGTAGATAAAAAAGAGTTTTCATTTGGATGCATATGCAAATGCTAAATTTGCGATTGACGGGTATACTAAAAGTTTATGAAGGGGATTGTATCTGGGAAACTTCCATACCGCACCCACTTCCCCTTTTTTGTCCTATCTGAAGAAGCAGAAAAAGCTAAGTAGAAGTCCGTTAATAGTCTGATTCTGATCAAACCACGGGTCTGCACTCATCAATGGAAAAGGAATTAAAACGGACGCTATGATTATCCCTACCTCTAAACATTTTTTATTACCAGACCACTGAGTTTTTAGAGTTTACAATTTTTGAGTTAACTCCATGTTGGAGTACGATTAAGGTCTTTTTGGAAAAAAACGACTTGTTTTCCACCGGCATAATGAGAAAGTAGTTTGCACACAGCTTTCGTTTCGTCACTTACCATGCTGTATAATCAATCGACGGTGGCGCCCCCAGCGAAGCTTTTTAAAAGCAATTATACTGGACTATGGGCCATAGTATATGGCCCTAAAAGCACTGACTACAAAATTATATTGCATCAAGTTATCAAGTGAAGTCTACTGCTTCGCAAATGTACTCAGCAGACATTAATCATGGTCAAATTTGTCTAGGAAACATTTCGTAAATGATTTCCTCATCCCAGCCATCATTATGGAGCTGCTGGAAACCTTCCTGCCTATGTTCCATTTTCAGACAGGCAATTTAACAAAATGGTCGTAAAATATATACAACAGCTCCTACCAAAAAATTGCACAAGCCAAACGCCAGCCGTTACACAGAACTGCTCGCAAAGGATTATCTCCCCTATAGATATGCTTTAACATTTGCTAATATTTAAAATAGCGATTCAGACCAAGAATTTCTACCTTAGAAAAGGTCAAATTTAGATTCAGAATGTTCTTTATGCTTAACTATCCTGTTAAACCAAACAAAAATGATGAAAAATAATAAAGAAAAATATCCGTAAAACAAAATTTACAGCTAGTTTCCTTAATCGCTCCCTGTTTTAAAAAATACTCCTAAAAATTACTAAACCTATCCAACCCCTTCTAAAAAACTCCAAAACCAAAATTTCATCCCCTTGCCAAAAAACCTCGAGGCAAACCCATGGGCATTGCGGCACTGGACCAGATACTAATTAAGCGACTAGGTTGGATTCAGAGACAGACGGAGTTGGACAAATATTACAAACGGGTATTCCAGGGGTGTGGTGTGGAGAGACAACGAAGAAGACAGGGATTCTGGAAGGATTGCTTTAAGGAGTGTTACCCGATGAGAAGTTGACGGAGGGAATGAGGCATTGAGGATGAGGGTGACAGGGGATGATCCTGAGAAATGGTAACGGAACGGGGTCAGAGTGTGGAGTAGGAGACAGCAGGTGCATCCTCAGGGACGCCAATGGAGATGATTAGTGCAGAGGATTCGTTAAATATAGGGGAAGAAGTGGCAATTTGTGGAAGCACGCGTAACAGATCGCATCGCAAAATTGTTTTTGAAGGCATGGGTTCTTAAACGTTCATTTGTTATGAATTACAAGTTAATCTTGGATGGCAAGAATTTAGTCCGGCAGTAGACAAGTATCCATGAACATCTTTAAGTACCACGCGTAACGAGCCTGGGCGTTAAGTGTTAAAGCGTGAAGTTTAAAAAATACGCGATCGACATGAACGATATTGGCTGACTACTAGGCCGATAGTAAGGGTCCTTTGGCAACTGGAAATGTATCGGAATAAGGATAACAATTGGTATGGTGGAGGGATCCGAATTGATCTATTCCCATTTTTTGTTTCCCCAGCAAGGAACATCCGGAAAATTGGATGGATTGCCGAATAATTTTCAAACAATCCCAAAATTACCCATACCCTAACACACATCTGAAATTACAAGCTTAAAGGATACTCGTCATTTAAAGCTAAAATTGTCCGAAACTTCTTTATCCACCTATAATTCCAAAACCGCTTATATGCTCCACTTGCGCAATTCATTCAACTTGAATATAAACCAAACGTAGAACTATATCCAGGCCCTGAGTTCCAGAGTGGCCAAATAAATTGGCAATGTAGTTTTTAAACATGCACTGAAAACACTTATTTAGTTATAACTTTATCTATAGTACAAATTCTATCTGTATTATTATGTATATACTTGTATAAAGGCTGCTACTGGATTATGGCTGTTATTATGGAAGCACTGAATACAAAAGTATATTACCATAAACCTACCCACCACCTTCTCCTATTTCCCTAAACCCCCAAACCAGGCTCCCAAGTCCCTGTAAAAAAATTACACAAAAACTACATAAAACACTTAGAAGCTGGATTCCCTACAAATCACAAGCTAACCATAAATGACCTAGTTGTTCAATTAAAACTAGTTTTTAATTTTAGGATCTTTTTGTAGTGATTCAGAAGCGCTTGGTTTTTTTGGACAGGCTGTAGTAGTTAATATACTAATAGATAGAGTCCCCTCATCAAAACTTTTGATGCAAAATATATTGTTAAAACAACCTACAAATGTTATAAAAAGTGACAAAGGATTGAAAGTGGGTATCCCAAAACCTTCAACTAATTTTTAACTTCATTTTTGGCTCAACTAATCAATCTAATTTGGCGAATCAATTAGTTTATTATCCTCTTTCACTATTTTCCAATAAAAAATTAGGGAACTGACGAGAAACGATAGGATTTATTGGGGGAGTCATTGAATTTTCTAGTTTACGGTAATAATAGGATTTACAGAACAATAGAGAAATGCAATCCGTAATACTTAATGCAAAAAATAAGCCGTAACCGCTTAAGCTTAGCTAATGTAATGCGGGATACTAGAGATTGAAATGACATAATCTCTGATTCTGGCTTTTATGCTACAGCTGAACTCCAATTTTGGAAAAGTAATTTTCGAAGCCATTTTCATTCTGTGGTAGATATGCTTGGTCCTGTGTACAAAGATGGATGTAGTGTTGCAAATTGAGCGATATCGGTTTCTAATTGTCTATTATTAATTACTTTGGAGTTTATCTGAGTAATTGAATAATACTCAAATAACAACCAAAGCACTGTCGCTGTCCGACGGTGATTTTCTGTTCACAATTTATACTCGGTCCAATAATTTTTTTTAAACCAGATTACATTACCAAATGATCCTGACCTGATTATCACTCTGATCGAGTCTCATGAAGAAAACTAGTGAAGCCACGCCGAGTTCATGTTTTGCTAATTCATTACATGTCTCACTAAGCATGAAAAGACAAGTAGTAACTGAGCAAGTTAAACACGAGGAATCCGGAATTTAAAATCTTTATCTCTACTTAAGCTAACACCATTGGATCATGCATAATGCTTATTAGGGTTGCAACACTTGCCCGACTGTTGCTCTAGCAGAGTTTATTACTTGTCAAAAATTCTCTGATTACTAAAACTCTTAGTGCTAGTGCTTTATTTTTAGAAAACTCATGATGTTTGAACACATATACTTACAATTCAGCAATATTAATCAGCAAACAATAAATTTTACTTATACACATCTACCATTGAGGGCGTACCGTGTAGCAAGCATGAGTGTTACAAGCATAAGTCAACAATCGGTTGAGCTCAAAACGCTTATGTACCTTTCCGATAAATACCATCAATGAATATACAAAGGTTTGCCAATACAAAAACACTACACAAACAAACGTATTATACAACTATACTTTGAAACACTATTAAAATTTTTGTAATGTTAAACAAATTAAAATGTTATTAACCGCATAAACTAGAAGACAAAACACTAAAACGATAACAAATCATAAATAGTTGATACTTTAGGTGACATTTATCTTTAGAGCATGTTCAAATTATCACAAGACGAGAAATAAAGTGCAACTAGATTGAGAAAAGCAAACAACAATTATCATAATCTAATTGAATTAGGGAACAGGGACAAACCACAGACAAGCTATGTGTGATGGATTGCTATGTTACAAAATGTTTGTTGCGTTCCGTTTGAAAGCAACGGGAACTTTCGCCGAGGTCAACACGCAACGAGCGTGCATTTAGTCGGTCAGTCGTCGTCTAGCTGTAATGTTGCTCGTTTACTTTTGCCTTGTAACTTATACGGAATATAACCTTTGTCAATTGTCGTTACTTAACTGTCGTGCTAGTGTTCGTCATTTCTTTAGATTGTGGATAAGCTTAGTTATCCAGCATCTTGTTGTCTTGTAGAGAAGCATAACAATACACTATGTTTACTCTGTGGTTACGAAAGTATCGATTGCTTTGCAATTATTAATCCGAGAGTAAAGCCTGCTACGTATTTTTTATCTGACAGTGTCATACACTACCGCCATCTCAGCCAAAAAATCAAAAGCTGTCAAATGCACACAAAAATAACTACGGGTTTTCAGTGCATATTCTAAACAAAATGCATTGCTAATTTATTTCACAAACTGAGATTTAGTTCGTTGGCTTATTTGGGACTGAATAAAGTGAACTTGATTGTTTTGCCATATGCAGCAAAACATAATGTTGAATGAAAAAATTTTGGACATTGCATGCATTTTACATGTTTGCGGATATTTTGCATTGCAGATGATGCTCCAACGTAGATGATATTCTACGTTGATGTAAAAAATTTCACAATTCAAAAATGGTCACAAAAGGACATTTATTGATGATTTCAGTTGAAATTCAGTCAACAAATTAAAATCACGTTACCATTGCTAATTATTTTAAAAATTGTAAAGATAGCCCCAAAGAATTGAAAGTTGTTACAAAAGATGTTCCGTTACATTTTTGCTGTTTCTATAACGCATAAAATATATATTAATTAATAAAGTGTTGATGCTCTTAAGACTGCTTAGTATTGATAACACTGAACTTGTTTATAACTCGTTCGTCTGTGATAAACAAACGTTCATTTTAAATGATTGAACGCAATCCAGTTATTTAATAAGATTACTTATTGATTATTTATCATATTTTTCCATAGCAGACTAAACACATATTCAGGTTATCAAATACAAAGTCTAGACATTTTTATCTTTACCCTAAATATTGGTGCATGGAAACAAATTCACAAGCTCAACTATAACATAGTTACTACATGCTTTAAAGACTTTCAGTAGTATTTTCAACCCAGTGAAATTCAAAAATATGTAGCTCATACTCACAAAAATAATTTAATAAGCGTTGTGTATCAGCGCAAATTCTATAAATAAGATCTCTGACCTGTTCCAAATGTCATATAGTTTATCAAATACTTTAATTTACATTTTTGATTACAGCTTATCCCTGTGTGCTTCATAAATGCTGGTCAAGTCTGTGAGCACATATTTCAATCAATACGTTCGTGGGAACTTTATACACATTTCAAGCGAAAGGCAAATTTATATGAAACGTATAACTTCATAAATTTGATGGCTTTGATAACTTAAAAAAATATTTAGTTTATTTTTGTAGCAAACACCTACTAAAGACGCGAATTTTTGCGATTAGGCAAATATAGAGAACCTAACATTTCTTTATTAGTTCATTCTCGACAACAGTTTGCTCAAAGCTGCATGTGCTGCAACTACCAATTTTAGAAGCTGGTGTAGAAAAGCTTTAGGATGAAGCCCTCATCGAGTCTCATTTTAAGTAAAGTAAAGTAAAACTCCGTTTTACGTCTGATCCTCATCAAACCTAATGGTCTGTTCTCCCTGAGGAAGACACCTGCCTCTGCTAAATAATCTGCTAATCTACATATTCTAGTCTACGGAGTCGAGACAGGTTATCATCTTGCGATGATCTTCTACACAGAGAAGGGACACTCTGCGAGGATGCTGTAGTGCGATATCACTGCCAATGTGACGTGCTCCTAAGAGCGATACCACAGCATACCTGCCCCGTACTGACCAATTGGTACACACCGAGCCGAGCAGGATTAGCAAGCAGCCTGTCCACTGCTGGTGAGCGGTCACCCATCCAACAGTTTTCAGCTAAGGCCGTTGCTTAACTTAGTGATCTTACGAGAACTGTTAAGTACGTACCAAGCTGGCTTGCTTTTCTGGTGGTCATTTTCTGCTTGATTACAATAACTTTGATTGTTGAGTGTTGTAAGTTAAGCGCTTTCATTTATTATGTGTTTTTATTTTATTTTAAAAACTCTTGTTTGTTTCAGAGTTTACAACTGCTGACCGAGATTGCCCCGAAAATCCAACCGAATGTACGCAGTATTGTGGTAATGAAGTAGGGAAATGTGAGAAACGCCGGTACCATTGGCGATTACAATGGCGTTGTAAATGTAAGCCATGTCAAGGACAAACGATTTTTGGAGGCTGTACAACGGAATCAAAAACACAATTTGCTATCCAAGTCTTTTTCAAAATTATGGGCAAGGGCGTCTAATTCCTGTGAGAAAGCTATTTAATTCGTACACTAAATTTACGTTTGGTTTAGAGGATAAGTAGCATAAAATAATTAGTCACATGTTCAATTTTAAACTTTTTTCCTAAAATTATCGCGATTCTTGGATTTAAACCAAATATGAACGCTTATTTATCATTTTTTTGTAATGAAAATTACTTGAATATAAAGATACACTTCCATTACTACAAAAAATTTACAGTACGAAAAATTGCTATATGAGCGTAATTTATTAAAGCATTTTATTATTTATTAATTCTTGGGTAATAATGCAAAAGTCTAACATGTGAGAGGACCTGAAGGCCAAAATCTTACTTTAAGCAGAAACTATTTGGAAAATTAAATCTGTTAGTAAATCCGTTTTGTCAATACATAGTTTTTATTTACTGCCGGCCAGATGCGACTGCGCGTTGCTACCAAACATAATATATGGAATAGTTTCATCAGATCCTGTTTAATGCATTCCATAACACTCACTGCATTTTTTTATTTGCATTCCCGGATTTGTTTAGTCATAATTTTTTGTAACAGTTGTGAATCAGCAGTGATTCACTTTTGGTGTAGGAGAAAGTCGATATATTTGCACAATGTATAAATCAGTAAAATTTTACATTTGCTCATTTACGTAAATAAGGAAAGGCAAATGCATTGCTTGTGATGTGCTTTTACGAAGGAAAGCACCAGAAATCAAAATTTACGATGCAAGCACAATTTTGACGCCAGTTTGCGAACAGGTTGTATTTAGCAGCCTTGAGTTCTTTATCAGATCCAGTAACCCTACAATGGTCATCATTTTAATTTATTTACCGCTTTTTTGCACAAAATTGACGATACCAGCCACTTTCACAAAAGTGGCTTGTTTCGTCCACTTCTTCGTCACTTCGTGGACGAAACCAGTTTATTCACAAAAACTCAACCCACCCGGATTTGTTTGGGTTTCGAGTAAAAGTAGGTATTTCTGGGTATGGGTGGGTTTTGCAATACCACGTACTAAACTCTGCACCCGCCAAGAATTTGGTGCCCCAAAATGCAGTAGCTAATCAATAAATTTTTTAAACCCACCTTAACCCACTTTCAAAACAAGGTGGGCTGTGTACCCAAAAACCCGGATTAAGTTTTGTCACCCAACCCGTGGACCATGCGCACACGTCCACACTGGATATAGATGATGATAATGCAGAAAATGGTCGTTTTGTACCATGACTGTATCTCAAAAATCTTGTTGTCAAAAAACATTTGCATTTAGGATTTAAATATACCCAATTAGCGTAAACTGAAGAAATAGATCGATAATTTTACGACGCTGAAAACGAGACGAACGCCTTTTTGGGAGAAAAGTTGATTTAGTTGACGTTGGTCAGTGGTTTTAATTCAAATAAAAGTTACGATTTTTTTTCAGTTCCAGCTTACTGCTGACCCGAAACTTTCCCCGTGGTTACCAGGAACAAGTTAGCTATGTCTTTCCGTTTATTCCGTATTTATTTTTTTCAAAAAAAGATCATTAGTCTCTCTTCCGGTGAAAGTCAATATTTTTTATAAGTAATCATCACGATTTCCAGCCTTGGCCAGTGGGACTACCAGTATTTTTTGCTACAAAGTTCACTATTTTTTAACCACCGCCATCCACGACTTCACTTCAAAGTTCACTATTAGCAGGCGAGCCACTAATCATGGCGGCCAAGCTGACGCTGGTGAAAGACCAAACTCTCCGGAAACTTATTTTGCTCACTTTGCTGACTTTTGCCGGTCTGGGTTATCCTCCGCAATCCTGTGAAGCGGTAAAGTGCCTAAATTGCAATGGCACAGTTCTACGTGGCAAGGAAGACTGCACCGCTTTCTCCAGAAATGTGGACTGTCCCAACGGCTGTTTTTACGGGACTATCATACGTCCAGACATAGATGGGGGGAAATTGGAAAAGGGATGTCACGACCAGGATGGATACGGCAGTTTCTCTGAGAAGGACTTTAGATGCATTCAGAAACACCTTCCCGAAAGTAGCAAGGATTGCATGAAAGGAACTTGGGAACAGTTTTCTGGGAAAGGAGGGGCTTTTGAAAAGTGTGCTTCGGAGATTAACGGCCAAGGAAAACAGAACTTTTTGGGAGCACGTGATGGAGGAACTATGGACCCAAACAATATTTTGGATTACTGCACCTGTTACACGGACTTTTGCAATGGTAGGGATGGTGGCAATGCGGGAAACGTGGTGGCACCTGGAAGGAATGTATTCCAAGTCGGAGCTATAACCTGGCTGACTATACGACTGGTGACCAACTTAATTTTCTACTAATCTAAAGGATAAACCGGATTTCACGGACCACAACACGGCATAATAATTATTACTGATGTGTGTAATGTTTAAATTTCAAAGGAAATATTAAAGAACATAAACTGTTCGATTAATAATGCAATTTTACATGTTTTTATTTTATCGTAACTAATGCATCATAAATACTTATTAAGTAGCGAAAGCTACTTATTAATCTGACCCCATGTCGTCCGTCCGTCCGTCCGTCTGTCTGTCCGTCTGTCTGGATTTCAACGTCGTCCGCACGATATCTCTTTAACGCTTTTAACGATTTTAACGAAACTTGGCACAACGATAGCACATAACATGAGCTAGCTACCTGCACAATTTCAGGTCAATAGGTCAACTGGGTCAAAAGTTATGAAGGTCACAAGTTTGTGGTTGGCAGTGTACTGGCTCAAAGGGTTAGCAGTTTCATGGGAAACCAACAAATATTTGCTTTTGCTCTGGCAGAACGCCCTGCATACAGAGGTGAGCAGTTTCATAGTAATTCAGCAAATATTTGTTCTGGCAGGGGACTGATTAAACTGTGGTGACCTGTTTAAAAGGAAGCCACCCAACAATCTTATCTGAAATCTTCAGTTGATGCACTGTGTGCCATATGATTATTGTCTAGATTTTGACCAACATGACGAATCTGAAGCCGGATTGTTAAAATTCTAATCTGCAGGACCTGAATCAGGCCCTTAATGGTCATATTTGAAATCTTAAGTGATTGCACTGTATGACACATGATTATGGTCCAGATTTTGACCAAAATGACGAATCTGAAGTCAGATTGTTGAAATTGTTCTTAATTTTCCGTACATATTTCAATGACTTTTGTGATTCCAATACATTTGGGTTTTTGTCTGTTGAGTTACATATGTCTATTTGTCGTATGCTTTGTACAACCGGCAAACTTGCTTTCGCTACTTCGCTACATGTAGGCATGTGCCTGCTTTATTATCCTTTAAATAACCAAAACGATTTCATGCACTGAGTCTCTGGCTTCACACTAGTGTTCACTTAAGCAGCTCCTTAGTCACCTCCTCCATTCCGCCATTTTCCTGCTTGGCTTCACATTCACTTCCTTTTTCACTTCATTTCGGTGAAATTTTAAACCCACTTTCTCATTTTCCCCAGTCACTTCGAAAGTATTCTCCAGATCCCGTTTCTTCACAGTACTTTCTTCTCTTTCTCCTTATCATCGCCACCTTCTTGACATCTCCTGAGGAGATTCTCCTCCCCACTTTCATTTTTATTCTCCTATTTCTCCTCATACTAACCATGGGCAAAATACCCTCCACGTTCCCAAGTCGCAAACCACCTTCTCCCCTTCGAACTTATTTCCATACTTAATCCCCAATCTACCCGGATGACTTTCCTTGATCGACCACACTCCTTATCACAATTCAATTGGCCAACTTTCCATAAAAAATATTCCTATCTTCCCAGCCATACTTCACTTTCTTCAACGTCGAAGGCGGCACCGCATATCACCACTTTGGCGCCGTCCACCCCTGCTCCGTTTCCTATCTTACTTGCCTCAGCACCAATTATTCCTCCATCCACTCCTTCTCCATTTCAAGCTGTTCCCTTTTTCTCTACATCGACGTCCATTCCGCCACTCCTTCAATTTTTGTTCTACTCGACCCTCCACTCCCAATTCCTTCCGGTCCCTTACTTTCTCCTATACTTTGGATAACTAGAGTGGATGATTCTGCTTGGAGTGCCGGCTGGCGACGGCGGCATATGGAGGAGGAATGTATGGCATGGGTGTACGAAGAATGGGCAGAAGACAAGGAGCCAGGATTTAGAGGAGGAGGTAACTCTGGCGCTGCTGCTTCTGGAGGAGGACGGGAGTGGCTCACCTGGGAACCGTCCAGGTCTACCTGGAATCTGCAGTGGCAGAGGAGGACCGGGACCTGGTTCTGATGGAAGTGGAGGAATCGTATCCGGGTGAAATGTAGTATGCTTTAGGCCTAGTCCTTTCCATAAGGTAACTAATCTTTCAACTATTCTGCAGGAGAATGACCCTATTTAACCCTCAAACTATCCTTTGATTGGAGCCCTTACCAAAAGAATTGTAAAAATAAAAACCACGTTCTATAACCAAGTCACAGCTAAAAATATTATAAACGTTTTAGAATAGAACTAGTCTTGAAACCGGTCGGGTAGGTAGAGAATGATACCATGTATGCCAGCTTCTTCCTAATAGTAAGTAAGTTCCTGTTAAAGTAGCAGGGATGTTCGGAGCGAGTTTAGGTCGGGTATAGGGAATTTAGAATATTGATTGAGTGAGTATAAACGCTAGTGTAAAATCCCGACTAAATTTTAAAACAATAGTACATTTAGACAATAGAATGTTTTATAAATATTTACTCATGTACTTCAGTTTAGTACCTTGTTTCAGTGGTTAGAGCCATTTGTATCAAGGATTATTGACGATCCGCTTTAATAAATGCTTTACAATATGTGGAGTACAGCTCTTTCCCAAAAACAGAGTAAATTTAAAATCTTGCAGCAAAACGCGTTTTCAAACAACTTTTAAGCTTATGACATGTCAAGTTGAAATTCTAAATGCTCATTGTGCTGAACCCTGAATTTAGGAAAACAGAAATCACGAATGAATATTGAAACATGATTCCGTACTAATAAAAAATTCGACAATATTATTGACCTTTTACTACCAGTTTTTTAGAATACAACTATTCCATAAATGTTTTGCTACTCCACCATTATGTTGTTCGTTGAAATGTTATTGCAAAATAAAGCAAACTAAACATTTGTACGGAAAACCGAAAACAGAATGCTTTGTAGCGCGTTCTTTACTACATACCTATCACAAAATTCAAAACCAAAAGAAGGTTTGGAATTGTTAAAATAAATAAAAGACACTCTTTTTTGGTTTTATCATTGCTATAATTAAGTTGTGATGCCACTTCTGATCCAAATTAATCTTCAGACCGCCACTCAATTCTCTTGTCATAACTTAACTTAATCAGTCGGTCTCAAATCCGAACCTTGTAATATTACAAGTTTTTGGGTGCGCAAAATCCTCAATTTTTTTATTGTCTTATTTCTCAACGTAATTTTATATAATTTGTTGTTTGCATTTGAAATACTTTAGTGCCTTAATTTTATATTCCTCGATTTTACTACTTGCTCGGCTACTATTTCCGATTTTCAATAAAAGCCATACTATTCGTACTTGTCTGTCCATGAATTATGCATAGACCTGTTGGTTGTGGTCGCTTAAAGCGACTCGCTTTAGCAGTTTTCACTTGAGACTCAGCAGAATGATATGATAATCATGATAAATTGATAATGTCACCTGGTTTCTTTAACTAATTGGCTGGGACGAGTTAAGTTTTCAAACTGTCGGGCCTGCGATTGGTCTGTAATTGAGTATACAATTGCTCAAATAAGTTTTAAAAAGTACCAGAATCCGATTATTTACAGTTTTCGGGACTACAGTTGTTGCGGACTTATCTACCAAGGAAAAAGAGCATTTCAAAAATTATTTTTAGAAAAATGGTGTGGAGCTATAGCATAAAATTCGAATGAGAGATCATGACATTTCATTTTTTTAAACTAAATAATGACTTTCCTGTGGCACCCACCCACTTATCCAACTGCTCCTTAGCCCATTCCTCATTCCATCGAATCCTGGCGCCCTCTAGAGCTGCTCCCGCCCCCACTTCTGACTAAATTCGGACATTTATTTGACACACGTCCATGTTCAAAATAATTTTTGCATGAGTTGTGACTTTTATGAAAATTTTAAAACTACCTAATTTGAAATCCCTTCCCAATCGGTTTATATTCCTGGAAAGCTCGCTATATTCGCTCTAAACAATACAACGGAAGTCAACAATACAATCTGAATCTACAACGGAAATTCAAACCACTTCCGGCTGTTCTCTACTTAAAAGTCCTCCAGATAACAAGACGCAGCACAAAATTTGCATTGATTAACGTGCTAGTGGGCTTTTGCACTTTGTACCTGGACCATTTGCAGAAACTCATTTTAGAAAATGAAGTCCACGTTTTGGAGGATTTAGTTAGTCCAACAAGCTCAGTAGCATTTTTTCTTAGTGTTAGCTTGGAAATTGGAATTAAATCCAAAGCCGGATTGGAAATTCAAATTTGTTAGTGGACCCATGAGAGAATCCTCTCTAGGAGGTGAATGAAGAAAGGGTCAGTCTAGTTAGATGTAAAAACTAGTCATCACGTATGGTTCCATCAGAATACAGGGTCCTACGATACCCAACCATCCCAAAAAATATGTTTGGAATGTTTCACTTCTAATCCGAGGTATTAACAAATTTTGATTTTCGAACACTGGAAGTTTAAACCTTTGAGAAGCCGCTAAGGAACAGCATATGGACCTCAAACTTAGTAAACCGTATTGTGATCCTTTTACATAATAACAAAACAAAGTATAGCCTGTTATCCTCATTCTTCTTCGTCTCCATTATAAAATTAGCTATTTTATTGTCTTAATCTAGATTTCTATCAATTGAATACGAAGTTTTTAAAGATGACTCCATAACTCTCCCAGTAAAGCCTTTTCTTCCCGTGATTCCCTTTTTTTCTTTGTTGAAAAATAGTAAACCATTTTAGTAAACAAGATTATTATTGGGAGGTAAGTTAACTATTCAGTTTAAGTTTGAATGAATATTTCTAGTTTTTTATTTTCCACATTGCAAGCTTCTTGTAGTACTGTAAATTCATCTGATCAGATAATGAATCACCAACAGCTCTGCAAAAGAACCGAATGGCTCCGGATCAATACAAAAATGTTATGAAGTCGGAAGGATCGTGTAGCATGGTTATTACGAAGTCCGAGTTTTCAGTGCATCCCAACAAGTTACACTTTTAATTTATTTGGCCACCCTAGCTTCAGTTCAATTTTTGTTTGGTTTTGAGTTGAATGAATTATTTATTAGAAAACTACTTTTATATAATTATCAATGATGAATAGTCTGATAAAATTCAAAATGCTGCATTTTGCTGAGCTCTTGTACCTAGTTGCCTAAGACAATTTAGCAGAATTATTTAAATTATCATGTAATATAAAGCAGACATTGCGGTGTCAGTTCAACCGTTTCTGATGCAAATGATGTGGAATGTAGAATGTGTGTGCACAAAGTGGAATGTACATTAAGTATTTGTTGCTTCAATGTTTCAATGTTATTTTTGTGTGACCGTGACAGTCTAGTCAGCTTGGGTGTACCAATTTCGAGAAAGTCGCAAACTTAATGTTTTCAAAATGTTAGATTTACGTTTAAACATTCTCGCAAGATTGGTTCAAAAGAATTTACGAGTACAGAACGCGTACTATACGTTACAAATTTCACAATATCTCAATGTTGATAATGTCACTCAGAAATCACGTTCGTATACGAAAGTGTATTCTATGTTAGGTTAACGTTAGATTTGTCACTTTTGTTTTTTGCTTCTAATTTTACGTGTTTTTTGATGATTTTGAGAAAATTATTATATCTGAAAGCTCGAAATTACATACAAACGTAAAATGAAAAACGCTTTATCATACAAACAAATCAGATGCCCGCCTAGTTGATACACACTGAAATAGTTTGCGCGCAAAGTCATCAAACAGGTCCAAAGTTGCCATTGGAGACACCTTGGTCAATGCAATATAATCTAACTTGAAGTAAAGACTAGGTCACAGGTCATACCTTGGATATAACTGTGACCAGTAACAATGAATGCGATGCTGTATTATAGTTAGATAAGAAAATTAACTTTTAAAATATTGTAAAACTGATACGGCAGGTTATAAAAAGTACACTACATTCGCGTTGCTAAAAGTGACATTTAAAGGTAAAAATCACGTTAAATTCACGTTGGATTTAACGTGAAATTAACGATAATATAATGTGACTGCAACGATGAATGTGAAATAAACGTAAAATCAGTGGCCAAAAATAACATTCATCCACAAGGAACTATGTAACGTGAATTTAACGTTTTTGTATACGAAACGTTTTTTGCCATGGTCCCTTTTCATTTGGGTCATTGGATTTAAGTATAAGCCATATCTGTAAAAGTTTGAACAGCACCGTCTTAACAGCGCCCAAACTGCATTTCATTTAGGAGTGTTCTACATTCTTTTCGTTTCCGCATCCACATGGATACAACATGTTTACTTCTTATGTAGGTTGAAACCATATTATGCCACCTGCCACCAAATATAATCTAATCTTACTACCGGTATTAAAAGTACAAGCGACATTTTGGCATGAAAGGGAAGGACCCTCTAAACGCATTCCTATTGGCTACTGTGTTTTGAGAGGACCATTCATGGATTAGTGCGTGCATTTTAGGTACATATTATGCAAAAATGATAAGCACATAGAGCATTTTTGTTCAGAATCTGTCAGAATTTTCTTCACCATCTTAAAAACTCTTCAAACTTTCAGGGCTGATCAGTTGCTACATAAAACTAGTAAATTTGAAGTATTAGTTCTAGAGGTTGCCATAATTCGGAAAAAATGCAAAAAATAGGAAATTTTTGAATCGTTTTAGCTGAACCGCCACAACTTTTTAGTGTGTGTACACAAACTAATGAAACTTTGTACGCTGATACACAACTAAATAAGCTATTATTAAACGGAGAATCAAGTTGTTTACTGCACTTCATAGAAAACTACATGCCATTTTATCCAAAATTTCTGTCTTTGGCGCACATATATGTGACTCTCCAGCCTATAACAAGCATTATTTTCCAATTACTTTACAATGACCAACAACTCATTAGTATGCTCTATTAACCGCCACAAACCGTTTGGAAAAATATTTAAACGTTTTCACAAAATCCGGGTTTAAGTTCCAGAAACCATGAAAAAACTAGGTATATTTTTAAAGGACTTTTTAGAAAAAGTTTGGATTTTTTAGGATTTCACCCTATATTATAAAGCATTTTAAGTTATGTAATAAACCGAAAGATTTTTTGCGTTTCGACATTTTATTAAAAAGTTATATAAATTTGAAATTCACATGTTGTGCAACACCACTCATTATATGTATTGGTTTAACTATATTGATGCAGCTTTTTACTCGGAGGGTCTGGATATGACAATGAGGTATCAATCAAAAGTGCTTAACATGAGCTTGATTATAGGTACTACGTTGTGCTGTTTCATTGATTCCAATGATCAAAAATATAAAATTTTCCAATTTTGAAGTAGCGCATTTCCGTCTAAGAATTCCACTCAAACCCGGATTTTGTGAAAACGTTTAAATATTTTTCCAAACGGTTTGTGGCGGTTAATAGAGCATACTAATGAGTTGTTGGTCATTGTAAAGTAATTGGAAAATAATGCTTGTTATAGGCTGGAGAGTCACATATATGTGCGCCAAAGACAGAAATTTTGGATAAAATGGCATGTAGTTTTCTATGAAGTGCAGTAAACAACTTGATTCTCCGTTTAATAATAGCTTATTTAGTTGTGTATCAGCGTACAAAGTTTCATTAGTTTGTGTACACACACTAAAAAGTTGTGGCGGTTCAGCTAAAACGATTCAAAAATTTCCTATTTTTTGCATTTTTTCCGAATTATGGCAACCTCTAGAACTAATACTTCAAATTTACTAGTTTTATGTAGCAACTGATCAGCCCTGAAAGTTTTAAGAGTTTTTGAAATGGTGAAGAAAGTTTTGACAGATTCTGAAAACAAAATGCTCATAGCACATGATTGTACAAAAATAAACGGTCTCTGGATCGGGTTGATTGGAGGAATATTCTCTAGCATAAATGCAGCTTGTTCCACGTTTGGATATTGTTCGATAACAAATACAGTATTTAGTGCAAAGAGAACGTTGGACGTGTTTCCTGAACCGGAGATCAATACCAGAAATCACTCAAAGGCATTAAGATGCTTAACTACTTACATTAGAATAGGTGCATATTATCATTGTCCAATGGCAATATGTACAATTTGTTTCTTTACATGGAGTTATTTTGCGCAAGTTGTTGACCCACTTAGTAGTTTTGTTATAGCTGTGATGGCAAATTCTACTGGATGGATAACCGCATATGCCTATTTTTACAATGAAAGGGCAAAGAGAAGCTGGGAAGCAAACATTAATTATGTCTAGCTGATTTGTGTTAAAACTGCCGGTCGGTTAAATAAAGTTTCAAGTATTGTTGCCTTAAAAATTTTGTACTAAAGTGTTCGATGATTAAAACAAAGGAAAGGGCAAGAACCACGTCTACACTTTATTTGCTTAATTAACACAATTTATTTCCCGTAATTCTGCAAAAAAGAATGATTCCAACTTTTTTACGCATTTAAAATGTAGTATTTCAAGCTTCATCAGAGTTGTTGTTTTCTAAAACTTTAAGAACACTGCCAAATGTAATTTGCAATAAAATTGCTTTGTCTGGACGTTAAGATCTCTATAACATTTCTATTAAAGCCATAATATTATCATGGTAGGTCCAGAGGTTCAATCTGTAAAAGGCTATTACAATTACATTAAAACCCAGTGCCTTCAGAGCCTATTCGGTTCATTGTTTTAGTACTGAAATTATTAAACGATCTTTTTGATCCTTTTGTTTTTTCAGACTTTAATGATTTTAAAGCTAGGGATTTGTACATAATGCACATAGGTTGATTAGTTTATTATTTCAAGTTATGCTAAATTTTGTGACAGGTAGCATGCTTATCGGTTTTTATTTAATTGCTCAAAATTTCTGCAAACTGTCCTCACTCCTTTTTCAGAAGCTAATTGACATGAATATTACAGTTGTAGTTGCAAAGAACCATCAGATTTTTCTCACACCATGCACAATTTATAACCAGTTTTTGTATAACCTCAAATTTGTCGGGACTGAAATAGTGGAATTTACGAAAAACTGTATTAGAAAGCTATTAATTGCTGTCATAAGCATTTTATATTAGCAGTAAGGTACTTATAAAATACATACATCTCAAAGTCAGTTTTTGTAAGACTGTCTTGTATGCTCTTCACTTAAATTGTCTGCTACAATTCAGCCTCTTCAAAAAATTCTTGGAACTATGGAATACTATTGTATGTTTAGGATTGTGAGAACGCTAAAGCGGCTTTTTAACACAAAGCCCTTTGAAACAAAAAAAAGGTCAAGGATTACCAATACTCCCCTATATTGTGAATAATTTTGACTACCCCATTTAGTGTGATTTGGTTAGCATGTTTGTTCTTGTATCAGTATTTATTTAATTTAATTTAATTTAATAATCCCTTGATCAGCATCTCACACAAGTGAGTTGTTACGCTGAGGGCTTCTCATTAGAGACAGGGACTCTAAGAGGAGGTTGTGAATGCCACGTCATGCTAGCTTGAACTCACTAAGCTCTGCTTCTGAGTATTTTTGATAAGACGAAAGAATTTACAAGGACTTAAAAATATAAAAATACTAAGCCCTCAACTCAAATTTTCACGACTGTTGTCACAGGGTTAAAATAATAATCGTATTAACTTTGGTATGGAAAGGTATTTAAGAGGTACCTTAATCTGATAAGTGAATGGGTTCTTGCTAAACGAACTAGCAAATATTGCTGGGAAGCATACAAAATGAAATAAAGCCAGTTCACGAAAGCTGTTCGTAGTATTACGCTAGCTACAGTTTTAGTACATAGGATAAATCTTATCGAATAACACATGACTCCACCCAACTGCTCTTAATATTGTTCTTAGTACAGTTTTGTTTGTTTGTGTGAAACTGTCAGAAGTGTTTGAAATTTTATTGAACGGATTCTTCGATAAAGTTGCCAAAACGATTCTTGGCAAGAAATAATTTCACAAATTTTTATAGTCGGTTGAGAGTTTATATTATATTGCTTTATGCCCAACAACAAATAAAATTACTGTATTACGTGGCATCTACAACGAGTCAAGATGCCTGTTATCAAGTGTCAAATTTGTGAACATGTATCCAAAACCCAGGACCAACTCACAATCCATATGAGAGTCCATACAGGTGAAAAGCCGTACAAATGTGATAAGTGCCATAAAGTATTTTCAATTTTATCTAATCTAACTAGACACATTAGGGGTGTTCATGAGCAGCAGAAACCTTATAAATGTGAGAAGTGTAGCAAATGTTTTCCAACGAATCCCAATTTACGGAAGCACCTTAAAGCAGTTCATGAAAAACAGAAACCCTACAAATGTGACCAGTGCAATGGATCATTCTCCGAAAAAGGTTCTCTACATAAACACGTCAGAGCTGTTCACGAGATGTTGAAACCGTTTAAATGTGTTCAGTGCAACAAGTGCTTTGCAACAAAGAGAGAATTAATTGTGCACATCAATGGATTTCACCAACGGCAAAAACCATACAAATGTAATCTGTGTGATAAAACCTTCGCACAAAAAGGAAACTTGTATAGCCACAAAAATAATGTTCATCAGAGTCAAAAGCCATTTGCATGTGTTTTCTGCAGCAAACAGTTCTCATCAAAGAGTAACCTAATTATGCATACCAGAATCCATATCGGCGAGAAACCTTTCAGCTGTGCACTTTGCAGTGCATATTTTACTTGTGGTTCAGCCATGACAACGCATATGCGAACGCATACAGGAGAAAAGCCATACCGCTGCAATGTTTGTGAGAGGCGATTTAATCGAAAAAGTGACCTAAAACAGCATCAAAGCACTAAACATGGTACGTTTTCTTGTAATAAATTTTGCTTCAGGTTTTATTGTATTCTTGTATACTGTAATAATTTGTTTAACATTATTTTGCAGAGGAAAGTGTTAAATCCTTCTCCTGTTTGTTCTGCATATCAAGTTTTCGTACACGGCATGACCTACACACTCATATTTACTCCCATACCAGGGAAAAGCCGTTCAGTTGCAGTTTTTGTTTGGATTGCTTTTCTTCATCCAGCAACCTCACGGCTCATTTAAAGAGGGTGCATCTGGATCCTTAAAATCATTGGTGATAAACGGGCCGCAAGCTAATTCACACTGCTCGTGTACTGAAATATCATTGCACATTTGGTGGGAGAAACTTTTATACTGTAACACAAAGGAAAAGGAATTTTCTTATTGCGTAAATAATAAATTTATTCAGGATTTCTTCGAATTTACATAAATTAGAACGCAAATTGTAGGAAAACAGAGAAATCCTTTGGCGGATAATGACTTTCGATTTATTCGATGGCAGATTTTTTTCAAAACGTTATGTTTTATGAAATCGACGTAGTGCCTAGTAAATTTTTGTATCTAAGTAAATTTGTGTAATAAACTAAAATATGAGCTCATTTTGTTGCGCGCTCCAAATTTTAAACATATTGTATATGTTGGAAGTAGTTTTAGTATTTTTTGAATAACCATTCAATTCTGAACATTTTGTTACTTAAAGATTTTCTGTAATGTGTCATTTTGCCCCACTTGTCATAAGCTCCCATGCTTGTCACTCGCGAGTGACTGTGTAGTAATTTTCATAAGAGATTCTCTCTATACGCAACAATGTTGTCAATATTCTTTAAAAGCCCCTATAAAAATGTGTGTTACTGTTTTGACCTTCCCTCCTTCTGAGGGTTGCGTCTGATAAATTGTAAAAGTGTCGGTTGGTCGTCTCGCTCGCAATGAACACGCAGTCTGGCACGGTGGGAGCGGGATACCATGCAGTCCTGGTACGGTGGTAAGAGATTGACCAAGCACTTACTTTTATTCTACTTTTCGTTCGCTGAGAATCATTCGTCTCTTAGACTTTTTGTTGAACTTTTCTCGGGTAGCCAGTTTTGAGCGTAAAGCCTAATTGTTGTTAATTATTGTTAAGGTGTAGCTCCTTGAGCGAGATAATTGTACTTTTTAAAGTGGTGGTTTATTATCTTGTCATTTTCAATAAATCACATATTATTCTATTAATTGTTTTGAGATAGTTTATGCTATCAGTCAGTCATTATTCGTCATCCATTACTTGTGTCAAGTGTCCAGTCGCCGTACAGTCATCAGTCACACCGATCTTCATAGAACACGCTCTATTTTTTGATTATTCGTTAGTTTACGCTAACAACACGTAGCAGGGAAAGCGGTTAGCATCTCTGGCTACAACATTTGGTGACCCCACGACGTAATCCGTGTGTGCTGATTATCTCCCAGATTGGACAAGATGGATGACCTCAAGAGGAAACGACGACCTCTCCGTGCACAGCTTACCAAGCTGATTAACGAGTGTGACACGGAACTTGCCAAGGACGCTCCCAACCTAAACGACCTTCTTCTCAACCGTGACCTGTTGCAGAAAGTGTACCAGAAGCTGGAAACATGTGACCAAGCTGTCCAGGAACAGCTCTTTGCGGACGGTGCCAGTGAAAATGAGGAAGACAAGGAGTATGAGGACGTCCAGCGTTACGAGAAAAATTACCTGCGGATAAGAAAGGCGATCGATGAGAAGTGCAACGCCAGACCTCGGGCAGCTAGTCCAACCGCCAGTGAAGCAGGCTCCTACAGCACAGCCAGTGGAGGAAACATGCAGGATAGTGTGAAATTGCCGAAGATGGAACTTCAAAAGTTTGATGGGGACCTGAAAGCGTGGCTGGGATTCTGGGCGTCGTTCCAGAAAATTCACAATAATCAGAAAATCGACGCAGCGGATAAGTTCCACTACCTCCTCCAGAGCATGGTCCATGGAAGCAAAGCACACCAAATAGTTTCCAGCTACCCTCCAACGGCAGAAAATTACCAGACAGTGGTCAGCGTGCTCAAGGAAAGGTTCGGTAACAATGACACGTTATTGCAAGTTTACGTTAGAGAACTATTACAGCTTGTAATCAAAAATGTTACTTCGTCGGAGAAAATCCCTCTTGAGTCCCTTTACACCAAGTTAGATTCCCACCTGCGGGCCCTGAAGACGCTGGAACTGGAGAAAGCGGACCCGGCAACCTGGCTTTTCCCTCTGGTGGAGTCTAGTCTTCCAGACGAGATATTGCTGTCCTGGCAGCGGAGTTCCCTTTCTTCAAAGGATGGCAGCAAAGAGGAACCTCCACGAACAAGACTTGACATTCTTCTGGAGTTTATGAAGAACGAAGTGAAGATTGAGGAAAGGATCCAACTAGCAAAATCGGGATTTTCGTCGGAGGAGGTGAAAGGACCAAAGAAGGGAAAGGATAAGAAATTCGAAGACAAAGTGCCTACACTCGCTGGACTACACGTTGCGGACTCTTCATCATCATTAGAGACAGAGATTATATGCACCTAAAACCCTCAAAATAGGCGCATATATATGCTCCTAAAAATTTGAAAATATGCAGCTAAATATGCACTTAAAAATCATTCAAATCTGAATTTTATGCAAAAATCTGAATATTTTGGAGAACAAATTGGTAGATTTTAGAAACCAGGTCTTAATTAACTGTTTTGTACCAATTTTGCTATAATTTTTTAATAGATCGGGAGTTGTAACCAACTGCTTCATTTATAGTTCGTTGATTCTATCAGCAAAGTTTTCGTCAGTTTCGTGTGTTTGACAAAATATGCAGTTTTACCCTGAAAATATGCATTTAAGGGAACAAAAATTTGTCTTACTTTCAAAAAATGCAACAATTTTTCGCAAAAAATACAACCTTTAAAACCAAAAATGCGTTTTGGCAAGCAGAATCTCAACTTTTTCCACAAAATATGCACTTTTTGTGATTTTTTTTTCAAAATCACAAAAATACCCAAATATGACCGTGCATATGCAGTATGCGCTTAAAATCTAAAATATGCAAAATATGCAACTACAACATGGGCTTAAAAGAATCCTTTGGATGTGATTCGGATACATCCGGGAGCTTAGGGTCACAGGACTCTTTACAAAAAATATGCACTTGCATAGAATCTCTGTCTCTAATCATCATCCTCCGGATGTGTGTTTTGTGGAAAGAGCCATTTAAGCCAGGAGTGCTTCAAGGCCAGGAAGATGACCCTGGAAGAAAAGAAGAAAGTATTGGTGGAGAAAAACGCCTGTTTTCGATGCCTGAAAATAGGACACTCTGCCAAAAAGTGTAAAGCTAGTGTCATGTGCTACTTTTGTGAGAAGCCACACCATTCAATGATGTGTGATAGCGGAAAGTCACAAAATCAGCAGCAGCATCGACAAGGTCAAGGACAGCAGCAACAGCCTCCACAGCGCAGAGAATGGAATTCAGGGAGGAACTCAACTGCTGTCAACAGCACCAATGGAAATCAGCAATCAGGGCCCCAGCAACAAAACGAGAACCTTTCAGGTTGTTCCAGTGTGGAGTGCTCTAGAGAAGTTGTGCTGAAGACCCTTATGGTGAATATTGTTGTGGATGGCCGGAAAAGTGCAGCCCGCGTATTTTTTGATGGAGGAAACCAGCGCTCGTACATAATGACGTCGACGACAGAGGAATTAGGCTTGAAGTGCCACGGAGAAGTCAGCGCTTGCCACCTTTTGTTTAAGGGAAAGAAGACTCCTGTAGAAAAGCACAAGAAGTTTATGTTAAGCTTGGAACGACTGGGTGGCGGTTTTTCTTATGTAATGGAGGCTCGGAGCACTGACGTCATTTCTGCAAACATTCCAAGGGTCAGGAAAGATGCTAACTTATTCGAGGAACTGAAGCAGCACCACATTTACTTCAACGACATTGGAAGTGATAGCCCACCGATAGAGATTCTCATTGGAGCCGATCACGAGACGAAACTGTTAACTGGAAGGAAAGTGGAGTTGAATTGTGGTCTGGTTGCTTTGGAAACAAAGTTAGGATGGACATTAGTTGGTGAATGGAAAGAGCCTCCGCGAGAAAACCTTGTTGGGATGATGGTTATGTCAATGACAGCCACTGATGCCTCCATCCAAGGCATGTGGAGTTTAGAAACGCTTGGCATTCTAGACGACTGTGAAAAGAAGACAGTGCAGCAAACAGAAACGGAAGCCAAGATGAAATTTATGAAGTCCATTGAAAGGAACAGTGATGGTCGTTATTCAGTTCCCTTGCCGTTTATTGAGGATCATCCACCGGTTCCTATCAACAAAGAAGTGGCTTTTAAAAGACTGGAAAGGAGCACAAACAAGCTAGTTCAGGCAGGAAAGTTTGAGGACTACGACAAATTGTTGAGAGAGTGGGAACTGGAGGGATTTATCGAGGAGGTTCCGGAGACTGATACTAGTAATGGTGCCCACTACATTCCACACAGGCCAGTTTTTAAAGAAAGTTTGACAACCCCCGTCCGGCCTGTGTTCGACTGTTCCTGTAAAGTCGGCAAATATCCCTCCTTGAACGATTGCCTCCACACCGGAACAAACTACATTCAGCTCATACCTGAACTTCTCATGCGCTTCCGGGAAAAGAAGATTGCGATTACAGCTGATATCCGGAAGGCATTCCAGATGATTGAAATCTGGACAGTATACAGAAACTACCTTAGGTTTCTATGGTGGGAGGACTATGAGCTGAGAAAGTTGAAGGTGTATCGTCACGCTCGTGTTGTTTTTGGAGCCACTTGCAGCCCTTTCATTCTCGGAGCGGTGATTGAATTTCACCTCAGCAAGGTCTCTTCCGTAGACAAGGCAGTCGCAGATAAGCTGCTAGCCGGATTTTATGTTGATAATTACGTGGGATCAGAGGATACCCTGGAGGATTATCATCAGCTTCGTGAAAAGGCCACTGCATTAATGGCTGATGCAAAGATGGATCTCAGAATGTGGAAGAGCAACAAAGACGCGTTTGATGTTCCAGAAACGGTCACCACTTCCATCTTGGGAATGCAGTGGAACAGGAAAGAAGATGTATTGTTTGTGCCAGTAGCCCACATCAAGGCACCGGAAGTTATTACCAAACGGGGTCTACTGAGCACTATTCAGAAGATATTTGACCCACTGGGATTCCTTTGTCCAGCGTTGCTTTCCATGAAGATCATCTTACAACAGTCCTGGATTAACAAGATGAAATGGGAGGAGGCTCTACCTGAAAAAGAAGCAAGAATGTTCCACCAGTGGTTCCAGCAAGTTCCAGACCTAGAGAAAATAAAAATACCGAGACTTGCTACTACTGGAATGACAGATAAAGATAAATGGAGTTTACACACTTTCACTGATGCTAGCTCAGTTGGGTATGCCTGTTCCTGCTTTCTTCGTGTGGAATGTGATGATAATGTGGAAGTGCAGATGCTGATGAGCAAAACTCGAGTTGCCCCAGTCAAGAAGATGACCATCCCTCGCTTGGAGTTAATGGGATGCCTGATTGGAAGTCGAGTTGCAGCAACTGTGAAGAAAGCTCTTGGATTGCATGCCATTTCGGAGTACTATTGGAGTGACTCCACAACAGTTCTGTCCTGGATAAAACGGGGACACAGCTATGAAGTTTTTGTGAGGAACCGGGTACGGGAAATCAGAGACAAAACCAAACCCGAAAACTGGAGACACGTGCCTGGGGATATGAACCCAGCAGATTTACCATCCAGAGGATGTTCTCCCAGCGATCTTTTGGCGTCTAAATGGTGGGAGGGTCCAGCTTGGCTAAAACAATCATCGGATTCTTGGCCGCCACCTTGGGAAGATAAAGTGGAAGAAGAAAATGTAGAGACACTGAGCTCTGCATCGTTGTTTGATGGAGTAAGGAGAGATCACAGTTACTGCTGTTCAGTGCGGATAATGGGCTGGATCTTGCGTTTCATCCGGAGGAAGCAGAAAGAATGTATACACGTTATCCGGGGAAACAAGTTGACACAAGAGGAGCTTCAGGAAGCAGAACTGGTGCTCCTACGGAAGATACAAGAAGAAGGACTGGACATGGAGGATCATGGATCGTTGATGCTTGTCAAAGATGAGAAAGGGCTTTTAAGAGTCAAAACAAAGCTTGTCCACCGGAAGGATCTCATGACTGACTTTAAAATGCCCATATTACTTCCACGTAAGCATCCCATGGTCCAGAAAATTATCATGGAGACTCATGTTCGTGAATGCCATGCTGGGAAAATGGCAATGTCAGTTCTTTTACGGAAGCGGTTCTGGATAACTAAGTCTCAGAAAACTATAAACCAGGTGCTTCACAAGTGTTTCCGTTGTCGTCGCTACGCTTCAAAGGCAACAGTAGTAGAAGAATCCCCTTTACCAGTTGACAGAGTGAAGAATGCTGAGCCGTTTGAAGCGACTGGAGTGGATCTTGCAGGACCTCTTATTTTGCGCGGTGGAAATAAGGCGTGGATTGTCATCTACACTTGTGCTGTGTACCGTGCTGTTTACTTAGATGTCGTCACCTCAGCCAGTACACAGGCTTTTATAAAGTCATTTGGAAAATTTATCGGGAAGCACGGTCGCCCAGCCATTGTCTACAGTGACAATGGCAAGAATTTCGTGGGTGCAAGCAACTTTTTCAATGGACTAGACGACGAATTCAGAGGAGGAGCCCATCCCATACAGTGGAAGTTTAACCCCCCAACCGCCGCCTGGTGGGGAGGTTGGTGGGAGCGCCTCATCAGGACCGTCAAGGACCTGCTCAGAAAGACCTTGGGGAAAGCCAGTGTGAAGTTGCATGAGTTGCAGAGTGTGCTGGGGAAAGTAGCGGAGGTGATGAACCAGAGGCCGCTCACCTACGTTTCTGAAGATCCAGAAGATTTGGAGCCCTTGACGCCAGCTATGTTCCTAAGGACCCCAAGCAGTGTGGCATTTCCAGAAGGAGAACTTACGGAGAGTGATGCGCTCCGTATTCGACTTAAACATGTCAATAGTTTGAAGGATGAGCTGAGGAGAAGATTCTTACAGGAATATTTGGCCCTTCTCGTCTGTAAAAGGAAGAAAGTGACTCCTCCCTTAGAAGTCGGAGATATAGTCTTTGTCGGCTCTGATGGCCAAAAGCGGATGGAGTGGAAGCTCGGGAGAGTTTTGGAGTTGATTGCAGGAAAAGATGGCGTCCATCGAGTGGCGAAAGTGAAGACTGACAGCGGCATACTCTGTCGACCAGTTCAACGTCTCCACCCACTGGAAATGGATCGGGACTTCGGAGAAAATCTGAGAAGATCTGAAAGGATAGTGAAAGCACCGGAGCGTCTCGGGATGTAGGAGAAATGAAAAATGCCTGCGCATTTTTGGTGGGAGGATGTTGGAAGTAGTTTTAGTATTTTTTAGAATAAGCATTTAATTCTGAACATTATGTTACTTAAAGATTTTCTGTAATGTGTCATTTTGCCCCACTTGTCATAAGCTCCCATGCTTGTCACTCGCGAGTGACTCTGTACAAATTTCCATAAGAGATTCTCTCTTTACGTTATAATGTTGTCATTTTTCTTGAAAAGCCCCTGTAAAAATGTGTGTTACTGTTTTGACCTTCCCTCCTTCTGAGGGTTGCGTCTGTATAATTGTAAAAGTGTCGGTTGGTCATCTCGCTCGCAATGAACACGCAGTCTGGCACGGTGGGAGCGGGATACCATGCAGTCCTGGTACGGTGGTAAGAGATTGACCAAGCACTTACTTTCATTCTACTTTTCGTTCGTTGAGAATCATTCGTCTCTTTGACTTTTGTTGAACATTTCTCGGGTAGCCAGTTTTGAGCGTAAAGCCTAATTGTTAATAATTATTGATAAGGTGTAGCTCCTTGAGCGAGATAATTGTACTTTATAAAAGTGGTGGTTTATTATCTTGTCATTTTCAATAAATCACATATTATTCCATTAATTGTTTTGAGATAGTTTATGCTATCAACCAGTCATTATTCGTCATCCATTACTTGTGTCAAGTGTCCAGTTCGCCGTACAGTCATCAGTCACACCGATCTTTTAGAACACGCTCTATTTTTTGATTATTCGTTAGTTTACGCTAACAACACGTAGCAGGGAAAGCGGTTAGCATCTCTGGCTACAACAGTATATACAATAATAGAATAGTTTTCAAAACGTAGGTCAAACTATTAAGGCAAGAAGGCGTATTTCTGAGGTAAAATGTGCCAAAAAAATATATAAGAAAATTTTATGAACAAATAAAGACTACTCATAAAAAACAAAAACATCCGAAAAGTATCCAAGCTTAACTCATTTCATGACTTACAAGCTGGTTACATATACTCATCATTATCATTATTTTCAGTTAAAACTGCAAAAAATCTTTATCCAGCGTTTTGTTTTGCTGTACATCCCAGAACCGCTGCTGTGCCACACTACAAGTGTACTTTATTTCAACCCAAAAATGAACCAAGGAAGGACCAAATTTAGGATTGCCAAATAATTAGCTATGTAGTGTTTGTTAAGCATATTATTACCAAAAAAACTTTAATTATTTTATAAATATACCTATAGTAAAGATTCAATTTTCCATCATTTTTGTGTTGATTCGCCAGCATTTGGTTTTTTGGCTGAGCAAGGGTAACATATCATATTGCCAGATGTTTAGGGTGATTCAAGCCACATTTGAAAATTGTAGGTATATTTGTCCTCTTATTAAAATGGGCTTGAATGTTACGTTACGTAAATTCTAAGTTTTTTGCAGTTTTTTCAAGGATTAGAGACAGTTTAGTTTAGACACTGGACATGGTTCACGAGGAAACTTGCATTAAAAAGCTTATCACTACTTCGGGATCCTACTTGAAAGTAGAGTGTTCTGGATTGGTGGACAACTGGAACTTGGACTATGGCGCTGGACCAAACTGGGATGAGAATGAGGATTTCAAAGGTGACCAGGAATCTGGTCAAGTCGACCAAGGAAAGGAATCCGGATAGATTGAGGGTTAAGTAAAGAAGTAAAAATAAAAATGAGGAGACGGTTTGCGACATGGGAAAGTGGAGGGATCTGCCAGGTATTTTGGCTAGGTTTAGTAATACGTATGAGGAGATGTGGAAGACGAAGAGGAGAAATGGGTAGGAAATTGGAGAAGATGACAAAGACAACTGGTAACCATAATAGAGATGGGGAAAAAATATTGTAAAGACACAGAAATTAATTGTAATAGACTTTTGAGGTGACTTGAAAAAACGAGAAAGTGGAGGAGGTTAATGGTTTGGAGGGAAGATAAAATGGGGTGGAAGGTGAAATAAAGGAGAAAACTGGAGGTGGAGGCGACAAAGAACGAGCGAAAGTGAAAAGTGGGCACAAGGTGGGAAGGAAGATTGGAACAAATTTGGTAAAATCAATGGTTGCAAAATAATTGCAATATCTTAAAAAGGATTGTACTAAATTAAATGTGTACGTGAATGTATAATTTAAATTAGACTTTCAAAACTTGTTAATTGCCTATGTAGTATCTGGTTAGGAATTACACCTGCTAAACACAAACTACGTTCTAGCTGGCGTCATAGCTGAGCTTAATTATCCGACTCTTGCCTTCCAAAATAAACTCCACATGCAGTTCATTTGCCTTTCAATATTTTACATAGCATTTTACATTTTATTCACCATGACGTCATTCCAAGATACTCTCTCTGCTGGCCACCTGGATTGTTCTGTTTGGAAGGTAGGGAATGAGAGATCATTTTGATAATACTTTTAAATTAAAAGTTTTAATGTCTAGCTTTTAATCATGAGTGTTCTACCGAACAAAACAGGGAATATAACCAGAATTTCTATAAATTTTACGGATTACAACTTGGTTTTATTATGACAGGATGTAAAATGCTGAAAAATAAGAACATTAAATTGTTACTGTACCGTTTTAATGGATTTAGAGTAGACTTTTTTTAGTCTTAAAATTAAAGGTGGTTTCCACTGCGCTAAGTTCTTTAGTTGACTTAATTTTTGTCATGATTTCCAAGACAATTTTTTAATCCAGCGTCCATATAGAATGTAAAAATTAGAATACAGCATTTTTAGAATCCTGAGGTGACCCCGGGTTTGTAAAAAACGGATTGTATAGTCAACAGCACCTTTGGGATAACCACCGATAAGCTTGCCTGTGTGCAAACTAAAGGAGAAGGAAGCCATTGCTGAATCAAGGTGAATTTGCAGACAGTCCATGAAGCTATGTGGAATGGGTCCATGAAGAAAGCCCCCGGAAAAAAGCCACTGCGAAAAAATCCCCCGGAAAAAAGCCCCCTACGAAGAAAGCCCCCTACGAAAAATACCACCTGCGAAGTTAACCACCCACGAAAAATGCCCCCTGCGAAAATTACCACCTACGAAGTTAACCCCTAACGAAAAATGCCACTTTTTACTTGAAATGTGATAAGTCAAACTCCACAAACAAACATATAGAGTTTTAATTTTAATTTCCATGAAACATGAAACATGCATGGTTATACATGCATGAAACAATGCCAGATGGGGTTATATAAATTGATTTTTAACAGTTCAACACTGTCAACCAAGTTGAAGTTTAATCTACTGTAATTGCATGTTTGATCAGTTATAAGACTAGGAGTTCAAAGTCCAGCTAACCCTGGTACAGCTGCAAAATAATTAATATTTTTCATCTATAATCTAAAGTCCAGGGTGCACTTGCACTTAATTCCCAATGTAAATATTTACATGTTAAAAGCCATTATTTCGCATTAATGCAACAATAACTTGTTATGCTATCAACTTCATAGTATGAAATACCTGATAGTAAGCAATAAGTATTTAAATACAAATTACCTACCAAAAGTAGTAGGAATAGGTAATAGGAATCGCCTAGAATCTTAATTTGTAATGTGTAAGTTAAATGTTTTATAAAAATCAGAAAATTGGACTTTGTAATGTTAGCTTTGTAGAAATTTAAAAAGTTATTGTAGTTATAGTATTATTGTTTTACGTAGGACTTTATGACAACAAAACCTAAATATGCGCATCCTTCTTAATTTTTGAATATATTGTAATGTAGAAGTAATAATAAAACCGCAAATGTTTTTTTGTGGAATTTGACTTATCACATTTAAAGTAAAAAAGTGGCATTTTTCGTTAGGGGTTAACTTCGTAGGTGGTAATTTTCGCAGGGGGCATTTTTCGTGGGTGGTTAACTTCGCAGGTGGTAATTTTCGTAGGGGGCTTTCTTCGTAGGGGGCTTTTTTTCGGGGGATTTTTTCGCAGTGGCTTTTTTCCGGGGGCTTTCTTCGTGCTTCCATGTGGAATTTGGGGTGTTCGAAGAAGGTGACGAAACCAGTATTGGGGTATCTGCTGGATGCCGAATTGAGGATGTATACCAGACCAGAGTTAGTCTGGCATTTGCCTAAGATTTGAGCCCGTCAAGTCGTGCACGTGCACCACCGAACTTTTTAATACCGAATACCGACGCCATTCTAAGCGACCCGTCTATGAATGTGCAGCAACCACATCTAATCTATTTGTCTGTTAATCGCAAACCGAGATGCGAACGCAGCACACAGAACTGTCGGCGTATGTAATCCTAGTGTAAAAGTAAAACTATGAATCATGTATGTTTCATTATGCCCCTTCATTCCACACATTCCTTCGCACTCAGCAAGGTTTGGGTTCCTAGTTGACGAAAAGGAACTTGAGTAGACACTCTTTCCCCGACTTCACTCCTAGCACCAACACACAAGCTCCAGAGAGCTTGTGGCTTTTTGATCTTTTCCTTTTCCCTGCTTTAGAAGCAGAGACTTGTTAGTAGTCGTTCCTTTCCTAAAAACTTGTAAAGTTTCCAATAAACTTTGTGATTGATAAAGTCATTTAATGCGTGGTGCTTATTAAATAAAGTACAACGATCAGCAAAAGTATTTCTCTTTCGTGTTTTCATAAAGACATTTATTCAGTGCGCATTTCAAGATTCATCAGTTCATAAATTTCCCGGTGGAGATCTGAGCACACAACCCCGAATAAGAAGGCACCCTGTTTCCTTCAGTCGGTTTCCCATCCGACAAGTGGTGGAGAAGGCGATTCCCTCCTCTTCCGAACTCCCCCGGGAGTAGTAGCAGATGCTACCCACTGTTCACCATCTCTACAACAGAGAGAGAAGCCACACACCATCATCCACTACGCAGCAGCAGCAGTAATAATATTCATTCAGCACCGCACCAGCAGCAGCAGTAATCCACCTCAGGAAAGTTGACCATCTGGACCAGGAAATTCGGATCTTTGGGCAGTTTAAAAATTCCTCGGTGGTAGTATTCAGTGGTAACGAGTATCATATAACAAAATTAATAATTTTTAATCCTTTTGGTGTGATTTAATGATTTTTTTTCAGGATTTTTGTGGTTATGGTGTGCATAGTGTGGTGGTGACGACAGAATAGTGGCCCACGATTCTTTTTCAAGTTTTTTCAGTTTTCATTAGTTTTTGATGGGAGGTGGAAACCTACCCTTTTCCTTTACCTTTTAAAAGTGTTTCTTAATTGAAATTAAAGTTTTTCCAAAGACCCCCCTTCATTTTTCCTCCAGTTTTAGTAGTTTTTCCTAGTCCACCGCCTGTTGTGGTGGCAGTAGTAGTTTCTCAGTGAATAATTTTTCCCAGTAGTTGTCATTATGGCAGAAGGCCCCGATAACAGCGACTATTTTATAAATTCTCGTATAATCGATGAAAATAAGATGGAGGTCATAGTGTTTAAGAAAAACGACCCCACCGCCCAGGTATCTCTTTACCACCCCATTCTAATAAAAACTATGCAAAAAGTAAACGGTGAATGGGTGCTTGTGTCAACCGTTGACTTGCCAAGCCCACCCACCACCACTAATTAAGTATTTTAGGTGGAAAATCTTTCATTTTCCTCCGGTTTCCTAAAATTGGTATACTACTAGTAATTAAAATTCAGAAATGGGTTATTTTGAATGAAAAGTAACAAAATTAATTGGTAAATTGTGTTAAAATCTATCTTGTGTGTACCCCCCGTATTTATTATCAATTTTTTCACCCTACAGCCTCCCAAATTTAGCTTCTGTTGGTAAACCTCTCCCTTCCCCCCGACCAGGACCTCTATTCCCCAGGAATCCAGTCCATCATGTCTGACGATGGAAGGAATGAGAACCCCGCTGGAGGTGGTATGGAAAATAATCCTCAAAATATAGCTTTCAATCCTAATGCTAACGCTAATGCTTTGGGTGCTGTACACCCAAACCCAGTCCAATTTCCCCCTGTGGCATTTAGTCTTCCTGATGCTCTCAAATTAATAAGGCAGTACGATGGTAGGACAGACGTTAAGGAGTGCTTAGCGAGATTCCAAACTGACATTCAGGTTTTTGGTATTACACATCGTTATGCAGTATTGTCTTTAGACAGGTTCTTTACTAATGATGCTAGTAATTGGTGGTCTAATGTGTGTCATAGGTTTCAATTAGAAGCAGATGCAGATGAAGATGAATTTGCTGAGAAATTTCGAGAAATTAAAGAAGAGTTAAAGCAGTTTTTCGATCATTCAACTATGGTAGCTACTTTCAAGACAGAGAATAAGGCTATTAGATTTTCTGTAGGTGACAATCCTCAAGAATATGTCACAAAGAAATTAGCAGTTCTGAAACAGATAGACAAGAATATGTCGGAAGAAAGAAAGATTGACCAGCTTAGGAAAGGGCTTCCTGTTAACCTTCAGCTTCAATTCTCCTCTCAGAAAACAGAGACAGTGACAGAATTTCTAGCGTTATTGCGTAAATACGCACAGGTTCTTGCTGAAAGTGGTGCAAAACCGACTTCTTCTGAAAAGCCAAGTAATAGCAAAGCGTCATCTTCCGATACACCCACAGCAAGCATCAAGGTAGTTCAGTCTTCCCCCTCCACTCTACAAACTGAACAGAAAAGACTTTGCTACAACTGTAAAAGCCCCGATCATCTTATTCGGGACTGTCCTAAAAAACCAAAGAAGAGTAACAATAGTGGTGGTAAACCACCGCCACTGATGAGTGTCCCCACCCAGCCTCCTCAGTACAATAGAAATAGAGGTTTTAGACCCCAGAATTCGTCTTTCTTCCCTAATCTATATTTCAATCCGTGGCACTATGGCATGATGGCTATGCCGCCACCTCAGATGAATCATGCAAATTGGTTCAATTATCCTCAGCAAGGCTTTCCTTTCTCTATGCCTATGCTAATGCCCTCTCAGAATCCTCCTCGTGGGGAAGCTCCTAATCCCAATCCCAATCTTCTACAAATTGTTGAGATGAATGAACCTCAACAAAATCAGGTCAATGCTCAGGGAAACGAGTAGAGCTACAGTTGCGGGACTGTAGCAGAACTCCAGAAAATTCTTTTGTCAACTTTTTTCCTTTTCACTTCAGAGGTCTAGTGTCTCCTTCTAGTTTAGTTTTTCGTAGTCTTCAGCTTGATTATGTTAATGAGCTTCGTGAAAAACTCAAATCTCTTTCAAGTAGTAGTAGTAATGTAAATAGTATTGAAGTAGCAAGTAAGCCTCAAGTTATTCATTCGTCAGTACCTGAAGTACTGAATTCTTCTATGGTCTCTCCCTTCCCAGTTTGTAATATTGAGCATGATGCACGCTCTGACGCTGCTACATGCGATACTGTTGAATACACAGAATTCAACGGTCGTCTTTTCCCAGTATATTATGGAAATAAGAAGCACAAAAGAATTATTTTACAATGGGATATTGTAATTTGTGCTCTGACCTTTTCTGTCTTAATAGACACTGGTGCTACCATCAGTGCTATCAACCCTGCTCTCCTTTCCCAATTTCCAGAAAATTCTTATCGTAGAAGAAGAATCGAGCCTTTCTCTATTAATCTTTCGGTGGATGATCAACAACAGTACACAGTAGAAGAGCAAGTTGAGGTCATTGTTTCGGTCGATGGCCAGGAGTTTTTATGGCTTTTCTACGTTGTTCCTTCCCTTTCTAATCCTATTGTATTGGGCATGGACTGGCTCTCAGCCATGCACGTGTACATCTGTTGTAACTCTCGTACACTTACAATCCAGAAAAATATAGCTCCCCCTGTCCTTAGTAACTCAATTCAGTCAGAAGCTACTGAAGTCTTTGTTGATGAGGAACTTTTCACAGAACTTGGTGAAGAGCCTCATTTGAATTTTTCGTCTTTCTCAGAAAATAGTTCAACTCGGGTTGAACCCTCTTGTAATGTCAGTGACTCTGACGCTTCTTCTTCTTCAGCCCTCAACAAAGAAAAACTTTTCTCCCTTTTTGTAAAAAATCCAAATGTTCTCCAGCCAAGGTCGATGACCAGAGTGAAATTGAGAACAGCTAGAAAATATTCTGGCAATGTAGTCCTCTCCCCTTCCAAATCTACAGAAGCTATGAAACGTATAGCTATTGGTTCTTCTATTATTTCAGTAAAAGATGGGTACACTTCTACCTTTGTCCTTAATCCTACAAATAGACCCATCCGACTTAGACAGACACTCATCATGGGAATTTGTCATGCTCATGATGATGATGATGTTCTGTGTGATGTTGATGAAATCCTAGAAAATAGGAAAACGGAAAATTCTCCTGATACTTCTTTACCTTCTCTTCTTAAACATTTCAAATTCGGTGATTCACTTTCCCTCGAACAAAAAGAATCCCTCGTTCAACTTATTAAAAAGTATCAGTCTCTCTTCTCTTCCCCCGAAAACCCTCAAATTGGTAATTGTCCTCTGGTAAAACATGAAATCGATACTGGTGATGCCCATCCAATTAAACAAAGGCCTTACCGAGTTTCATTTCATGAACGCAACGTGATCAATGAGCAAGTGGAACAGCTCTTAAAGAAAGATCTTATAGAACCTTCGTCTTCACCGTGGGCTTCTCCGGTAGTTCTAGTTAGAAAGCCCAACGGAGGTATTCGTTTCTGTGTAGATTATAGGAAATTGAATTCGGTTACGAAAAAAGATAGCTATCCCCTTCCAAGGATCGATGATACCTTAGATCAGTTGCGTGGTGCTAAATTTTTCTCAACTTTAGATTGTGATCAGGCTTACTATCAGGTTTCTATGGATGAGAATTCTAAGGAAAAAACTAGCTTTATTACTCCTGATGGTTTATATCAGTTTAGGGTTTTGCCCTTCGGTTTGTCGAATAGTCCTCTTACTTTCCAAAGGTTAATTGATAGTATTCTAGGTAGATTAAAGTGGTCTATCGCTCTAGTCTATATGGATGATATAGTTTGTATTTCTCGTTCTTTTCCAGAACATTTAGAAAATTTGGATTGTATTTTCTCCGCACTTGCAAAGTCCGGGTTAAAATTACAAGCTACTAAGTGTTCATTTGGCTTTACAAAGCTCAGGTACTTAGGTCATATTATTTCTGAAAAAGGAATAGAAGTAGACCCCGAAAAAGTACGAGCTGTACAAAAATTCCCCGTCCCCAAAAAAGTTAGAGATGTGCAATCTTTCGTTGCACTTTGTGGTTATTATCGTCGTTTTATTCCCAATTTTGCTCGTGTTTCCCGTCCCCTTCATCGTCTCACTTGTAAAAATATTTCTTTTGTTTGGGATGAACAAGCCCAAAAATCTTTTGAAAAACTTAAAGAACTTCTTTCTTCAACTATAGTCTTGGGTTACCCCGATGAAACTTCCCCCACAGAGATTCACTGCGATGGTTCAGGCATGGGTCTCGGTTGTACTTTGGTGCAGATACAAAATGGTGAAGAGCGCGTTATCGCTTATGCTTCACGTTCTCTTAAAAAGCACGAACAAAATTACTCAAGTACAGATCTCGAATGTCTCGCTGTCATTTTCTCAATTCAAAAATTCCGCCCATATCTTTATGGTAGACATTTCGCAGTAGTAACTGACCATAAAGCTCTTTGTGACTTAATAAACTTTAAAGACCCACACGGACGCGCTGCCCGGTGGTCTATGGCTTTACAGCCGTATGATTTTGAAATAAAACATAAAAGTGGCAGGAAACATGCTGACGCAGACGGTCTAAGCCGAAATGTAGCCCCTCCTTCTCCCTCTGACCCCGAAATCTTTTCCAAATCCCCCGACGAATCCGATCCACTTGCTTTCCAAGTGGATGCGAAACTCTTCTCCCTTTGCGCGTTGCAATGTGACGCTTACGATACGTTACAATATTCAGATCCCAAGTTACGTCCCATAATAGATTCTCTCATTTCCTTTCGAAATGAAGGAGAGTCTCATGATGCCCCAAAAAAGTTCCAGTTAAAAGAATACATGTTACAAGGTAATATCTTGTACAAGGCGAGTTATGACCCTAATGGTCGTCTATGGCGGCTAGTTGTCCCCGTAAGTTTGCAAAAAGACCTACTCCAAGAGATCCATGAACAAGATGCTTTCCATCTTGGGTTGGAAAAGACTTGGAGGCTTGTAAAAGAGCGTTATTATTGGCCCCGAATGTTTAAAACAGTCCATGAGTATATTCGTAGTTGTAAAGTTTGTCAACTGTACAACAGACGAAATGGACCAACTCCAGGCGCGTTACAACCTGTTCCCCCTCCTAAAACTCCTTTCTATCAAATCGGCGTGGACTTTGTTGGTCCGTTTCCTACTACTTTTCCTAAAAGAAATACCTGTATTCTTACTATCGTAGATCATCTTACACGTTATTTGGAAGCTTTTCCGTGTAAGGGCGAAACAACAGCGGAAGCCATTCGAGTTCTGCGTGAAAATGTGTTCCTAAAACATTCAGTACCTAAAGAGATCATTGTCGATCAAGGTAGTTGCTTTTCTTCTAAAGAGTTCAAAGATTTTTGTAAAAGTTATAATGTCAAGTTGCGCTTCTGTACTACAGCACACCCAGAGACAAATGCCATTTGCGAACGATCACATGATATTTTTCAGCGTAGTATGGGTAAAAAAGTTTTAAAGAAAGAAAAGGAATGGGATCAACATCTCAATCATATAGTCTTTAGCTATAATATTACATATCATCGTGTAATTAAAATGAGCCCATTTTTTGGGTTATACGGTCGTGAACCCCGTATTTCTACGGATAATACTTTTCCCCTTTCTGAAGAGTATCTAGTTAATGAAAATCCCGAACACTCCAGAGAAAGTGCCAAAAGAGCGGCGTACCAAGCGTATTTGAACACTATAGAAGCTCAACAGAAAGAAAAAATTAGGTATGATAAAAAACATCCAGACTTAAAGCTTAATCCAGGTGATTTAGTATGTTTAAAGGTCACCCAGAAAGTAAAAGGCAGAGTCCAGAAGTGGCAACCAAGGTGGATAGGTCCTTTCCAAGTAGTTGAGCAGATTGGTCCTATTACCTATAAAGTTTCTGATGTTAGGCCCGTAAATGAGCGTCCAATCCATGGCAAGGCAGATAGAATAGTTAGCGTGAGAGAAATGAAGCGCTACTATGATGATTTTGGTAGTATTGTTCCTAAAAGCGAAGATGAGTCTCCTCTTTCCTCCTCTTCAGGTTCAGAATTCGATTCTGATTTCGAAGTCCCCACAATTTCATCTTATTCCCGTGTAAAAAGTAAAATTTCCAATGTAAATAGTCGTAAAAGTAAGTCTAGGGCTCCTTCTGTTTCTCACAGGAGTAGTCACTCTGTAAAAAATAGTTCTAATCCTTCTCTATTCGAATATCAGTCATCTGAGGATGATGACTCTGTATTTGGTTCTGCCAATGATACTTTTGTGCAGTCCAGTAGTCCCCGTAATTCTTCCCCCCAAAACCCGGTTTCTGTCGTGTATAATATAAACTTTTCCTCAGGTACGGCTGGTGTCCCGCTACCGGCTAGTACTCAAGATTTTTCCCCTGTCCAAGGTACCAGTAGAAGTGCCAAAGTATCCCCCTCCTCTTCTCGAAAATCTCCACGTCGTAGTAGATCTCCCCCCGCAGAAAGTGATAGTAATGATTCTGAGTCTCCTGTAGAATCTGTTTCCTCCACAGGCAGGCCCAAACGAAATCCCAAGCCAATAGAGCGCTTCGACCCTTCTATTTATTTTTCTTCCAGGTCGGCGGGGAGGAGAGGTTCATCAACAAGAAGAACCCGATCTACAAGAGCTAACCCTGGAGATAGTAAACCCTAAAATTATAATTTTCTTTGTGTATTATGTACTAATTTGGTCGTCCAATTCTCCTTTTTTCTTTCAGTTATGTCTCCCAGACGTTTTATGAAATGGCGGCTGAGCCAATACACTAAAACCCGTACAATTGATGATATTCCCGAGGAAAACGAAGCAGAGATGGAACCAGGTGAATCCGATGACTATGGTGAGCGAAATGGCGTCCGAGGTCAAGTCAGGCGTCTTGAGAGGCGTATGAGAGGTGTAAACATTGAAGATCATGATGTTTCTCCTGGGCAAGGGCAATCTGAGACGATAAACGATTCGTCTCCAACTCCATCTACTTCCGGTAGCAACAGAGATCGTCGTCCCGTTGAGAAAATCCTAAGGGATCCCCGAGGGACCGAACCAGTTAATAAGTTAGCTCATCGCATGAAAGCTAAAGGAAAGAGTGGCCAGTCTTGCTCCAGTGAGAACATCGTAGCTCTGATGGATCTTAAGTTCGATCCTCGAAATTTTCATCCCCCTCCCAACTACTCACCAAGAATTCCGAAGGCAATGCTGTACCGTGCTATTGCCCCGAATGGCGAATGGGTCCCGGTCTGTTTTTCCTGCAAGAGAATGTATCATCTCCACTACAACTGTCCCTACTTTCCAAAATTGTAATGTCTTAGTATACCCCGAAGTCAATGTCATTTTTCTTTTTTATTGTTTTCTTTTTTAAAACGACAGAGAATTGTCGGCTAATGTAATTCAAGTGTAACGATAAAACTATGAATCATGTATGTTTCGTGATGCCCCTTCATTCCACACATTCCTTCACAAGCAGCCAACTTGGGTTCCTAGTGGACGACAAGGAACTTGTGTATTCACTCTTTCCCCGACTTCACTCCTAGCACCAACACACAAGCTCCAGAGAGCTTGTGGCTTTTTGATCTTTTCCTTTTCCCTGCTTTAGAAGCAGAGACTTGTTAGTAGTCGTTCCTTTCCTAAAAACTTGTAAAGTTTCCAATAAACTTTGTGATTGATAAAGTCATTTAATGCGTGGTGCTTATTAAATAAAGTACAACGATCAGCAAAAGTATTTCTCTTTAGTGTTTTCATAAAGACATTTATTCAGTGCGCATTTCAAGATTCATCAGTTCATAAATTTCCCGGTGGAGATCTGAGCACACAACCCCGAATAAGAAGGCACCCTGTTTCCTTCAGTCGGTTTCCCATCCGACAGAACAATGGTTAAAACAGTGCAGTGCTGCTGCGTGTGCTGTGGTGTTACTCTTGCGCATTTATTTTGTGTGTGTTGTGTGTAGAGGGAGAAGCACCTGGGAGAAGCTGCTTGGGCCAAGCGCGCGTATTTGTACGCTAATTACGATTACAAATTAATTAATTAAAATTCCAATTATGCGTTTTACACCAAAAGGAAACCATATTTCGAATTGGCGTTAAAAGCTGAACAAAATGTGGTATATCGCATCTTGGTATGCGACTAACAGTAACAGTCAAATAGCATACCTTGTAAGACCATTGCATTGCCAAGACAGATGGACTATCGACAGAGGTTATATGAAAAAGGCAAATGTGTTTTTTAAACTTTAAGTTTCCGAAATCCCGCACACCCCAATTTTTCTGAACATTACTACCCGCCTAACTTTGGGCTTTGGGATGAGCTAAGAAACAAAGTTAATTTTAATATTTTCAGAAGAAGAGTTGAATACATAGAGAACAAAATACCTCAACAGCCCGTTGCATCTGTACAAGATTGACTCCTCAGCAAGTGCTAATGCTGCATTTTCGCTGCTTAAGTGTAACAAAACCTTTATAAAAATGAACAAATCCCTTTCAACACTTCTTCATTAATATAGTGGCTATTTTGCTACTAAGTCAGTCATTATCCTGGCTGTTCTATTCTGTTTTCTATTCTATAGAATCCAACTGTATGAATCTGGATCAAAAATGCATTTAAATTTTGTAGTTTGCCTTGCCAATTCAAGTCAACTACCCCCAACAGAAATACCCCAAAACTCAGGGTACTCAAGATTTGTCTACTCCCAAATTTCGGGATTTTTAAATGAACAGTCTTTAATTAGTGAGCAACTGGAGCCACCATCAAACTCTACTACTTTTGAACTACTTTGTTTTTAAAACGTTTGTAATTGCTTAGTAAATTATTTTTCAACCAAAAGCTGATAAAAAAGCGTGTTTTTTGTGATTCCCAGAAATTAACACAACTTGGCTTCAAACGTAAGGATAAATCTGTAGAAACTGCAGTCTAGCAATGCACAAATTTTCACAAAAACATCGTCAAATCAGCACCAGTTTTTGTACGCATATTTTATTTTTCAATAAACATTTTGTTCTTCATATTAAGTAGTAAAACCTTCCATCCCCTACCATCAACTCTAATTGCTGCTTGCTCCATCTTCTTTCAAACTCACCAAATCTACCTCTAGACACTCTAACACCTATTTTAGCTTATTCACACCTTCATGATCTCTCATTTTTCATTAACCGCCTCCGCCTTCACTTTCATTTCTTTTGCTTCACTCCCTCCACAGTTTCCCTCCCCAGGAAGCCACCTTGTTGTGGAAATTGTTCCAAAAATGGTTATTAGTGACACTTCACCCATGAAGTCATTACTCTGTATTTTGGCGTTACAAATGGAGTAAGGTCCAATCCTGTAAAGTGGCTAATTCGCAAGTTGATCCCGATAGGAATAGAATTGCCTACTGGAGTATATTAATTAAAGAAGCAGATGGTTACGCTTAATTTGGGAAGTTGGAGTAGGTTCCCAATGATTTTGGAGACGTTGGGGGATTCCCGGTAGGCTCAGGTGTGTTGGAGAAAAATGACACCAAGAAGACTAGTGAACGGTTGAAAGAGAGCAGGAGACGATACAATGGTGCAAGTGGCCATGGGCAAGGGCAGGGATGACTTCGTTAGGGAGTGGAACCATTTCTGAGGAGAAAGCAGAAGAAACGAAAAAGAAACTAAAGATGTTTCTAAACTGATGAATTACTCAATTGTATTAAATCAGGGTAATATTAAATCTTGAAATTAAAGCTTTGTCCCAATGCTTCCAATGCCAGTACCAGCACTTTAGCGCCACAAAACTAGTATTACCAATCAGGTAAACGCTTTTCCCTCCACTACGGCTTGCTTCCTTGTGCAATCCTTGTTGTCAGGCTTTGATGTCTTTCGTAGTTTTGGTTTTCTGGGGTCCATGGCGCCTAAAAAACAAAAATGCAAAACCTCTTTTTTCAATAAATGTTACAGTTAAATTATCAGTTAAAAATATAGTGTGAATATGTTTGGTTTATTAGTGGACACGGACTGCTTACTTACTGTAAGTTTTGGTGAAAAATCAAACGTTGTTTTATTTTAATCCTAACAATTTTCTTTCTTACTACTCATTAAATTGTCTGCACGTATGCAGGATTTATTTTTGGTACAAAATATTCACAAGAACTCGGGTTTTATTATCTTCAATACGCAGGACGAAACTGCACTCGTTAAGTGCGTTTTGCTGAATGATGAAAGAATTTACCAAGTAAATATTTTACCAAACCAGCACTCCAGCTGCTCCTTAGCTTTTGTGTATTTCTGAGAAAAATGGTACATAGAAATCTGCGTTTGGACTTTGGTAAATGCACATGTGGCATGCATATGCATGCATTCTATAGAATAAAATTTATACAAACGAAATATAAGGTTAGCCTTGTTCTTCCTCTATAAACATCAAGCTCAGTACCACCAGTATTCTTCAAAGCTTTACAAATCTGTCACAGTGTAGCATTAAAATAACCACATTCATGTTCGAAGAACTGAAAGGTTTTTATGATTCTCTTCTGGTATTAAAAGGGCAGAACACACTTGGTATAAGTGTTTCTTGTTAAACGGCAGAGTCCATTATTTGGTTTGGCGACAATGCCCACAATGCCAAAGCGTGAAATGAATTATTCATACAGCTTGTGTTGTCAGGAGGGCATAGAATATTAGACAAAGACTACTAACGTTTACTGAGGCAGAGCCATGAAAGGTTATTAGCTGGATTAATCATAACGTAAGAAGAAGTTGACAAAGATTTTCGTAGGGTAAATTTGTACCTAATTCAAAATATGTAAAGATTTTTCTCTATTCTGTCAAAGCATCGATGATGTATTGTACTGACGTACCCACGTACAGTGTCTCCGAACGAAAGAATTAATACCTTTAGTAAATATATCTGGCTTACACCAGATTTTTTCTCTATACCGTCCTGCATATAAATACAAACAATGGGTACAATAGAATCAATGGGACCGAGACTGCGCTTGGGTTGTTTCTATTGTTCCCATTGTTTTGTACGTATCTGCAGGACGGTATAGAAATTCATTCATTTTTCGAAAAAGACGAAGCTGCGGCGGAGCGGATCTTTGGAGTTTCTATTGTTCTATCGCCGAGAATAAATCTGGTGTAAGCCAGATATATTTACTAAAGGTATTAATTCTTTGGTTCGGAGACACAGTATGTAGTAGTATGTATGCACTTTTTTCATTCCACCTAATCCCTTACCTTCTACTACACCAGGAATAGCGTCGAAAGCATTTTAATCCTTCTTCAAGTTCTTTTCATTACAGTACCGGAAGGCCTTTCTATTGAAACATTTTACAACCTTACTACCCGCTTTTGCGCAAAGGTTATAAATTACATGAAAGTGACTTGTGTACAGTTTTGCGCTGCATATAATCCAGGGGACTGCATAATAAAACTAAAATTAAGGGGTAACACATGCTTACACCCCTATGAAGAAAGGGTTTAACAAAATTAAAAGTTTCTTTCAGTCCAATATGAAACACTTGTGCAGCAATAAATACACAAAATGTTTGTTTGAATGTACCTAAAAATGTTTGTTGCTGACGGTATTGTGTTCCTTGTGTGCATTATATGCAGTTGGACTGTTCCAAGCAAATACAAATAAGGCTTTGAGGCACTCTTTCACTTTGAGTTCTGAAGTTGTCTGAGAATGTCTACACAAAAACGCTGCTACAGAGGAAGTTTACAGTATATTTGGATAATATAGTTCCCAATTGTGCTGCACAGTTGGACTTGGTGTAAATTGTACCTAGAACAAGACCTGTTACAAATTTTTCCTGCTGAAAGCCCGCAACCACAGTCCGTGGTAGCAAAATGGAAGCAGAAACAAACTGGCTTCGGTCAGTATTTCCTGAAGAGGTAAGCAATAAATACTTATCTTTTTTTAAATCTTTAAGAATTTATTACAAATTTATGTCCCATGTATTATATTGCATTTTAACTTTAAATCTTGAGTTTACAAAGTAATCTTCTCTTATAGATTTGGCTGCTGATTGGAAAGAAAATAGACCATTTTCAGGACCACTTTCGACTACGGGATTCTTCTCTATACTTTCGCAATTTGCTTAAAAATGAATTGAATCGTGCAATGTTTTCAGAAGTGGCAAAAATACTTCACGTGCAGTTATGGCGTTATAAAGAAAGCTACGATATTATGCTAAAATGCCGTTTGGTATGCCGCCATTGGCAAGAATGTGTAGACGCGGCTTCAGAAAACTTTCCTATCGTTGTTCATCCTATACGGAAGGCTGCTGAGGTATACGGTACTGGACCTATTCGCATTGTTGGCGAATGTTTTGTAGATAGTGACAAAATAATAAGCTTCCGGCAGCATTTTGCGCAAACACATGCTGGCACAAAGAGAAACCCAATCGCGGGTCATAGTGTTGATATTAATTTTAGATGGGAAGAAGTTGAAGGTGACTATCTTATTGAGCACTATTTGCAACTTTTTCGGGAATATGGGCAACACATCCGCCACTCTTCATTTTATCTAGCGGCGCCTGACCCGGATGCATTAGCGATTTACAGGAAGCTGCCTGAGATGCTAAAATTGTTGCCAAATCTACAGACACTTATTCTGTCGTCTTTTTCTCACAACCTACAGGAGGAAACTTTGAACAATTTGGAGTTATACCTGAAAACCCATCATTTTCCAACTTTGAAGCATTTAAAATTTCTAAAGGTATATCAGATACCCGGTTCAGTTGCTAACGCGTTGATGCGTACTAACCCACAAATAAGTATGCTGGATGCTGCTAGTGGAACCAATTCTACTCTGTTTCAAGATAATTTGCCCCACCTGGAGCTGTTTTCAACAACTTTAGAAAATGAACATCAGTTTAAAACGCTGCAAAGTTTGACTTTTGTCTGGCCCATAAGACAAATGAGTTTACAGATTATTCAAGGAATATCAACAAACGATTTGTTTGAATTTTTGGGAAACCGATGGTCCGCTACGCTAGTAGAACTAAAATTACGTTTCTCTCGCTACTACAAACCTTTAGATTTGACGCAGTTACAACTGCCAAATTTGCAAATATTTTCACTGGAAACTTACTGTTATACAGCGTTGGATTTTCTGTTGCCGACCAAATCTTCCTTGAAGAGCCTAAGCTTGCAGGTAAATACATATTCGATTGAAAATTCAAAAGGGAGAATGCAGTTTGTTCTGAACACTGAAAAAACTGTAAAGTTTTATGATTTTTTTGACAACCTGCTTGAGTCAAATATTTGGTCAATTTTTCCAAACCTGAGGAGCGTCTCTTACTTAGATAGGACTGAGGTATTCCAGGAAAGACGACAAGCTTACCGAAGATTTGACTTGATGATAAAGCAGACGTAGAGTGTATAAAAAGGAGTTTTCTAAACGTAATTTGCTCACAACGCATGTTTCTTCGCAATCCCTACAAGCGAACACAAGCAAAGCACTAAAACCGCATATTAAAAATGAGACGCAAGTTCGGTTCTTAAGATTTCGCAGAAATCTAAAGAGATCAAATATTTGGAGTTTGTTTCCCAATTTAAATACTACCAAGTATTACGATATGGTATCTCTCAAGCACTTCGTCGCTTTCCAGTGTCAACTATGTACGATGCCACACAATAAGAATTGAAAACCGGATAGCTCTTCTATTTGAAGAAGCAGTAGCACCCAAACATTTGCAAAAGTTTATGCAAAAATGTTTTTGTGCTATTTGTAAACAAAAAATTAATTTTGTAAATCGTAAATATTCATTTTCTAAATGTTTGAATATTTTTACTAAATTCTTGTAATTAGAAATATTAGATAAGATTTTGCTAAAAGTGTTCAGTTCCATAGATTATTGATTTAAATGAGTTAAACGGATGAATTAAATTTCTTACGGTAGTAATTTAAATATGGTACTTTAACTGTTAAAGTTTAACAATAGATATTTGATGTCATTATATATTCAGTCTAGTACCAGGGGGTGAAATTTCACCCCCCTTACCTAATTAATTTTTTTTTCAAAAATTTACACAGGACTAATTCTTTATTAAATTAACCAAATAATCTGCAAAAATACTCGTTCGATGCAAAAAAAGATTGCAAATTTTTCAGTCATAATTGCAAAAAAGTAGCATGTGAAATTATAAAGTTATGCAAAATTCTGTGTTGAAATTTTTGAAATTCGATAACTAAAAAATCTTGAATTACACGGATTTGCAAATTAGCCAGGAAAATAGCCAATTCTTTGTAGATTCCGTCGGTGTGAATCAACCGGCTGGCGTTTTAGCTTTAGAAATTTTAAAAATACGCAAAAATCAGGTATATTTTGTAGTTTTTATTTTCCGTTGCCTGCGTTTCAAAAACGCCAGCCGGTTAATTCACACCGTCGGAATCTACACAAAATTGGCTATTTACACGGCTATTTTGCAAATCCGTGGAATTCGAGATTTTTGAGTTATCGAATTTCAAATATTTCAACACAGAATTCTGCATAACTTTGTAATTTCACATGCTTCTTTTTTGCAATTATGACTGGAAAATTTGCAATTTTTTTCTGCATCGAACGAGTATTTTTGCAGATTATTTGGTTAATTTAATAAAAAATTAGTCCTGTGTAAATTTTTGAAAAAAATTAATTAGGTAAGGGGGATGAAATTTCACCCCCTGGTACTAGACTGATATTATCTGTGTAGTAAAATATGACATAAGAGTAAGGAAACTATGTTAAAATAATTTATGGCTTTGTAAAATAACCTCTAACTGTAAGGTTTTAATTTAAAAGCCTCCATGAACCAGATATTTTGGCAATTTTTGGGAACTGAAATTGTTAGCGAATTTTCTATAAGGTTGTTATAATATTTGTAAAAAAGCATCAGTTGTATATAAATGCATGTAACTCGTAGTTTAAATGGGTCAAATTAAACTGTAATATTTTGTTATGCAGTGCATTCTATTAACCGAAAGCTCAGTTAATCGGAATAGAATTATGTAGTATCTAAAAAAAATTCAAACATATTGCAATTGATTGAAACCTTAAAGGATTAAGACGAATACAAGTGTAAAATTTAGAATATTTTTTAACACGGCATAAAAATGTGCTTAGGTAATAGGTACACCTTTGCCGTTTAAGGCTGTTAAAATAACTTTGCCTGGATTAAGTACTAGATTACAAATTTTGTATTACTAAAATGTTGGATTTATTTTGTCATGGATCAACTAATTATATTTGCAACAAAATGTTATGACTACATTAGTAAAATAAATTATATACAATCTTATGATCTTTTCTTATAAAATTTTGTTTTTGTGCATTTATCTGGGGATCCTGCGCGTAGCGCAGGTGATTATCCATCGTACCTTGAGAAGCAAAAAGGCTTATCAAGAATGCATGTTGCATTCACCGACCTCCGTTTTTCAAACTCCTCTAATTATCTCGCGAACGACTTGTCCGATTTTGATGAAACAAAACAATTTGACATTCTCAGCACCTGAGGATTTGCGGATTGTTCGAAAATCTTGAAAAAGTGTCATATTTCGATAGGCTGTAATGTTACTGATGTCCAAAATAAGCATATTTTGCATATTATCGCGCAAACCACGAGTCTAAATTGCATGAAGCAGATTTTTTTGACAATATTGCAACCTGCGGATTTGTGGGTTGTTGGAAATTTGCATATTTCAATAGGGTGTAACGTTGCTAATGTCAAAAAAACCATGCTTTGCATATTATCTCGCAAATTACTGGTCCAAATTGCGAGAAACGCTTTTGTGGACATTCTTGCCACCTGCGGATTTGTAAGTTGTTCGAAAATTTGGGAAAAGTTGCATTATATCAATTTTGCTAACGTCCAACTTAACCATGTTTTGATTATTATGTTGCAAACGCGTATAAAATTGATGTTGCAAGGATGAATTTTATGTAGAATAAACTTTAAGAAAGCAGAATTAAGTTAAGTATCGCTTAAAACGCCTTAATTAGGGCTTTAAAACCCTAATATTAACAAACGGGCTGTAAATTTGTAATCTTGGTTAAACACTGACCTGAATCTATGAGTGGCACACTTGACAAAGTATGCAGGCTGTAAAACTGCGGTATCTGGCAATTAAGGCTATGATTTAGTGCGACATTTACACCCGAATTTTAACAAACTGGCTGTAAATGGTATGGGATTCCTGATAAAAAGCTGACCTAAAATCATATGTGGCATTTCATATAGCCTGTAAAACTAATACATCTGGCAATTAAGGTCCTGAATCAGTGCCTTAAAATACAAATTTTAACCAACTGACTGTAAAACTACAATGCTGGTCCAAAACGGACCTAAAATCATGTGTCACACAGCACACAGGCTGTAAAACTGCTATATCTGGAAGTTAAGGTCCTGAATCAGGGCCTTAAAACAGGAATTTTAACAAACTGGCTCTAAAATTTGTAATGTTGATAAAAAACTGACCTGTAATTATGTGTGGCATTCTTTAGGTGTCTCTATAAAAAATTTCGAAATCGCTGTGCAGGAGCAAAGAAGGTAGACATTCGGATCAGGATTTACGATTGGTAGATTATTTTATTACAAGTTGAAGCTAAGATTTGTGGGATAGTTTGACGTTGATAAAAGTAAAACCTTTGTCAATACGGTATACTCATAAGCAGTTATAGATTAGGGCTCCCTTCTTCTTTCGTTCCCATTACTTAATCACAACTTTTATTGCATTTGGGTGGGCACCGCAAGACAGCCGTGTTTTTATGTCAGTGGAGAAAACGGATACGGGAGAAGTAGAGTAGGAAGACCTGGTCCCTTCACATCAAGTTGTCTACTTTCAAACTATTCCCTGCCTCCACCAACTACCTAATCATAGTTCAACATGGAATTCACTCGAAAAACTGGGGCTTATATCGGGACAAATAAGACAATAAAATATTGACGTGGTGTCTAAAACTATTACTTTGATAGAATTTAAAACTTGTAATATTGTCCTGACGCTTTTGTATTCTCTTCGCATCTATTAGTCTCTATAATCCGGCATCAGATGCTATAAATTATATGTCGACATAAGGATATCACAAGATCATGTTTATGAAACCTAATTAAACTTCGTGAGACTAATTAATGCAGAATACAAACTGAAACAGAATTTATGTGGCTTAAGGACATTCCTCCAGTAGCTAAAGCCTCACGCCTGCCCCGGCCCGCGTGAGGCTTTTGACAAAATAGACCTTATGCAATTTTTTAAACTAGTTTATCTGTTTTCAATTTAACTGCCTTTGATGTATGGTTTTGCTCAAGTACTTTCATTCAATTGAATTCATTAGTACTTGTCAGATAATTTAAAGCGAGTAAACGTAATTATATTACTAGCAAACTGCGAATTTTGCTATTAACGTACCCCTCCATGTGCCGATCACAGCTTGTACGAACATAAATATTACGTAACACTCGAAATTTTTGCCAAAAGTCAAATTTTTTAAACCTTTGTTGAACTTACACTTTTATTATCAACAATGTCGAAACCCGCTTCTCACTACCGACTGTGGGATAAAATATGCTGACGCAATGCTTGATTTTATCATTTCAGAGCAGTCCAGTTTTCGTGGTACTTTTAAAATTTTATTTTATTTTTAGTCGTCGTTAAGTCGAAAGAATCTTTAGGTATATTTATAACTTAATTACGGGTTTTCGGGGTGCATATCCTTAACAAACCCAACATTGCTAATTCTTTGGCAACCCGGAATTTAGTTCCGTCTTTGGTTTATTTTTGGGTAGAAATAAAGTACACGTGTAGTGTGGCACAGCAGTGGTTTTGGGATATGCAGCAAAACAAAAAGTTGGATAAAGGTTTTTTTTGCAGTTTTAACTGAAAATGATAATGATGAGTATATTTCATCAGCTTGCAAGCCATGAAATGAGTTACGGTCGGATATTTTTCGGATGTTTTTGCATTTTATGAGTAGTCTTTATTTATTTATAAATCTTTCTTAATTCTTTTTTTGGCACATTTTAGCCCAGAAATACGCCTTTTTTTCTTAATAATTTGACCTACGTTTTGAAAACTATTTTATTGTTGTATATACAATATGCTTATTATTTGAAGCGCGCTACAAAATGGCTCATAATTTAATTAATTACACAAACTTAGTTAAATGTAAAAATTTACAAGGTGGTGCTTCGATTTCATAAAGTTTTGAAAAATTCTAACATCGAATATATTGGAAGTCACATTACCGCTAAAAGATTTTTAGTTTTTTTACAATTTGAGTTCTAATTTATGTAAATTCGTAGAATTCCTGAATAACTAAATATATTATTTACCCAATAGGAAAATTCCTTTTCGTGTGTCGTACAGTGTGAATGTTTCTCCCACCAAATGTGCAAATCTCACCAGTGTGCACAGCGGCATTGTGAATTGGCTTGCTGCCCGTTTATCACCAATGATTTTAAGGATTCAGATGCACCCTCTTTACATGAGCCGTGAGGTTGCTGGATGAAGAAAAGCAATCCAAACAAAAACTGCAACTGAACGGCTTTTCCCTGGTGTGGGAATAAATGTGGTTGTGTAGTTGATGCCGTGTACGAAAACTAGATAAGCAGAACGGACAGGAGAAGGTTTTAACACTTCCCTCTGCAAAATAATGTTAACCAAATTATTACAGTATACATGAACACAATTAAACCAGAAGCAAAATTTATTACAAAAAACCGTACCATGTATAGTGATTTGATGCTCTCCTAGGTATTTTTTAGTATTAAATCGCTTCTCAC
>JAIQCH010000009.1:714887-745411 GCA_029691765.1 Entomobrya proxima | reverse complement strand
GACGCATGCACTCATATTATTTGCTGTTTGCATCCACAAACACCAAAACATTCGCGTATTTTCTCTTGCACTTAAACAAAAAAAATTAGGTCAACTTCAATGCCTGTTGGACACTCCAATTGGTTACCAGCTTGCCGGCTGTGGTAAAACTTCCACATAAATACATGGCAGGAAAAGTCGTTTTAGCCGCTAATAATATTTTGCATGGTAAAATATTCAAATTTATAAAAATTATATGTGTATATGTGCGGTTTATATGTTGAATCTGGAAGCAGAAACAACAAGATGTTTAAGACATACAGAGTAAAAAAAAGTTCCAAATCTCGAATGAATGTCAGCTTAACCATAATTATTAACCACGAACTAGAAATTAAAAATCTACTAAAACTTAAATTTTAAATATATTGAAGCGTATTACAAATTAGGATAATCTTTGTATGATACATTCACAAATATATACTCAGTGTGTACAGTAAAAAGCAACATCCTGCATAGAGAAGTTTTAAAATTTATGAATTCTTTTAACGTGTCTTGATAGAACATACAATTGTGCGAATGAGGTTGGGCAATACCTACAAGAATGAGGCTTTTCTTGGATATGCGTAAGAACGTGCTTATTCAAAATGTCTGTTTGTGCAAAGCTGGTTTCACAGAATATGCATTTGTACGGTTTCTCTAGGGTATGAGCTCGTGTGTGCCTGTTCAAATGAGCCACTCGTGTAAACTGCTTTCCACAAATGTTACACTTATGATTTCTCTCTCCCAAATGAACTATTTTGATGTGTTCCGTCAGAGTTGACTTCTTGGCAAAACTACTAGGACAAAGTTTGCACTGAAAGCGATTTGCGTTAAATATGTGCGTTTGCAAGTGTATTTTCAAGTTAGACTTCTGAGTAAATGTTTTTGAGCAGGTTGTACATTTATGCCACTTGTCCTTGTCGTGTTTGGCTTCATGGGATTTTAATGCTTGAGGTGTTGTGTAGGATTGAGGACAAATAGGACATTTAAACAACTTTTCTTTAGTGTGGACTCGCCGAATATGGTTTTCTAGTTCTTGCTTCTGGTGAAAATTCTTGTCACACCAGCTACACTCATGCAACTTTCTATCCATATGAGTACGAACATGGGCTTTGAGAGATTGTCTCCATTGTGTTGTGAAGAGACAAACAGAACACTTAAACTGCTTTATTTCAGAATGAAGACTTTCATGCACCGAAAGTTGACTTGATGTCGTGAACGATTTTGTACATGTGGCACATTTAAAAGGTTTTAGCTTAGTATGAAATGCTATATTGTGAGTGTTAAGTCGTTGTCTTGAAGCAAATTTTCTAGAACAAACTTTGCACGTAGGTTTCGTATTATCAGAAAGTCTCAACTTGTGAGAGTCTAACCCACTTGGTTCTTCAAACGTCTCAGCGGAAGTAAACGCTTTAGAATCTTCTGTTGAACTCATTTCAATAAATTTTAAGTAGCAAAAATTCTGATAAAAGCCAAACCATAAAATGTCTGGAACTGGAAACAAAAGGCTATAAGTGGTATTTAGTTTTCAGAAAATATTGGGTCATTCCAGTAATAACTCAGAACATTGGTGTTTTTTTTGGTGTTAATTGTTTCAACTCACTGCACACTACTAATGTATTATAGCATTCATTAGTCAGCAGAGTTAAATGATTTGCTTCTTGACTGTGCTGTGTTATAAAACTGAACCTCAAAGACAAGCTTGTAGAAAAATATATTAACACTTGCTTAGGCAAGGTACCTGAATGTACTTCATGCTGCAGTCACATGCTATTTTGTATTTTCAGAAATGCATGATACACCGCGGATAAGCAATATATGACATGATGCCTTTTTATACTTCATTTTTAATCATTTCCCTAAATTCTCAGTAAAGTGCTACGTGCGTATTCTTTATATTTCAGAGTTTTTTAAAACAATGATGCCTATTTTTGTAATCAAAACAGATGCAGAAACGTTTTGTTTACAGATAATACCTGAAGGTACAGGTACATTGAGTCGCGTTCAGGTTTCAAGAAGCAATGGCTACAAAAATGTAGGCACTGTTGGTTATGTAAAAACGCAAACATTTGGGTTAAAAAAAGCAGTCCAGTTTTCCCAAAATGAACACGAAAACCTCAATCATAAATCGACATTATCCTTCCAGAAAATACAGCTACAAACAATAAAGCTAAGCTGATCATTTCAAATTTTGATGAGCAATCTTCTGAATAAAATGAATTGAAAAATTTTGTATTGGATATCTATTTCTGGTTTTATAGTTGTCGTGGCATCATTTCTTTTTCCGACATAAAACATTGCACCATACGACTTAGCACCTCTCTAATGGCACATGAGCTAAAAACTTAAAACAATATCAGCTCTCGCTTAACTTGACAGCAATTAGTAAAAAAATATTTTTCCTTCGGCTTGTGTATTCCCCATAAACAAACAATATTGTTTTTTATTCAAAATCCCAGGAAAAATTAAGTATTAAAACAAAATGCTTCAGAGTTTTTCTCAAACTTAATCACAATAAGTAGCTTTCATTCTACTCAATAAAAATTTCAAACATGCATAGCATAGCAGCATGTTTGAAATTTTTATCAAATCAATGTTACAATATTATAGGAGCACAACCGACAAGTTGATCCTAACCGTTCAAACACCTATGTACAAGTGTTGTTTACTGGTTTACGAATCACATGTAAAACTCCAGTAAAACATTAAAGGGCCTGTGTAAATATTGTTCAGAAAGCCATAATCTATCGATTTATAGGCTTTCCTATCTGTATTCTGAGTTTTTTAGTTTCGCTCAAAAATTGTACCATAGGATTTGTATATAAAACTCTGAACTTCATTTAGCCAAAAGTCCCAATGGATCACGTTTTTCGGAGTTGTACCCAGCAACACTTTTGATCAGCTCCTCAAGAGCTATCGAATGGTATATGCGTATACGCGGAGCAGTGTTAGCCCACTCTCCATAAGGTTGGGAATATGGCCCATTGCAAAAATAGGTTCAAAATCGCAGAGAGTAAAGCTTCAATAATCCATTTCCCCCGAAACGAAAATTATTGCTTTTATTGTATATATGTTGTAAACAATTTATAATTCATCTAATAAGAAATAGGCGAGTGCGTTCACGTTTAACAAGTTCTGTAAAAGAAACTTAGAGAAAGCTAAAACGTTATAATAATAAAACAGCCTAAATAACTATGATATACCTTCACAAATATTATATTGGCACTGGCATATTCGCAAAATTTACTTGACGTAAGTGGGTACAGAGTTACCAGGTTTTGAATTCCAGAAGATTCAATGAAACACCACTGTATTTACTGAATTGCATTAGTATTCTATATTGTTAAAAGTTGCTTATAGAAATAAGACAAAGTGTTTCAGTAACAAAGACTTGTTGTTTAATGGAACTTTATCAATAGCACACAACATAAACAGATTGTAAGTGTGCCATTTCCTTCCAGACAGAAACAGCTACAAAAATTAATAGTTCCTTAGTGTAAACTCGACGAATGTAGTCAGGGAGGTGTCCCTTCCTGCTAAATTTTTTGTCACACCAGCCACATTACAGCGGTTTGTCTCCTGAATGAATACGTTCATGGGCTGTTCGGACATGTGTCCATCGTGCTGTAAAAATACAGAGAGAGCATTTATACTGCTTTGCTTCAGAGTGAGCATTTTGATGTATTGATCGTTCAACCAAAGTGGCTAATGATTTTAAGCATGTGGCCAATGTGGCGCATTTGAAAAACTTCTCTTTAGTATGAATTCTTAATTTCTGGTTGCTAAGGTTTTGTTTTGAAGCACAATTTGTAGAACAAGTGTGGCATGAAAATTTTGGCCGAGCAGGATGCTCTAGCTGGTGAGTGTCTAATCCTGTCTGTCTTTGCAATATTTTAGCTTTCTCCGTTGAACTCATTGTGGGTTAAATTTATTGGATGAAGGGATATAAAAAGCCATCCTTATAATACTTTAAATTACAAACAGATGAAAGAACAGTATTTCTTTTGTGAGAGAGTGAGTCTAAGAACAAAACGTTGATACGATGCTTGATTTTAAATTCATATAGCTAACGTCTAACTAAATTTCTAGTCTTGTAGAAATACTTGTCGCGTTGCCATTTTTTCATAAAACATTTATTCTAGGTTCTAGGTAGGTAGGTATTCCAAGTTACCAATTTAAAACTTATGAACTGCTTTAACGTGTCCGGAAAGAATACCACGTCGAGCACACGCAGTTGGACAGTACCGACAAAAGAATGGCTTTTCTTGAATATGCGAAAGAATATGATTTTTCAAATTCCCAGCTTGTGCAAAACCAGTTTCACAAAAAATACATTTGTACGGTTTCTCTAGAGTATGAACTCGTGTGTGCTGATTCAAATTGGTGACATATGCAAATTCCTCTCCACATATGTTGCACTTGTGCTTCCTCTCTCCCAAATGAATTGTTTTGATGTGTTTTGTCAAACTGGACATCCGGGTAAAACTGCTTGGACAAGATTCGCACGGAAAATGCTTTGAGTTCAACATGTGTGTTTTCAAGTGTGTTCTCAAGTGAGATTTCTGAGAAAATGTTTTTGAGCACGTTGTACATTGATGCCACTTGTCTGTTGTGGTGTGTTGCTTTGTGGTTTGTCTGTGCACTAGATGTGGTGTAGGATAGGGGACACAAACCACATTTAAATAATTTTTCGTGAGTGTGAACTCGCCGAATGTGGTTTTTTAGTCCCTCCTTCCGGTTAAATTTGTTGTCACACCAGCTGCAGCCATACAATTTGCTTTCAAAATGAATACGAGCATGAGGTTTTAAAGTATCCCTCCATCGTGTCGTGAAGGAACAAACAGAACACTTAAACTGCTTTACTTCAGAGTGAAGATTCTGATGCCGCGAGAGGTGTGCAAATGTTGCAAACGCTTTGAAACAAGTGGCACATTTGAAGGGCTTCTGCTTAGTATGAAATACTCTGGTGTGGTTGTAGAGGCTTTGTTTTGAAGCAAACTTTCTAGAACAAAGCTTGCACGTAGGTTTTGCATTAGCTAAATGCTTCAACTGGTAGGAGTCTACCGCAGCTGTATCTTCAAACGTCTTACTGCAAGCAAATGCTGTAGATTCCCTTATTGAACTCATTTTGTTAAAATATTAACAGCACCAAAATTACTAAAAGTCAAGCCAGAATATGTCTTGAGTTGGAAACAAAAATTGCTAAGATTTCAATCTTGATTTCAGAAAACTTTGGGTGCATATATTAACTTAAGAGACAAATTTTTGTATCGGCTGGTTCAACTGACTGCACAATTGCCAAAGAACTGCACGGTTTATCGGTACACAGGGTACAATTTTTTGTTTCCTGACGGAGTTGACTTGTGAAACTAAAGCCCGATGACAGGCTTGCCTGAACCCATGTCGGATGATATATTATTGCCTGCTTTGGCAGGGTACCTAAAGTCCGTGTTACAGCCACTTACTAATTGTAAGTTGTAGTATACTATTTTACAGAAATGCCTACTAATGTTTTATTTAAGAAAAAACACTAACGCACAAGGGTACTTTTCTGTGAAATTGAAATTATAGGGACTTAGTCATTCCAACAAAGCAACTTCACACTAATGCACTGGTGTAAATACATACGTGCAAGTTGCTTACGTTTGTCAATTGATAATCTGCTGCTGCTTATTTCTATACTTGAAGCTCAAGCATAAATATAATGATGCCAATAATATCCTAAGAATCAAGAAGCCACGTACAACGTAAAAACCTTAAAAAGTAACAATTCAAGGATTAGTGTGTTGCTTTCCATGCCTTGCCTTTCCATGCTCTAGGAAGGAAACTAAAGACTACAATTTTTACCGTTTTGTTCCCTTCTGCGAAATGATTGTAGCTGTATAGATGATGCTTGCCGTGTCAGCAATAAAAAGCAGCATTGTAAGTGCTGCATTCGTTGGGTCTTGCAAGCTTCCTAAAAATTTCAAACAAAGTGCAATAGGCAAATAAAAATAAGCCAACCTCAGTGTCTGGTACAAGTTTCCATTAGTTTCTAACTAGCCGGCTGCGGCGAAATTTGCCAAAGTTTTCCTGTTGGCATTAGACTGTTGTATTCAATCTGATTTGGTTAACGCAGAAAAAATATTAAAAAATCTGTCATTTGATTGTTCAATTCAATCTGAATGGTTGAACGTAGAAGTAGTGAAATTTTTCTGTTGGCATTAGATTGTTCCATCCAATTTGACTTGTTTAACGCAGAACAAATAAAAATTTCTTGGCATTTGACTGTTACATTCAATCTGATTTGTTTAACGCGGAAATAGTCAAATTTTTCTGTTGGCATTTTACAGTTCCATTAAATCTGATTTGTATAGCGCAGGATTAATCAAATTTTTGTCTGCTGAGGTGTTCATTTTGATTTGTCACATACATGTTTTCGCTACTTCGCTACATGTAGGCATGTGCCTACTTTATTTAGTTCAGTATTGCTTTTGTTAAAAGTAGAATTAGCAGAAATAGTCTGTATGCTTTTTCTTTCGTCTTCCTGGAAAAACTTGTGACAATAAAAAGCTCATGAAATGCATATGGAGAAGACATTTTTGTGTAGTCCGCTAATATATTATAAACTTCCATTTTAAAAAACCGTAATTCTATAGATTCTATAAAATGTAATTGTCTGTCTCAAACATAATAATACTTGTATGCATCTAAAATTGATTATGTTACACATAAGCAATAAAACATATATCTAACTCAATGCCTGGCGCACAGTCCGATCGGTTATAAACTTGTCGGTTGTGGACAAATTTGTTTAAACTCGCAGAGAAACTGCTTCAACAGATATTAGTAATATGCGCAGTGACATATGAATGTGTTGACATATGAATAAAAAAATGGGCATTTAATATGAATGCGTCGTTTATGTTCAGTATAGTAGTGCTGCACTGGTTTTAATTTTATTTTGTCTAGAATAATACAAACACAGATAATGTAATCAAATGGAACAAGCAAATATTAGGAAAATTATGATGGTTATAGAAACCTTCGCTCGATATAACAAATAGTTGTACATTTTCAATGAGAATTTGGAAAATGTTTTCCTTGGAAAACCTCATGAAACTGTCATCTAAGTACAATTTTTATCCATTTGTCTTATAAATTATGATTCTACTAATGACTTACAAAAATTAAAATTTATTGCCATGTAAGAATATCTAAATCTGATATGTAAATTTATGTTTCTCCTTTAACCGCAAAGTAACAACAAACTTGGCTTGGAGTTTTTAACATAATCCACTACAATACTAAAAATGTTTTTATTTTGTTTTGTCGATCCAGTTGATAAGAACGTATGTATAAAACTTAATGAAATAAACATGTAAGCATAACTTTTGATTCAGGAAGATGTCTTGGCTTTTAACCTTTTGTGTTTATCTGGAAAGTGCACTTTTGACACGGGTGAAATAATTTTTTTTAAACCATGACATAAAGCATAATATATTATATTATGCCTGGCAGGCTTGACTAATCAGTAAGTTAATCACTTAGTCACCAATTCCACTTCAGATTTTTCGCATTTCATCACAATCACTAATCCCGAAGCCAGAAACTTTTTATCACCGCTTAATCACTACTTAATCTCTGAGGTTCTTCCTCCGTGTACCTGCTTTTCTATTACAATAGCTAAAGTAATAAACTGATAAGAATTTTAAATATACACATAAAATAACTAGTTAAAATAATTAGCTTTGAAATATTGCTTAAAAAATTGTTATTTTATCTTCCTATATTACATTGTCAAAGTAAAGAGTCTATAAAAAATTAATCACCAATCCTGATCCAACTAGCATTTCCGTTTAACATTTAATCACCTAATCACCAGTGATTGGGATTGATGTTAATCACCAATCACCAATCTCTGTTCAAAAAATAGTCTTCATTTAATCACAATCACTAATCACCAGAGACAAATGCGGTGATTAGACAAGCCTGCTGCCAGCCTACTTACATAACTATTCCGATAGGTATACAGTTTTATCAACAACTTAGACACGGTGGATTAAATAACACATACAGAATATCTAGCTAATAACTAATAACAACTACATAAATATATACTTCGTATCCACTGCATCATAGATTTCAATTGTACATTTTACATAGACTTAAATGCTTGCCCAGTTGGAAAGTGGGGGTTCGAACAAGAACAACAAGTTTTACAATTTATGAACTACGTTAACATGTTTTGAAAGTACATGTACTCGTGCGAAAGAAGCTGGGCAATACCGACAAAAGTAGGGCTTTTCTATTATATGCGTAAGAATGTGGTTCTTCAGGATCCCAGCATGTGCAAAGCTAGTTTCACAGAATACGCATTTATATGGTTTCTCTAGAGTATGAACTCTTGTGTGCATATTTAAAGTATGGGCATAGGAAAATTGCTTCCCGCAAATGTTGCACGGATGATTTTTCTCTCCCAAATGAATTGTCTTAATGTGTTTCGTCAGATCTGTTTTCCGCCTAAAGCTGCTTGAACAAGATTCGCAATTAAAACGCTCTGTGTTCAATATGTGTGTTTTCAAATGGCTTGTTAACTTGGATTTCTGAGAAAATGCTTTTGTGCAGATTGTACATTTATGCCACTTGTCTTTCTCTTCGTGTGTAGCTTTATGGTATATTAGTGCTTGAGGTGAAGTGTAGGATTCCAGACAAATGGCACATTTAAATAACTTTTCTTTAGTGTGCACTCTCCGAATGTGGTTGTCTAGTCCATCCTTTCGCTTAAACGTTTTGTCACACCAACTACATTCATACAGTTTGCTGTCCAAATGAATGCAACATGATTTTAAAGAGCTTCCCTCCATCGTGTCGTGAAAGTAAAATTAGAACACTTAAATTGCTTTACTTCACAATGAAGACTTTGATGCACCGAGAGTTGACCAGATGTCTTGAACGATTTCGAACATGTGGCACCTATGAAGGGTTTTTGCTTTCTATGAAATCTTAAAGTATGTTTGGTAAGGATTTGCATTGAAGCAAACTTTCCAGATCAAAGTATGCACGTAGGCTTTGCATCAACTGAAAGACTCAACTGTACAAAGTCTAACCCAGTTTGTTCTTGAGACATCACATTGCATGCAAGCGCTTTAGGGTTCCTCCGTTGAACTAATTTTGTTAAAATTCAAATGGCAACAAAAATAATAAAAGCCGTAAAATGTTTGGAGTCGGAAACACATGATGCTCCTTTTGATGTCTAGATTTCACGAAACGTTGGGAGATTTCTGTATTAGCTTATGATTGCAACTTTGATGACAGTTTCAACTCACTACCTACTTGCTAAAGCATTGAACGATTTATAAATCCAACGAGTACAAGAAATTGTTTCTCGACTGAGCAGAAATTGGAAACTGAATTTCGAGGAAAAGCTTCCTTTAACCCCACTCAGATAATATATTGATTGCTTTGGGAAGGTACCTTAAATGTATGCTGGAATCACATGTTACTTCGTACTTCTTTACATAAATATAGATTCCATCAGTGTGTAACCTATACATGACACTAAGCTCTTGAACGATTTATCTATTATCATTTGTTGGGTTTATTTTGAATAGTATGCTACGTGCGTATTCTTTAAGTAAACTCCAACTTTGTTTACAAGCAGTCCCAAAAATGCAAGAAAAGATTACAAGCAAATTTCTGAACGTATAAGCGCACATTTGGTTTGAAACCCAAATAGTCTTATCACCATCTATTGTTTCGCTTCTGTTTATTTCAAGTCTTGTAAGTAAAAACGCATGAATTCAATCAAGCAAATGCTAAATGTACATTCACGAAAGTTAAAAAAGGGAAGGATTAGCTCAATAATTGTAATAACTTAGGTAGGATTAAGATTGTATGTATTTTACATTCAAACAGGAAAGGTACAGAGAAACGGAATATTTTAACAATTCTATGTACATAAGTTACAAAAAAGGTAAACGAAACTGTAAACTCATTATGCATTTTATGATAAATAAGAGGAAAGTATATTTTTCAGAAGTACTTAAATAAAACTGCTGGCTGTGCGCGCCAGGTATGCAGCTTATGTGGCGGGACAATGTTTTTTTTAGCATGAACAAGACTCAAATGCATTGTATTGGAAAAATATATTACTATTTTAGTGTATATTTTTTATGCCCGTGACTCCCTTGCTAAAGGTCCACTAGGAAAGAATCCAGTTGCTATAGAGAATTAGCTTAATGAAATTTAAGGGCATAGGCTGTACTACTGTACTCTACTAGTAGTTAAATGGATAAAAAGCATAAATGAATATAAATTTTCTGTGGATTTCAAAATTTTTGTGTATACGGTTCTAGTTTGATTAACGGCGAGTCTGCTGATACCAAAATTGACCACTTTACGGGTAATAATTAGGTTTAACTGCACATCTTCGTTCGCAACTTTGTGCTCGACGGGGACGTGCGATTTCACTCACTAAATAATTTTAAAACCTCAAGATTTTGATATCAGCCAGTTCGCCGTTAATCAAACTAGGACCCTATACACGAAAAACTGGAGTAAATATAGACAATAATCACTAATTGTTCCAACTTTTGACCGAACTATAAACTGCTTTTGGTTCTGATCGGTTGTTCGTCGTTGACTTTGTAGCGATGATTTTTGGTCTTGATGCAACATACCCCAATAATATTTCATGCACATGCTTTTTACCTATTTACCATGCAGTACAGCCAATGCGCTTAATTTGTAAATCGGAATCCTTGATTCTGTTTATTTTGTGGAAATTTAAACGTTCTGTCATTAAGTATAAATAGACATGGGTTCATAAAGCAGAGTGTGGCTGTAAATTTGAGCAGAAAAGAAGTTTGACCAACTGTTCTATTCATTTTTATAGATATGGTTTAAATATACAATCAAAATCATTGCTTTTTCACTTTGCTGCTAGTTTTGGAAAAAAGTCAAGCAAGAAATGCAGTAAATCGGCAAAAAATTTAAATGTGATGCAACATGTAAGATTTTCGGATTAGTTTTGAAGGTATGTAAAATCAAGCCATTATAGCGTTTCCTGAAAATGCATATATGCGCGCAATATAAGCATAAGTATAAGAGTATAAGTAGTACAAAGCCAGGAATTACTTTTTTCATGATGAAGGTGCATAAGTTTATACATATTACTGTCGAAAGAATTACAAAGGTATGGACTTAATAAAAAATGAAAGAACGTTTTGGTTATTTTGTATATACATCCAAAAATTCAACTTAATAAATCCTAATTTTGTATAATTTTCTTTAAGTGTAATTCTCTCACACGTTCATGTTATTTACTGTATGCATCTAAGGAGACCCAAAAATAGCGTGCATGCTTTTACATGTAAACAATAAAAAACTGTCAACTTCAATGCCGGGTTTGATCGGTTACAATCTTGCCGGTTGTGGTTATATTTGCTCAAACCTAGTAGGAGTATTTATCTTAGCAGCTAATAATATTTTGCTTTGATTGCCTGCGTGAAAAAGATAGCCTTGATTCATGCCGGATGATATATATTGCTTTCTACTGCAAGGATTCTAAAGGAAATATAGTAATATCTTACTTTTCATTTTACACCTTAGAAAAATACCTACAGGTAGTAATGTATACTTTCAGAAAACCCCTAATATGCAAGGGTTTGCTTCCGTGAAAATGAGATTGTGAGTATTTTGTCATACCCATGCTACTAGTGTATAATCTGTAAAGGGTACGTGCATTTTGTTTATATTTGACATTGGTTAATCCGCAGCTTTGTACTTAGAGCTCAAGCAAGAATATATTGATGCCATTAATATCTAACGTATTATAAAAAGACGGTTAAACCTACATAGGCATTTATTCAAGAAAAACAAAACCAGTTTGCTGCTTTTACTATGTTTTGTGCTTTGGTTGCATAGTTTCCCCAAACCGGAGACCTCCATATTTTTTTTAAAAGATGAGTAATTTGATGAAATGGATCTTTTCATATTTACGTTTATTTACATAAAAAATAACGAAACATGTACTAACAAAAATGGCTTTTGGAATGGTACGCTTATATTTACATACAAAGTTTAAAGTAGGTAGTTAAATAAGATGTGTATAATTTTGTTCAAATGAAAGTGTCTTACATACAAATATTAATTCCTATCTGCTTCTAAAAAGACCCGTATACGCGTATATGCTGTTACATATGAGACAATCAAAAATATTCAGCTTTAGTGCCTGGTGCACATTCCGATTGGGTGCAAATCTTCAGGTTGTGGTAGAATTCGCTCGAACATGTCAGATAGCTTGATTAACAGTTACTAATACTTTGCTCATTGCTGTGCTTGACATTTACTCTACTTTGTCACCAATGAGAATATAATCATCCGTAGTAAAAAAATTAAATATGAACGAAGCATTAAATTAAAATTTTGATAGTTGTATAAAAATCTTATGAACACAAAAATACTTATACACGTACACGCACGTGTAGGGTATGAACAACGCAATTGCTTGCAAACCTTAAATAAATGTCAGCCTTCATATAATTTTTAACCATCTTTTATACATTATAAATTAGGATTTTATTAGGTTTTCAAACATACAAAATCCTAAATTAAACAAGGACTATCAAGTTATAATACATAAATATATCATAATATTGTTTTTGTATTTGTTAAATTACATACATATTCCTGCTTTGTCTACCTGGGAAGCACTGAAGCACCGACCTGAATGAAAACGTTTTACAATTTATGAAGCCTTTTGACATGTTTTGAGAGAGTAGACCATCGTGAGTACGAGGTTGGGCAAAACCGACAAAAAAATGGTTTTTCTTGTGTATGCGTAAGAATGTGGTCGCTCAAAGAACCCGTATATCCCAAGTAAGTGTCACAGAAAATGCATTTGTATGGTTTCTCACGGGTATGAACTCGTGTGTGCATGTTCAAAGCGCCAGCTAGTTTAAATTGCTTCCCACAAATGTTACAATTATGCTTTCTCTCTCCATGAACGTTCTTCATGTGGATTTTTAGATGGAAATTCCAGCTAAAGATGCTGGAACAGACTTCGCAAGGAAAATTCTTTGGTTTTACTAAATGTGTTTTTAAGTGTGCTGTCAAAGTCGATTTCAGAGGAAATCGTTTTGAGCACTTTGTACATTTATGCCATTTTTCCGGATCCTCATGTAAAGCTTGATGTTGTTTCAATGCAGTAGATGTAGTGTAGGATTGAGGACACAAAGCACACTTAAACAACTTTTCCTGAGTGTGAACGCGACGAATGTGGTCATCAAGGTGTGCCTTCCGGTTAAACTTCTTGTCACACCAGCCACATTCCAACCGCTTGTTGCCCAAATGAATACGTTCGTGTTCGTTCAGGCTATTCTTCCATCGTGTTGTAAAAGTACAGATAGAGCATTTATACTGCTTTTCTTCAGAGTGAACATTTTGATGTGTTGATAGGTCACTAGATGTTGCAAATGATTTTGAGCACGTCTTACAGTTGAAGAGTTTCTCTTTAGCATGAAACCTTAAAGTATGTTCGTTAAGGTTTCTTTTTGTTGCAAACTTTGCACAACAAGTGTCGCACGTAATTTTTGCCGGATGCTTTACCTCTTTAGGGTCAAACCCAGCTTGCGTTTGAGATATTTTGGCTTGCTTTGTTGAACTCATTTTGGGTGAAATTAAATGTTTGAAAGAATATAAAAAGTAAACTGTATATACTTCTTTAAATTACAAACTGATGAACTGGAAAGCACAGTATTATTTCATAAACCCTGAATTAAACGTTGATGTTGCTTTGTTTTAAATTCAGGTTTTAAATTTATGGTAGAGTGCAAGTTTAGAATCTGTTTAAAACGCCACTTGTTACAGTTAAGGATGGTTTACCATTTTGTTATTCACAACACATCAGTAACTTGTGTGTTGGTCGAGCTCAGTTGTTGAAGTGAAGTTGTAGGAGAAACTTTTTTATAAATTTAAAAATTAAATGGTTGATATTGCATTTGAATAGAAGATGTTTGTTGTACGCACAGAATGAAAAAACGTACTTGTATAAGCTTGCTTGTCTAAAGATATTTAACTTGTTTGAGTAGGTTAGCTTATTTCCATGTTAGAGTCTACGGTATTTCACAGCTTTACAGAAGTACCTTGACTGCCACTAAGCTGCAAGGTTTACATGAATTCAAGCTTTCGAATAGTCCACCCTTCCGTATGCTGATCGTTAGTTGTGTGCCTACGTGCATACTGCCTAATGCTCACCGCTTTCTAGTCCAAGTGCGGTCTATTTTTGTGGTCAGAGCAGCAGCAAAAAGGTTTTTCTTCCATTACTACTTAAAATGCAATAACTCAAGTGTGAACGGAACAAATGATACGAAAATGTTGGTCGGGTAATCAGGCAGTTTAATATTTGTAAAAAGATCTTCTACTTTTTAATGGGGTTCTTAATTGCATTTACGGATGTTCTGATGTTTTGTTCGTTTACCTGGAAATATAAGTATGGACAGTGACAGTACAAAGTTCAAGCAAACGTAATGGCTCTTTTCATGATTAAAAGTCTATACGCATATTCTCGCAAGAATGAGTTGCAAAGTGACGAACACAAAAAATAGAAAGGATTTGTTGAGTAGTAGTAGTGAAAAGCCTTAACATTCAACAGATGGTTGTTTGCTTTGGGAAGGTACTTTTTTCATATTATGGTCCCAAGTCATTTTGTAGTTTACAGCTTTATAGAAACATTTACAGTAAATGATTTACGACTGCTACACCAATAGGTAATTTTTCACATAACTCAAAGTTTTTGTCTTTTATACCTCTCCTTCCTATTCTGAGTACGGTACTACGTGCGTATTCTTTATGAAAATCTCCCAGTATGTTAAACAATGCTGTCTATTTTTGTAACTGAAGCTGAAGTGAAGCAGAACCTTTTTATACCAATATATCTAAACCTAAATTCGTATTCGGTTCCGTTCAAAATTGAAAAAGCAAATGCAGAAAAAAAGCAGTCTGAATTCAGTATCTAAAAATGCAAAACACTGTATTTAGAAAATGCATAAAATTAATTAATCCATTTCCCTTCGAAATGAGCATTAAATATTTAAATATATAGGCTGTTAACAATTTCCAATTCAACTAATAAGAAGTAGTCAAACATGATTTAATTGAACTAGTTCTGCAAGAGAAATTTAGAAACAGGTAAAACGCTATGATATTAAAATAGCCTAAATAACTTCGACATACCCTCAAAATTATTGTATTAGCACTCGAAAATTGGGCGAAATAAACACGACGTAAGTTTACTTTTTTTGTGGGCAGATATAGTTCAGAGAATCATAATTAATATATTTTATGGCTCGTGCGTTAGATTATTCTAAGTAGTATTAGTAGCAAGCAAGAGCTACCTATAAAGTTAATAGCAAGAACAAAAACAACTCAAAAAATCAAGATATTGATGATGATTTTTTTCTGCTTGGTCTTTATACTTTATGATGACAGCTTTAAATAATGCGTGCAGTGTTGTGCTTACATTGAAATAAAATCTGCAGCATCTGTAGCATGCGTGCATGCATGTTAATCAATTTTAGTATTTCATCACTGAAGCTGCTTTATTTTCTTCTGTTATGCTAACAAATACTATATGCAAGCATGTCAAACAAAACTTGTTGAACTAACTTGAGCTTTATGAAGTATGTAAAACTCAAAAAAATCGAAGGTGGTGTAACTTTTAACATTATTTTTATTTTTTATTATAAGCAAACGCCATTTTTCAAATTATTCTTGCCAACATTGAATTAAAGACTTAATATAAGGTTATTTACAATATGCTAAATAACAATAGAGTACAAAATTTTTGAGAATAAATGGAACTTTTTAACACTAAAGTACATCTAGGTAGTAATGCAAGCTAGTCATAATAAAACTGGATTGGATGCGCTTAACCTGTCAACAACATCGCAATGAAAAAATTTGCCAGACTTTTACACTCTTCGTTCTATTGGGTAAGTAGAAACTGAATATATACAGTTTCATAATTGATGAATTGCCCTAACGTGTCTTGATACTTTGCTACTTTGTGCAAACGAGATTGGGCAATATGCACAGAAAAAAGGCTTTTCTCGGATATGAGTAAGAATATGCTTTGTCAAACTCCCAGTTTCTACAAAGCTGGTTTCACAAAATATGCACTTGAGCGGTTTCTCTAGGGTATGAACTCGAGTATGCTTATTCAAATCAGCGGCTTGGGCAAACCGCTTCCCGCATATGTTGCATTTATGCTTTCTCTCTCGCAAATGAACAATCCTCATATGTCTTTTTAGATTGAATTTCGAACTAAAAGTGCTGGAACAGATTTCGCATGAAAAATCCTCTCGTTTTAACAAATGTGTTTTCAAGTGTCTTGTCAATTGAGATTTTTGAGCGAATGGTTTTGAGCACTTTGTACATTTATGCCACCTGTTTGGCTCGTTATGTGCAGCCTGATGTTGTATCAATGAACTATATGTAGTGTAGGATTGAGGACACAAAACACATTTAAATAACTTTTCCTTAGTGTGCACTCGACGAATGTGGTTTTCTAGTCCCAGCTTATGATAAAATGTCTTGTCACACCAGCCACATTCCAAAGGTTTGTTGCCCATATGAATACGAACATGATTTTTGAGAGCTCCCCTCCAGCTTGTAGTAAAGGTGCAGACAGAACATTTATACTGCTTTACCTCAGAGTGAACGGTTTGATGATGTGACACATGACTGGATGTCCCAATTGATTTTAACCACGTAGCACATTTGTAGAGCTTCTTATTAGTATGAAATGTTATTGTATGGTTGTTAAGGTTTCGTTTGGAAGCAAATTTTACAGAACAAATGTCGCACATAAATTTTGGCCCTGTCGGATGTTTTGCTTGTCAGAGTCTATTGCAGCTTGTTCTGAATACATTTTAGTTTTCACTGCTGAACTCATTTTGAGTGAAACTAAATGGTTGAAACAACTAAGACTGCTTAGCACAATATTACTTTAAATTACAACCAAACAAACTTAGTAGTACAACATAGTTTGGTAATTGATAAATCTGAGAGCAAAATTTTGGTATGGTGCTTATTTTTAAAACCATGTAGCCACAGGGAGCAAGTTTTAACTGCGTTGAAAACGCAACGTGTAAAAGGTCTGTTTGTATAGTAAATTGTTTGTCGGTTTAGCTCAGTTGCTGAACTGAGAATCGAGGAAAACGTTTTTGTGTTGTCAAAATCAAATGTTTGGATTTTACACGTACTGATTGTGTATCCAAAATATTCGTTATGTTCAGAGGATAAATATACTGCTTACTACATGTGTGTTTTAATGTTTGTTGTTCGTGTGAAGATATTTAGCTTGGTTGTAGTATGGTAGTTAATCTCCATGCTACATTCTACGGTATTTCACAGCTTAAGAGAAGTACCACCTTTGCCCCTAAGCTGCAACGTTTAAATGAGCTTGAGTCTACGAATATATACTTGCCTATTCTGATCGTTAGTTGGGTGCCTACATGCATATTGTTTAAAATACACAGCTCTTTAATCCGATGCTACATGTTTTTGTAGTCAGAGCTGAACTAAATAGGTTTTTTCAATCATTACTACTTACAAAACAAGAGGTTACCTTTGAGCTGAGCTGAAAATGATACAAAAACGGTGGTCAATAATCAGCTCAGTATTGCTTTTTTTAAAGACGTCGGGTACCAAAGTACCTCGTTCCGCTTTATGGTCGCAAGCCATTTTGTATTTCACAGTTTTACAGAAGCACCTATTACACTAAAAGGCATGTATTATATGACATAAAGCTTTTATCCTTTATTCCTCTCCTGAGTAAGGTGCTACGTGCGTATTCTTTATATTTTTTCAATGTGTTAAACAATGCTACCTATTTTAGTACTCGAAGCTGAAGCTTTATTGATTATGGCTTGTGGATAAAAATCTGGTAACTCTTCACCCACTTACGTAAAGTAAATCTTGCGGAATATGCCAGGGCCAATACAAAAATTGTGAAGATATGTCACAGTTATTTAGGCCGTTTTATTATTATAACGTTTTAACCAAGGTTAAAAGTTTGTAAATTTATTTTAGAGCTGGTTAAAACCTTACATGCGAACAGTTATTCTTTTGCCCTATTGTATGTAAAATGCCAAAGTACATTTTTCATATATTTGACAGTTTGTAAATCTGAAAGAAAAAGTGATAGGAAGTTATAACCAAATGGGTTTGCTACATTACAAAAAATGTAGCAGGTTTGTGAACAGCAAAAGGGGGTGCTGGCGACTAGGTGGCATTCTCAGTAAAGTCGTGCATATCCACATAATGTTTAATGTTTGAGTATTCATACAGAACTGGCCCATAACCAATGAAGAGACTGAGCACCAAAAAGCAACACACGGATATGCTTCTTTTCTACGAGGTTTTTGTATCTTTGCGTTTTGCTGTTTTCATTGTTCCCCAAATGTAGCAAAACCGATATTGTTGCAATTAAGTCTCAATGCAACGTGTTAAAATCACACGCAATAAATTGTTGCCATGTATGCTTACTAGAAAGGCCCGTGGCTTCGCCCACGCTAGTATGATGACTGATATTCACAAAGACTTTTCCCAAATATTACACAGAGGTATCAGCTAATTCATTTGAATGCTAAAATCATTCAGATGAATTACCCAGGGCAAGGGACGTGGACCCTCTGTGTGTTGCCCCACGGGCCTTCTCCAGAAGGCACAGGCGGTACATTTACAAAAGCCACCGCTGGCTTCACGAACCAAAGATACAAATAGAACTCTGTTCGTCTTCCAACTTCACTAAGATTTATTTTAAAAATGCATGCACATTAAGGTCAACTGCTTCTGGGTATGTTATATGTTCCTGTTTGTTATAAAGTATGGTTAGGTCAACTTGTCCTTTCTGACAACATTGACTATAACTTTTGCATCGAATTGAATTATTATCGATTTTAAAATATTCATACGGTTCGCCCTCAAAATGCTTGGCTTTGCAAGCAAAGCAAATTTCATACATGTTTCCACAAAAATCTTCTGTAATTGTGTTTTCATTTTCCATGCATCCCTCTGCCTGTGCCTTTAAACTTGTAATTTTTTAAATTTGAGTATTTTTTGCTGCGTTCTGAGTTGTCGCATGTGTTCAGTGTTTTTTTTTGCGAAAAACCGCTTCCGCCTGTTTCATTTGAACGTGCGTTTTGCTTACGTTCGGCATCGGTTTTTAAAATTCATCAGATAACTTTGCACGCCTTTTTCTGTCGTATTCGGCTTTAGCAGCTCTCCATTAGTACTCCTTTCATTCTCAGATGACATTCTTGCTTTTTTTGCTGGATTAGCAGACATTGTTGAAGGATATAACTCCTAACCAATCTCTGATAATTCTCTTACCAGTCTCTGATAACTCTCCATACCAATCTCTGATAGCTCTCCTTACCAATCTCTGATAACTCTCCTTACCAATCTCTGATAACTCCTGATAACTCTCCTTACCAATCTCTGATAACTCCTGATAACTCTCCTTACCAATCTCTGATAACTCTCCTTACCAATCTCTGATAGCTCTCCTTACCAATCTCTGATAGCTCTCCTTACCAATCTCTGATAGCTCTCCTTACCAATCTCTGATAGCTCTCCTTACCAATCTCTGATTACTCTCCTTACCAATCTCCGTTATTTTCGTTACCAATCTCTGATAACTCTCGTTAGCAATCTCTGTCAACTATCCTTACCAATCTCTGTTAACCTTTCTTACCAATCTCTGGTAACTCTCGTTACCGATATCTGTTAACTCTCCTTATCAATCTCTGATAACATATTTTCATTTCGTATCAATCTCTCCTTCTTCTCAATCTCTCTCCTTCTTATCAATCACTCACAGCTTGTGTTTTTTTAATTTAGCAGCATAAACGTTTCATTAAAAACATGCAGCAGTATTGATTTTATTTTACAAAAAAACAGCAGCGTTGATTTTATTTTTTAAAAGAAACAGCAGCGTTGATTTTATTTTTTAAAAGAAACAGCAGCGTTGATTTTATTTTTAATAAAGGTAGCACTTAAGATTATTTTAAGTTTTATTTTTTGATCGTAGCACGTTTTAATCAAAACAGACTGGCAAAACGCAAGAAAACTACCATCAATATAAAAGCCTGTATGATGATCAGATGTGCTGAATCAACACTGTTGATTGTGTGCTTGAATGGCAAAAGCGCAGTTTACTTTGGGGCGTAGTGATGCAGATGCATACACATACGCGAGATACGTGTATTTGGTATACACACAGAGCAGCAAAGCGCAGCACAGAGCAGAGCACAGCACAGAATAGAGCACAGCACAGCACAACATAGCATAGCACAGAGCATACAATAGTAGCACAGCATCATACACAAAAGCATAGAGCAGAGTACAGAGCTTAGCTCACAGCTGGTGCATCATACACAAAAAAGTGAGGACACACAGTAGTGAAATGTATAATAGTTTGATATGTAACTAGAAACCTAATTATAAGCATATAGTGGCTAGTTAGAATAGACATAAAGTATAAAAAAGTATATGCATACCCAAAACTAACTCCATGTTACCAAGTAGCAATTCTTAACCAGATGTTAAAACTAATGGACTATTTAAAGACGAGATATTAATTTCTATGTACGCATAGGGCTACCGGATGCTACACTCATAGACTACCAGCGCAATAATCCTTTTTTCTTGGAACTTACTCAGTAAACTTCCGCTTCCGATGATTTTTTATTTCTTTATTAATTTCTGGGTATACTCCAAATATTACGGTTTTCTCCCTTACAGAACTATAAAACAATATAAGTTACCATAAATAAAACTGTATTAACTTTTCCTAACTTCAAGTATTACATTGTTTTTAGCATTCAAAGTAGTTATGCACACTTTTCAGCTTTGTTCATTAAAAATAGCTAGAAATCGGAGATTAATCTTGGACAACTTATAAAATGCGCCCCCATACCAAACTAGAAAAACGGAAGCGACAAAACTTAGATTCTACATAAATTAGATTAAAAATATAACAATATGAAACTTTATTTGTTTATGAATTTACAAGAGAGTAAGATAAGATTGCAATTATGGTGGAGAATTTCCAAAATTTTGAATATAATCATATATACATCTAATTTTAGTAACTGTCATCATATATACAATTAAATACTCTCACATACTTTCTCGCTTGTTTGTGTTAGTTTAACTGGCTGCGGAAGTGATTACAAATATCTAGCTTGCACACACACTGCGTTTTCCACTTATCCCTCAATTTTATACAATTGTAAAATATATTGATACTTTAGTGATTTGCACAGATAGTAATTGTTACCCCCGCCTTCGATAGCTCAGTGTAAATATGGGCCACGGGGATAACAGAGAAAATGATTGGACAGCTTAACTCCGCCGTATTAACTAGCGAAGGCTGTTCCCAAGAAATAAATGTGATTCCCAACAAACTCTTTAGAAAAATGCAGTACTTTACTTTATTGATGCTTAACCCACGGTGATTGTGTTAAGACTCAGCTGCCGAAGCAATTTTGGGTTCTGCTTTTATAGCAATTCTCACTTCCACTTATGACAAAGAAAGTAGTTTCGAAAAGGCATGTAATTTCTCTGCCGGATACAATCTTTGGTTTACCGGAAATTCTAGGCATACTCTCCGAAAAGTCAAAAATTAATCATGACTCTGCAGAAAAATGATTTTTTCCGGGAAATGAATTATTTCATGCAAATTATTGTTGAGCATAAGAACTTTCGAGGGATATGTTTGTATAGAAAAATATAAGGTTTGTTTAAAGTGTAAAGAAATATTAATTTCTGATTAAGATATTTCATTGCATTGGAGAACAAAGAACACTAATGTTTCCAAATCTGAAATGATGAATTACTACTGTGCACGTAGCAGTAGTTGCTACTATACTACTAAAAACGTTTCTATGAAATGGAGTTGCGAGTTTTCTTAGTAATTCAGCAGCCCATTGCAACCACAGAAAGGTTGATTATAGATAATCCCCAGAACAAAACAAAATGCTTTAGTGTATGAATGTTAAGCGTCGGAAGTAACAACACCAACCAGCTTATTAATGAGTCATTAATAATGACTTTTAAATCAAAGCAAGTTATGGATTGTTCTAATGCCCAGATAAATAACTTTCTACAACGGCATCGTCGAAGTTTGATTAAAAACATTGACAAAAGTGTTGGAGATTTGCTCGTGTGGACTAATAAGAACAACAGTGCGATTCCGGGCAATTGTGATATCCGATTTTTTGTAATTTTGCATTCATGCTCGCTCGCTCTCACTTTTGTACAAATTTTAAATTTCCTCTGAGACGATGACAGCTAGATCAGGTACTAAAAGAGCGCCAGGTCGTCCACAGAGGTGTAGTAGTGCATAAAAGAAAGACTGATAAACACATTGGTTGTGCTGTAAAAAGAATTATATTTTTGATTAAATTACAAAAATAATTAATTTCCCGGAACAAATCATTTTTCTGCAGAGTGATGATTAATTTTTGACTTTTCGGAGAGTATGCCTAGAATTTCCGGGAAACCAACGATTTTATCCTGACAAATAAAATATTGCCTTTCGAAAATTCGAACTACAAAACGTTACAAACAAAGCGTTTCCGCTTTTGGGCAAAGCAGTACAAAGAACTTCCGTTCCAGTCACAAAGAACAAATAAAATCTGGAACGGTCACAAGAAAAAATATTGAACTATGACTTGCTAGGCCCGGAAGTAAGAATTCGAGTACTTTTACAAAGAAAATAATGACAGGAAAGTTACAAAAGTCATCCTAAATAAATACATAATAAATTAGATACCTAATTTACAATAAGTACCCAACTAGCTAAAATATTATGTATATTACTTCCTGTTTTCAACGTTTGGTTGGAACAGTAATTCAGAAGCTGAACATAAAATCTTTATAGTTGATGAGCTCTTCTAACGTGCCTGGAAAGAATACTATGTTGTGAGCAAGTTGTAGGGCAATACCGACAAAAGTATGGCCTTTCTTGGATATGAGTATAAATATGCTTTGTCAAACTCCCATTTTGTGTAAAGCTGGTTTCACAAAAAATGCATTTGTACGGTTTCTCTAGGGTATGAACTCTAGTGTGCGCATTCAAATTAGCGGAATTTGTAAATTGCTTCCCGCAAATGTTGCACTTATGCTTCCTCTCTCCCAAATGAACTGTCTTCATGTGCATTTTGAGACTGACCATCCAAGTAAAACTGCTAGAACAAATTGAGCATGAAATGCGCTCTCTATTTATTAAATGTGTTCTCATGTGTCTTGTTAAGTAAGATTTTAGGGGGAATGCTTTCAGGCATGTTGTGCATTTATGCCACTTGTATTTCTTCTCGTGTGTAGCTTGATGTTGTTTCAATGAACTATATGTAGTGTAGGATTGAGGACACAAGTCACAATTAAATAGTTTTTCCTTTGTGTGAATTCGACGAATGTGGTCATCAAGGTTTGCAATCCGGTTAAATGCGTTGTCACACCAGCCGCATTCAAACGCCTTTCTATCCAAGTGATTGCGTTCATGTACCTTGAGGGCATCTTTCCACTTTGTCGTGTAGGAACAAACAGAGCATTCAAACTGCTTTTGATCAGAATGAAGGTTTTGATGACCTGAAAGTTGACCGGATGTTGGAAACGATTTTGAGCACGTAGCACATTTGAAGAGCTTTTCTTTAGTATGAAATCTTAATTTATGATTTTTGAGGTTCTGTTTTGAGATAAACTGTGCAGAACAAATCTCGCACGTGATTTTTGAATCTGCTGAATGTTTTAACTGGTGAGATTTTAATCCAGCTTTTTCATGAACCATTTTAGATTTCGCTGTTAAACTCATTATTGGTAAAATAATCTGGTTGTCACAAAGTAGAAAGCAAACCACGTACTCTTTTTAATTACAATTAAATGAACTGGAAAACACAGTACTACTTTATAAGTCTTAGATCTAAGCGTGAATATAATGCTTCGGTTTAAATCCATACAGCTGAGAGCAAGTTTAAGCGCAACGTGTTACACATTGGTTTATTTCAACACTTGGTAATTTCCAGAACACAGTAGCCTGTTTATTGGTGCAGTTAAGTTGTTGAACTGAGATTCGAATAAAGACCTTTTTGTTTTATCTAAAATAAACGTTTATATTGTACTGGCATTGCTCGTGAAAAAAATATTCTTTTGGTTTACAGGAAAAACCTACCTGTGTAAGGTTGCTTTATGTTTGAATGAAGATACTCAGCTTGTTTAAAGTAGGGTGGCTAATCTCCATGCTACAATCTACGGTATCTCACAGCTTTACAGAAGTACCCAATTTCACAACATGCTGCAACGCTTACAAAAGCATGAGTGAGGTCTATTCAATATTCTAACCTTGCCTTGCCTATGCCGATCGGTTATTGAGTGCCTACATGCATATTCTCTAATACTCACAGCTTTTTAATCCAATGCTGCATATTTTTGTACCATTGTTTTACTACCATTTCTATTTGAAACACAATGTGTCTCGTTTGAATTGACAAAATACCAAAAAGGTGGTCGGGTAGTCAGTCAGATTAGTATTTCTTTTGCTAAAGAACAATAGGAGAAACAGATTTTTCGTTTTTCTTTCACATTCTTGGAAAAACGATTATAAGTTCTACAAATTTTAAGAAAATGAGCAGCTGTTGGATGAGTCTGTATACGCATGTTCTTATGCTCTTGCACAAATGGTTTTAAAAGGCGTGTACCTAATATAAAAAGAATTTTTGTGTAGTCCGTTTATATAATACAAAAATCCAATTTAATAAATCGTAGTTCTAAAATTTTCTTTGAATGTCTCTCACACACATAATAATACTTGTATGCATTCAAACAGGCGATGCCATAGATTCTGCTACACATAAACAATGTGAACTTTCATGCCTCGTGCACATTTCGATGGGTTCCAAATTTGATTGTAGTAAAATTTCCTCAAACGCTCAGAGAAACGTCATTGTAACAGCTAAGAATAATGTGCGCAGTAGTGTGTTGACATTTAAAAAATATTTGGGTATTTAATATTTATGCGTCTTTTATGATCAGTCTGGCATTACTAGAACGGTTGTCATTAAGGAATATACACGCATCCAGTATTAAAATCTAATGCAATAAACAAAGGTTAATAAAATTATAATTCGAAAGTTGTGAGAAGCAGTTTTACCACATTGCATATCCGTACAATACAATGCATTTACACAGAGTTTAAAAAAGCCATTGCTTGCAAATCTCAAATGAATGTCAGCCTTACTACCATTTAACTATGCTTTAAATTAAGATTCTAGTAAAAATTTAAATATTTTGAAACTTATAGCAAATGAAGATTATCTAATTGCTACTGACAATAAAGTAACAAACATGGGCTTGAAGGTTTTATATAACCGTTTACCAATTTCAAAATATTGTTTTAAACCTAAATAGAAATATTTAATAGTTTATGAATTCGTTTACCGTGATGCGATAGATTACCTCTTGTGCGAATGAGGTGGGGCAAATTCGACAAAAGAATTGCTTTTCTTGGGTGTGAGTAAGAACGTGGCTTTTCAAAGCACCAGATTGTGCAAAGCCGGTTTCACAAAAAACACACTTGTACGGTTTCCCTAGAGTATGAACTCGTGTGTGCGTGTTCAAATTAGACACTTGTGTAAATTTCTTCCCGCAAACGTTTATGTTTTCTCTCCCCAAAATGAACAGTATTTATATGCATTGTCCGGTGACCGGACTCCGGTCCGACTTGAAAGTAAAACTACTGGGACAAATTTTTTAACACGAGAAATTCTCTCTTTTTATTAAATGTGTTTTTAAGTGACTTGTCAAATTGGATTTCAGAGGGAACCTTTTTGGGCATTTTGAACAATGATGTCACTTATCTGGCTCCTCGTGTGAAGCTTGATGGGATGTTAATGATTGACGTGTAGTGTAGGGTTGAGGACAAGTAGCACACTTAAACAACTTTTCTTTAGTGTGAACTTGACGAATATGGTTTTCAAGTTCTTCTCTTTGGTTAAATTTCCTGTCACACCAGCTACATTCCAACGGTTTGTTACCCAAATGAATACGTTCATGTTCTTTGAAGCTATTTTTCCATCTTGTTGTAAAAGAACAGACGAAGCATTTATATTGTTTTATTTCAGAGTGAACACTTTGATGTGTTGAGAGTTCACTAGACGTTGCGAATGATTTTGAGCATGTGGCGCATTTGAAAAACTTCTTTGTAGTATGAAATCTTAATGTATGGCTGTTAAGGGTTTGTTTTGAAAGAAACTTTGTGGAACAAATGTCGCAGGTAAGGTTTGGCCCTGCTGGATGTTTGAGCTGCTGAGTGTCTATTCCGGTCTGTCCTTGCAACATTTTAGCTATTTCTGTTGAACTTATTTTGGGTTAAACTAAATGGTTGAAGGGATATTTAAGACAAAACTTGTGCTACTTGATATTTCAAATCGATGAACTGAAAAACACAACACTCAACACTGCTTTAAAAGTCTGATAACTAAACGCTGATACGTTACTTTAATCTAAATCCGTATAGCGGATAGCCTGTTAATTTCTGATTAAAACGTAGCGTGAACAAATTGGTTTACCATTTAGAAATATACACAACCCAGTAGCATGTTTGTTGGTTGAGCTCAGTTCTTATCTGAGATTCGAGGAAATAATTTTCTGTTTTGTTGAAAATAAATGCTTGGATTTTACTGGTATGGATCGTGCATTAAAAAATTCGTTATGTTCGCAGGACAGACAAAACATTCTGCTGGTTTATAGTAAGGTACTTAATCTCCATGTCACACTTGGCAGCATTGCGTAGCTTCACAGAAGTGCTTAAGTAAGCTGCAAAGTACTCATGAACTCGAGCCTGTAAATAGTAAATCCTTGTATACGTTAATCCTAAGCTAGGGGCCTACGTGCATATTGTTTAGTGTTCACAGCTTTTTAATTCAATGCTGTATATTTTTGTAGTAAAAACATAAGCAAAAAAGCCATTCTACCATTACTAGCTAAAAAGATACAGAATAGTGGTCGGGTAGTTAGTAAGATTAGTATTATTATTTGAACGAACAATATACATATATGCACAGACACATCATAGTATTCATTTTAATGCCACATATTTAAAGGTCCGAGACTTATGCTATCCCTTTACATTGTTTTGACAACTATCCCATTTCCAGGCTTTTCCGTGTTTTTTTCTCTCGTTTCCTGGAAAAACGAGTATAAGCATAACAAAACCTAAGCATGCGCAACGCTTGTTGTCAAGATGATAGTGTATGCGCATATTCTTGAATGAATGAATTGCGGAGTTATGAATCAAATGAAAGGCATTTTTGGGTAATCTATTTCTACATACAAAACTTCAATGTATTAAATCATAATTCTATAATTTTCTTCAAACGGTCTCGCTCACATATAAACATGCAGCACAAGAATTGTGGGAAGAAGCCTCAAGATGGGATTGCGTTTGTGGGTGTGTATACATAAACTTTGTTCGTGTGAAAATGAATCGACGGTTCGAAGAATCTTGGAAGTTTTATACCAACGATGAAAGACTATCAGTCAGAGTAAAAGCATCGCATTCTATACCGTTAAATATAAATCATTCAAAACTATTCAAATTTGGTTAACTTCACGATGATAAATATGATCAACGCAAAGGTGGAAATTAGTCAAAATGTATTCAAACTTAGGCTTTAAATTTTTAAATTATGTTTAAATTTTAATATAAAATAACAAATATACGCACAGAAGTTTGAAAATTTTGTAGATACATACAAGAATAGTTGGGTTTGTAACCTTGTTTGCGAGTTTCCTATTATTATAAATTTTACAACACATCTGTGGCATAAATTTAGCTTAACTACAATGTTTAAGGAGGTAATAACTTTGTTATCAAAATGTCTTCTAGTACCAATTCTTTCAAATATAAACTAATAAATGGCAGTTTTATCTACAACATAACTGCTATCATCATGAATTATTTGTTCTAGGTTCAAATTGCCTTGTGGGTTTTATTCTCTAAGCACACACTACAGTTTTGCAGTTAAAGGTCACAAAAAGCATTTTAAAACAACTTATGAACTGCTTTAACGTGTCTTGAAAGATCATCACGTCGAGCAAACGCAATTTGACAGTACCGACAAGAGTATGGTTTTTCCTTGGTATGCGTAAAAATGTGATTTCTTAAACCCATGAGTCCTGCAAAGCTGGTTTCACAAAAAACGCATTTGTACGGTTTCTCCAAGGTATGAACTCGCGTGTGCGTGTTCAAAGTAGACACTTGTGTAAATTTCTTACCGCAAATGTTGCACGTATGCTTCCTCTCTCCCAAATGAACGGTCTTCATATGTATTTTTAGATTGGCTTTCAAGCTAAAACTGCTGAAACAGATTTTGTATGGAAAATCCTCTTTTATTAACAAATGTATCTTTAAGTGTCTTGTCAGGTGATATTTCTGCGAAAATGCTTTTGAGCACCTTGTACATTTATGCCACTTGTCTTTTTCTTCATGTGAAGCTTGATGTTTTTTCAGTGCAGTATATGTGGTGTAGGATTTAGAACACAAGTCGCACTTAAACAATTTTTCCTTAGTGTGAACTCGACGAATGTGGTCATCAAGTTCTCCGTTTCGGTAAAATTTATTGTCACACCAGCCACACTCAAACGCTTTGTGCCCCAAATGAATACGTTCATGACCTTTCAGACTTGCTTTCCATTTTGTTGTGAAAGTACAGACAGAGCATTTATACTGCTTTTCTTCTGCGTGAACCTTTTGATGCTGTGAGAGTTGAGAGGGTGTCGCAAATGTATTTGAGCACATCGCGCATTTATAGAGCTTATCGTTGGTATGAATTCTTAATTTATGATTCTTCAGGCCTGGTTTAGAGGCAAACTTTGCAGAACAAATTTCGCACGTAATTTTTTGTCCTGTGGGACCTTTTAGGTGGTTGGGATCCAACCCAGCTTGTCTTAGCAACATTGTAGCTTTCTCTGTTGAACTCATTTTGGGAGAAACTAAATGACTGAAGAAGGAATAAAGCAAACCGCACACGCTTATTTACGAAGAGCTGAACTGGAAAGCACACTATTACTTTTCAAGTCTAAGAACAGCACGTTGATTTGCTACTTTATTTTAATACCACTTTACAGAGCGCCAGATTCAAATCTGCTGAAAACGCAACGTGGCACAGTTTAAGGTGTCTTACCATTTGGTAATTTACAGAACACTGTAGGTTGTTTGTTCGTGTAGCTCAGTTGTTGAATTGTGATTCAAGGAAAAAAATTTTGGTTTTTTGAAAATAAATGTTTCGGTTTTACTGGTATTTATCGTGGATCAAATATATACCGAAGAAACAAAAAATTCCCAGAGCCAACATATATATTTGTATATAAGCGTGTTTTAAAGCTTTACTGAACATAGTCAGCCTGCATGCAGTAATCTACCTAGGTAGCCAATCTTCATGTGGCAATCTACGATATTTCAAAGCTTTACAGAAGTACCTAGCTTGCCAGTAAGCTGCAACGTTTGTAGAACTCGTGTATACACTGCTTCGTTTGCTAGTGCTAATAACTGGTCATTGCCTATACCTATTATTAAATGGGTGCCTACGTGCATATTGTTTGATATTCTCGGCTTCTTCCAGTAGTACTACCTATTTTTGTAGGCAGAGCAGTAGCAAAAAACCTACTCCACCGTTACCACTTTAAACGTTACAAAAAGGCTGGTCGGTTAGTCGGTCAGTGCAATATTACCTTCGTTAAAAGTACAATACAAAAAGCATTTTGTATGCACATATACTTCTCTGGATGATTATAATGCGGACTATTCAAGAAATTGAAACTGCTACTGACTGACCCCCTATGGATTCATTTTGTAATCTATTCAATTTTCGGGCTTTTCTTGTTTCTGCCTCACTTTTTTTAAAACAATGTGTATATTGCAAATCCCAAAAAGGCGGAATGGTTCTTTTAATAATAAAGGTAAATAATATGGATGTGCGTTATTTGCCTCGAATGTAATAAGTGATCAACTCACACATATTAATTACTATATGCAATAACAAAGGCCCAAACATGACATATATGCTGTTACCCGTAAACAATTAAAGAATATGTCAACGTCAGGGCTATGCCGAAAACTATAATGCATCATGAATTAACAATTTGTGTGTTGTGTCGCCAATAACCATATAAACATACCTATATTATATGTGAACAAAATATGTAAGTACTTAATATGTATTTTAATGCGTATTTTATGTTCAATTTGGAATTACTGGTTTTAATTTTGTTCTGTTGCCAGTAGGAAACATACGAACACTTAGTAATAAAAAGAAAATATATGAACAAAAATTAAGAAAACTAAAATCGTCAAAGTTGCTGGAAACATTTTTGATAATACATAGATTTCTACGTCTATGTACGTACGGAAGAGTTTGACAATTTTTTTTTATGGAAAACCTTTAATAATTGTCAGCCTT